>OZ025291.1:54012284-54612284 GCA_964019185.1 Maratus speculifer
AAATATATTTTTTCCTTATCACTACATAGTATAAAACAAAGTCGCTTTTTCTGTCCCTATATCCCTATGTTCGCTTAAATCTTTAAAACTACCCAACGGATTTTGATGCGGTTTTTTTTAATAGATAGAATGATTCAAGAAGAAGGTTTATATGTATAATAACATCCATTAAATAGTGCAGAAATACTGTTATTTTTGAGGTTTTTAATGTGATGTCGTAAATAATTTCATTTTTTCTGCTTATACATTGCAAACACAGGCTGAAACCTACAAGATTTATTGCGTAGAAAGACATCCTGTAATTGTTGTAAAAATAAAATAAATAGGTAAAAATGTAAAAAGTAAATAAGTAAAAATGTAGTGTGTGAATTACAAATAAATAAAAAATAATACTAATATCCGAATTTTCTTTTATAAGTTTACACTTTTTAGCTCACAGGCTATCATAGCCTGAGAGCTTATGTGCCCGTCCGTTCTGTATGTATGTTCGTATGTACGTAACGCGATAACTCATGATAAAAATATCCGATCCACTTGAAATTTTGTATGTAGGTATATCCTGACAAGGCGCTTCCCTGATTAGTTTTTGGAGTTCATTCGATATGTATAAGAGGGGGAACGGGGGGCTCATGCCCCCCGTTAGTTGATATAGATGGGATTTTCATGCAGAATTAAGTTTTCAAAATTTAGATTAGGATCATTCTGATGAGGCGATTCCGTGACTGTTATTAGGTGTTCATTGATTAAGTATAAATAGGGGGAACAGGGGTTCTAATGCCCCCCCCCCCCCCGTTAGTTGATATAAATAGGATTTTCATGCAGAATTAAGTTTTCAAAATTTAGATTAGGATCATTCTGATGAGGCGATTCCGTGACTGTTATTAGGTGTTCATTGAATAAGTATAAATAGGGGGAACAGGGGTTCTAATGCCCCCCCCCCGTTAGTTGATATAAATGGGATTTTCATGCAGAATTAAGTTTTCGTTCAAAATTTAGATTAGGATCATTCTGATGAGGCGATTCAGTGACTGTTATTAGTTGTTCATTGAATAAGTATAAATAGGGGGAACAGGGGTTCTAATGCCCCCCCCCCCCCCGTTAGTTGATATAAATGGGATTTTAATGCAGAATTAAGTTTTCGTTCAAAATTTAGATTAGGATCATTCTGATGAGGCGATTCCGTGACTGTTATTAGGTGTTCATTGAATAAGTATAAATAGGGGGAACAGGGGTTCTAATGCCCCCCCCCCCCCCCCCCCCCGTTAGTTGATATAAATGGGATTTTCATGCAGAATTAAGTTTTCGTTCAAAATTTAGATTAGGATCATTCTGATGAGGCGATTCCGTGACTGTTATTAGGTGTTCATTGAATAAGTATAAATAGGGGGAACAGGGGCTCTAATGCCCCCCCCCCCCCCCGTTAGTTGATATAAATGGGATTTTCATGCAGAATTAATTTTCGTTCAAAATTTAGATTAGGATCATTCTGATGAGGCGATTCCGTGACTGTTATTAGGTGTTCATTGAATAAGTATAAATAAGGGGAACAGGGGTTCTAATGTCCCCCCCCCTTAATTTATATAAATGGGTTTTTCAAGCAGAATTTTCAGGTTTCGTTCAAATCTCTGAATAGTTTTGGAAGTTTAATGGTTAAGTATAAAAGAGGGGCATAACTCTTTTTAAATTATATAAATGCTAAATGGGTTTTTATTAAGAATTATCTAATTTGCTCTGAATTTTGGATATAGATTTTTTATATGATAAAGCATGTCTTTGATAGTATATGAGGTTCAATGATTAAGTATAAAAAAAGAGAAAAGGGGAGAGCTGTTTCCCCTTCTTAATTTTTTTTTTCGAACGGAATTAACCCTTGAAAATATAAAGCTTTAATGTGCAATTAGTATTTGTAGCCTGTGAGCTCAATGCCTTCAGTTTAACTGGGCAGTATTCTTTTTTAATAACTCCATCCACAAAGAAGAGAGTATGAGCATGTGTGTAAAAATTTATAACTTGATTTTTTTTAAATACCCGTACAAAGCCTGGGAGGACTGCTATAACCTATATTCATAAAACAAAGTCGTGTTAGTTACACCATCTATAACGTAATAACGGATGGATCGATTTTTATGAAACTTTGTATGGAGTTATCTGGCACCTTAGATTAACATACAGGCTACTTTTTACCCGACTACTTAAAAGGAGAGTAATTGTTTTAGTAGTTGAATTTAATAGGATGAAGTGGTAGTAACAATTTGCGGTGTCAGTATTGACACGGGAATACCCGAAGTAAAGCGAGGGCGGGCCGCTAGTACATCAATAAAGTAAGTAAAATTTTTGGTACTACTTTGTTATCCCGTTGACCAAAAAACTAACGGCAAACTATTAGATTAGTATAGTGGATAGTAGGTATAATAGTGGTACAATAGTGGATAATTCTATGTCACATTATCCTGACATCAGCTACGATAAATGTGTTTGTTACGTCCTCAAGTGATTTTTACTACAATTTTTTATTTGTATTTTTGATTATGTTTTACTAATTTATTTGTTCTTCCATTATTTAAAATAAAAATTATGTCAATTTACATAACTTGGCAAACAGTTTGGCAATTTGCATAATTTGGCAAAATTGGTCAACTGGATAACCAAGTAGTATACCCAATTTTTTAAACAGTGAACAGTAATTTTCATGAAACTTCAAAAACTGAAAATTAATTTTCTTATTTTAAAGTGAATAAATCTATTACTCTTATAAAAAAAAAAAAAAAAAAAAAAAAAAAAAAAAAAACATATCTTATGTAATGGAGTGTAAAGTTCTTATGTCATAATTTATAGAAAATTTAAAATTTACTCCCAGACTAAATACTTGTATGTTTAGCTACAATAGCATAAAATGTTAGTACTTGAAATATTGTCTTATTTAAAATATATTATTATTCATATTTAATTTAATTATATTGTGATTATAATAATATTTAATTGATATTATTATTATTAAAATGAACAATATTTTCATAAAACTTCAAAAAAATTTAATTAATTTTCTAATTTTAAAGTCAGTAAATCTGTTGCTCTGATAAAAAACATATCTTATATAATGTAGTGCCAAGCTATTATGTTATAATTTCTAGGAAATTTTAAATTTGCACTTGGACTAAATATTTGTATGTTCAGTTAAAATGGCATAAAATTTTACTACTTGCAATATTGTCTTATTTAAGACAGTTATTATTATTAATTTATATTATGTAATTTTATGCAAAATTTTAAAGGTTGTCTACAATAATACTTTAGAATGTCAGATATTGGTCATAACATTAAATGCACTTCATTAATATAATGACTATCAGGGTTGGGTTTCTGACGTCAGAAACTGGTTTTTGACATGACAAGTGTCAAAAACTGGTTTAAACCATCAAAAATTGGTTTAAACCGTCAAAAACTGGCTTAAACCATCAAAAAATGTGTAATGCACTTTAAACATTTTAAGAACAAGAGAGAAACATTGAGTAATTTTTTATTTAAAATTAATTATACTATAATTTAATAATTACAAAAAAATTAAATTACTTTAATTGCAATAAAACATTTTTTTTTTTTTTTTTTTTTAGAATGTTCAAACAGTAGAAAATGATTTTGTACAGTAAATAATCTGGATCAATTTTACCCCACAGCATCCTATAGCACTTAACCAATTTAGCACATTTATTTACACCCAAATGGTTTATCAGTTTAGAGTGTATGAAGCCAAAGTTACAAAATACTCTCTCAATTGGTGCTAAGCTAGCAGGGCTTGATAGCAGAAGCATTGCTAGTTGAGCAAGTTTGGAGGCAGGCCAAATTTTCAGATTTATGACAATTTTTTTTTTTTCCTTTTTTTCCGGAAATGATAATATACAATACAGTAAAAGTGAATTTTTAATATTACATCTAATATTGTATATTTGTGACAGATTTTTAATGAGAAATTTTACAGATCAGTGTAGTATTTGAGGTTTCTGACGAGGTTTTTGACAAGAGGTTTTAGCCATGACGGTTTAAACCACGGTTTTAACCGGATAAAACCGTACACTGTCAAAAACTTGCCAACCCTGTGACTAATGAAATGAATATTATGGCATAAAGATAAATTAGTGCATATTCACACTGTGGGTACAATGTTTCTTATTAAACTGTTGTTATAACTTCAATTTAGGCTAAGAAAACTATATCATGATGAAAAATTCAAGTGTATAACTAGTGCAAAATTAAACTTCATGCTAACTTTATATGTGCAAATAAGATGAGCAAGAGTTGAAACATTTATTTTAGTTACAATTTAATATTTCTACAAAACTGTGAAAGGGCCTCAAAACTAAATTAGATTTCTGAACAGAATTTTATTTGGATTCAAACATAAGTTCATTTAGTGACCTTGGAAATTTTTTCTGGGGGAGGGGGGGGGCTGAGCCACCCATAGCACCCTTTTAGCTATGGCCCTTCTGGAAAGGGAGAGGGGGGAGGAAGTGTTGCAATAAATTGCTAATTAGCAGGTAAGTATCAAATTTCCAATCATATAACAAAAAGACCTATGAACACTTATTAATATTTAAACAATTACCTATTATTTAACTTTCAGTTAATTTTAATTATTTATAAATTGGTGCTTGTAAAATAAAGATTATATTTAAAAAAATTATGATGAACAATATTACAAAATTGTAATTCATTTAAAACAGTGTAAACAGAAAGAAACTTTATTATATACACTTTCAGACTAGTAATTAGATTTTTAAAATGCAACACATAAAGATTTAAAAGAATTTCAGTTTTACATGAAATGGTTACAATTATTTTCCAACAATTTCTTGAGACGCCATACTACTGACTGTAAAAGACCCAGGTGATAATATAAAGTCTATGGGGATGTTCTTTTCAAATATCTCACTCATATTTTAATATTTTTACATGATTTTTTTTTTTTTTTTTTTTTTTTTTTTTTTTTTTACATAGAATAGCTGAGGACGATCCATAACCGGGCTAGTTTTTACTTTTTCAATTTTGGTTTGAGATTTTTTTTTTTTTTAATACTTTAACTTTTAGAACTGGTCATGAAACTGAACAATAATATAACCAAAATCAAAAAAGTAAAAACTAACCCAGTTGTAAATCATCCTGAACTATCCTGTGCAGAAAAAAAAAAAATAAAATAAAAAATAAAATCTTGTGACAATATTAAAATTTGAGCGAGATATTTGAAAAGACCCCCCCCCCCCCCACACACACACACACACACACCATAGACTTGACATTATCATCTGTGTCTTTTTAAATCAGTAGTGTGGGCTCTTAAGGAAAATAATCTATCTCCATATAGTTGGATCAATCAATTTTTTTCACCAAAACTAAGTTAAGTACTATATGTATTTTATTTATTTTTTTTAATTTTATATGGAATATTTACTAGATTACATTGAGTTTTAGATATACTAAATAACAATGCACTTATTGTTTCTAAGGCTATTTTCTGCTTCATTTTAAGACTGTTGGTCAATCAACTCTATTGTTCCATTCGCTAATGGTAAATTTATGCATAACAGATGCATTTATATATTTACAATATCTCCCCAAGTATTTAATATTTTTTATTTATTTATTTGTATGCTCTTGTTGCCTCTTTTTGCTCAGTTCTTAAAATATTCTTAAAATGCAGTGTTTATAAAGTCCCGAACCCATTTTGATATTTAATAACTCATAAAATAATAAAGATAGATTAAAATTAATAACATTAATGGTTAGATAGATTCAAAAAGTTTCATGACCCTTGTCAATAAACTTCCACGTGTGCCCCTTTGTCGCACGGAGAATATCAAGTCGATAGTCAATTTCACGCTAGGTAGGAGCAAGCATTCCTTAATTAAGCAATTTGAACTTTGTACATGCAGTCTTAATTTTTTCTTAATAATAAAGTTCGAAAATATATGAGTTATTCCCAGTGCTGTAATTGGGCGGGAACGCGTGGGAACGCCGTTCCCAGAAATATTCCCAGAAATAAAAATTTGTTACTGTAAAAAATAAATAAATAAATAAAAATAAACATCACGTACGAGCACAAATTTTTCTTTTTTTTTATCAATCAAAATGATAATCATTGTTATATATTATAACAAAAATTATCAAGTTCATTGATACTGAAAATGAGCCAGAATGCTAAGTCCTCTTCTAGAGTGCGTGAAAATTGTATCCATTTCAACGTCGGAAAGCGAAAGAGTAATTAGCTATATGAATTATATCATGGCTGATGCGAAAATTTAAATCTTTATTAAAAAGGAGCCAGTTCACTTATAATATATTTATAAGCTGTGAAGGACCTTCCTTAAAAGAATTTCGTCCTGAACCGTATGGTCATTAATCTTGTTTGTCATTAGGAAGAAGATTGGCAGACGAGACAGTTTGTTGCAAATCAGAAAGGAAAAATATTTGTCATTATCGTTCTTTAGAAATTTTTTTTTTTTTTTTTTTTTTTTTTTTTTTTTTTTGTTTAAATTTTGCTTCATGATGAAAAATGTTACTACGCAGTTTATAAAATTCATTTAGAGAATTCTACACAAATACAATACTGAAAAAGTATAATAATTAAATCTGTTAACTCAAAAAAGTTTATTTTGGGCTAAATGGTTTAAATTGACTTTTTGCTTTAAAAAAAAGTCCAATAACACCAACATGGAATCTATGGAAAAGTCAGTTCCCACAAATGTTTTTTTTTTCCAATTACAGCACTGGTTATTCCATCAATAAATGCCATAAGTTTGTTTATATCTTCATTATTTTATGAGTTATTAAACATCAAAATTGGTCCGGGACTATATAAACACCCTGTATATGCTAAATTTATGTGAAGTGTGGAAATCTTACTCTCAATTTTTAGCACATAAAATATCAAATTAAGCATATTTTGGAAATACTTTGACAACTAAAAGCAGAGAGACATCCTTTAAGAAGAATACACAAAAAAAAGTTAAAATTATAAATGTCCTGAAGCAATATTTTAAATATACAAATGTATCTTACACCCGTATGTTTAATATTAGCAAGGAGAATAGAAAAATGGATCAACCAACAGCCTTAATATCTATAATCTGTCTCCTATGTTACCCTTCCCAGAAATTTTTGTTTTGTCTCCTACAATGCCATTGAAAATAAACATTAACAATCATTTAAAACTTTGTATGTTTGTTCTGCTAAAGCTTGAATCACTAATCTGACTGTTCTATAAATAAATAAAAACTACAACAATTAATTTTTTTTTTTTTTTTTTTTTTTTTTTTTTTAGAATTTAGCCCTGAATGGGTATAAAAAATAGTTGATTAACCCATTTATGCATGCAATGATTTATTTATTTTATTTTATTTATTATTATTTTATAATTTTAAATTTTATTATCTGTGTGCATAAAATTAATTTTTCTTTATATTTCAGTTCATTTAAAAAAAGTTGACTCTACAATTAAAAAGCCTCTGCCAAACAAAGAGCAGTTGCTGCATAATAAGAAGATTATAGATGGATTGCCTAAAAAAGTTGATTGGTAATTTATTAGTCTATTTTAAACTAGTTTTACTAATAAAATCTTATATATATTTAAGATGTTGCATGCCCCCCCCCCTCCCTAAAATTAGCTTATTTCTGCTTGTTAGTGTGTAAATGATTTTAAACAGACATTTTAAAAAAACTTTATGCAACTTATTTATTTACTTTTATTATTATTATTATTTTTTTTTTTTTTTTTTAACATATCCTGTGCAAATACTATGTAACTCAATTGGTATCTATTCTTTCTTTGTTGCTATCTTGTCATTCAGTATAATTTTTGTTCATGAATAATAGGAAAAGTTTTTAAATAACAAAAAATTCTTTATTAGAATAATCATAATGATATATTATTATTAAATATAAAGCATGTATATAATATATAAGTTTGTTATATTGGGTTATTCTATATTCATTGTAGATGTTCAATTGTAGTATTATATCAATAAAAAAAATCTTTCACAGGTTAAAAGTTTTGATGCAACTGTTTAACTTATGGCTCTAAGAATTTTAAAAATAATGATATCAAATTTTGAGTGACATCATGCTATTAATTAAAAAATGCATTTTTGTATTATTTATTTCATCACTTTATTTTTGTTCTATTTATAATAGCATTTGCAAAAGTTATCTTCAACATAAAAGATGCATAAAACTTTATTCAGTGATGCTTTTTCACATGTATCTCTTATAAATACAAAATATCAGTTTTAAAATATATGATTTAAGTGACACCTTTATGTAGCTTTAAATGGTTTGTTTTAAAATTCAAATTATTTACTTTAGTAAAGTATATTTATGCATATAAAAAATACTTTTAATTTTCCAGTTTGTTGTTAAATATATAATTTTAATTGAATCTATACTATGCATTGAAATGTATTTATTTGAACAAATTGATTTACGTTTTTTGTGTCATGTTATTTAAAATTGTAAGTAATATTTATGTCAATAGTTTCTTATCGTCAAATTATCTAAACTAAGTGAAATGCGTGGAAATGGATTAGCATTCTAATTTAATTTATTAATTGGGTTTATGAACTGAGGCAATCCAAGATTTTTATAACTATGCTCATTATTATACTTTTTCAATCAGTTCATAAAATAATTTTAGTGTTTTCTGAAAAATCCATGTTTAAATGAAAGACTGAGCAAAAACTGACAATAATTTAAAAAAAAGCTAACTTTTTTTTTTTTTTTTTCAATAAAATAAGTTTAATGATGTTGAAATTATGAATAAATTTTGGTGCTGCAGAAACTAATAAAAAAAATTATTACTAGGTTTATCATTGCAATAATTAAGTAATAAAAAGTTATGCATCTCTGCTGCATTGTTGTCTTTTAAGAGTTAATGTAAAAATATTCCCTTTCATAAACGTTTATAAAAGTCTATGTTTTTTTTTGTTTTTTTTTTTTCTAAAGAATTACAAAATTTAGTTTTAGAATTTCCTATAAAACTTCTCATAAATAACCATAATTTTATAAATTTCTCATGCAATTCTACTGAAAACATTTTTGTGGGGATCATGAAAAGTATTTATTGAAATGTTACTTTATCTCTACTTTTATATTTGTGCTTCTTACTAACTGGCCGTACAATTCATAGTCCATCATTTCATATTGCTGAAACATTTTTCCTTTATAGGCGAGACAAACATGTCATCACACCAGTAAATAATCAAGAACAATGTGGTGCTTGTTGGTAAGTTAAAGTAAGTTTTGTTAACAAAGATGAGAAAAATTGAATTTTTAGTGCCTTGCCTTGCTAAAATGTTAATTCTGTTATTTATTTATTTTTTAATCAAATTATTTTAAAAGTAGTTTTTTAATTTTAAGGTGATGTTATTGTACAGAAAGTATTAAACTTTCCTCCTAGATTTTTTTTTTTTTTTTTGGACTGATTAGTTATTTATGTGTTCAAAAAAAAATATCAACTGTTTGAGATTTATATTTATTCCTCTATTTTCAGCATTTTGTTTTTTCTTTAACTACTAATTTTACTATATTTCAAATGATATTTTAGAAAATTCAGATTAATCAAGATGCAATTTTGTGCTATTTTAATCCTCTCTGTATATTAATAGTGCTAATATACTAATGTTATAAAATTTCTTAGTTTAATTATTTCAGTCATAAAATTAAAAACTAATTTCTTCAGTGTGGCAATACAATATGGAACCATTTATCCAGAAATCAGTTAACTGGAAAACCAGTTATCCAGAATGATACTTCTAATAGACTGATGTTAGAATCTTTGCAGAAAAAAAGGTCATACACTGCCAGTTTGATCTATACATTTCTTGAAACAATTGTATAGTTTGATATCTAGTATTTGAAATAAAAGCATATACAGTTAAATTATAGATATTTTCATTTTTATGCTGAGAAAACAGAAGAATTTTTGTTCCCAATTTAATATTTGAAGTAATACCACAACCACATATATTCCATAAAACTTATCAAATGGATGTTGCTTTAATGCCCAACCAGTTAAGTGGAAAAACTAGTTATCCAGAATACATCTGACCCCAACCATTCCAGATAAATTGTTCTGTACTGTAATTAGTTTTTGTAATAAATAAAAGCTGATTTAATATAAGTATGCTTTTAATGTGAAACTTTTAACTGGGGTAAAATTACATTATCTATATTATAAAGGCCAAACATATCTGTGCATAACGTATACGTAATTTTGCAAATAGCAACACTTTGAAATTTGAAATAAAATTTCCGTTTTGTAATTATTGGTACTGGAAATTTTTAAACTTTTAAACATCTCTCACTTTCAATTTTTGTCTCACTGTATAGAGAAAAATTTGTGCTTTTAAATGCAATTTGTTTGAAAACTGTATCTTAAATTATTTTTAATACATTATTATTATTATTATTATTTTGTATTTTTTAATACTGCTTTTTCAATTGTGGCAACAAAAGCACTTTATAAGTAAAGGGGAAAAAGTAGATTACTCTATCATTTCATTGCCATTTTCTTATAAAATGTGAAAAAAATTGAAATTAAAATGCTCACTTTGTTAAAAAATATCGTCTGTTATAAATTTGGTTATGTGAGTTATTTTCTCTGCTTTTATTTCATTCGTATCAAACAGCTGAAAGAATGCAAATTTATGAAAAATTGCAAATTTATAGTGTGTGAAAACCTTTTCCTGAAATTTCAAGAAATATTAATGAATGATTTTTGGTAAAACATTTCATTATTAAAAAGAAACAAATGAAGGCATATGAATCATTATACACCCAATTTGCTTCTGGAAGGCCAACATTGCATTTTATTGAGTTTATGTATTATCCTGCGATAATGACATCATATGTATATTTTTCTATAGATACTATTTAAGAATAGATCATAAAACATATGAATGCTTTACCAGATGCAAATGATGTAATTTTATTTTTAAAAAAGCACATATTTTTATTCTTAAACTGGAATAGGTTTTGTAGTAGTGCATCATTTCGTCCCCAGCTGCTTTGCAATACTTATCAGGTTAAAATACTTCATTTTCGAAAACAATGTAATCCAGCGATCACACTGATAGAACACAATGCTTTATATAAATTTAAAGTGTCTTTATAGAAGAGCAGTGACATACAGTGTGTATCTGGTTGGAAATCTTTGTCCAAAAAATTGCAGTTTATGTTTCAGAACTTGGTGATTCTCCTTTGGATGAATTCACTTTCCGAGTTAGACAAGCATCGAATCAAGCAAAAAAAGTTCGAGTTCCAGACTATAAAAAAGCATTTAAAGATAGAAAACCAACGATTATAAATGCACAATTAAAGTATGAAAAAGGAGCAAACAGCCATTTCAAATCTACTATGGAGATTCTTCATCAGTGCAAAACTCAGCGAGCTAGAACAAGCAAAACTGAGCAAAGAGACAGAGAGACGCAGGCTTATATACCCGCTACGGAAACGATCATGCCTAAAGAAAGGCAACCAATGAGAAGAGAGCAGCATGAACAACTGGGTGGACAAGTAACGACATCTACCAGAGAACAAACAAAACAAAAACTAAAAAGTGAGGGGGGAAAAAAAAAAAGTTTTAAATTAAAGATTTCCAAATGCTAGGAAAATAAGGAGTACTTTATAAGTCATTGACTAAGGAGTAAGAATTTTTAATGATGTGATAAGCTTCCCAAAAATTAAAATCAAGAATGGAAGGACACTTTTGGATGATGGTGGCTGAAGAAAAGTTAAACTTATGTTGTAAAGACCAACAATGTTGAGCAATAGAAGAGCGTTTAAGCTCTTGATTTTTGACATACCTTTTATGTTCCGTTAAACGAAATCTGAGAGCACGTTTAGTCTGACCAATATAAGAAACACCACATTGGCAAGAAATTTGGTAAATACCCCAGTTATCTAAGCGATCAATGGGATGCTTAAGATTTGAAAAGGCAATTTTATTAACAGGAGAAAACATAACAAATCGAACCTTTTTAAAATTTTAGCAACTTGCTGACTGATTTTGGGGGGAAAAGGCAAAACAACCAAGGTATTGGAATTCGAATTAAAGCTTTTTTCTTTCAGATTGGATGGATTTTGTCAATTTTCTATGAATTGAATCTATAATATTAGGGGAATAACCACGATCAACAGCAATAGCTTTAAGATAATTGAGTTCATCACTGAGTAACTGAGGAGTTGAACAAATATTGGAAGCCCGGAAAACAAAAGTTTTAAAAGCCGTAACTTTCTGGTTAGGAGGATGAGAAGAATATCTATGAGGTGGAAGACTGACCACAAAAGGTTTACGAAAGACAGTAGTCTGAAAATTATCTTCATCGCGAATAACAAGGACATCCAGAAAAGAAAGGCAATTGTTCGATTCAACTTCAAAAGTAAATTGAATGTAAGAATCAATAGAATTCATGACAGAGAGAATATGATTTATATCTGAATTCACATCAACTAAAGCATAGAAATCATCTACGTAATGAACATGAAACTGAAATTTTATGACTTTAAACAATTTTATTTCAAAATAGTGCATGTAAAAATCGCATAAAATCGGACTAAGAGGGTTACCCATAGCCAAACCGTCAGTCATACGAAAGAAATTCCCGTTAAATACAAAAGTGTTTTGAGACAAGCAAACACGAGTGAGATGAATGAGTTCTTGGATTTCGAAAAAAGAAAAATGAAATTCACAGAGCCTTTTCTTCAAACAATCTAAAGCCCCTTCGACAGGAACATTAGTAAATAATGATGAAACATCAAAAGAAACCATCATGTGGCCTTGTGGCTTAAAACTGTGAAGTTTCTTAACAAATTCAAAAGAATTCTTAACAGTGAAAGAATTAACGCTTGAAAGAGGAGAAAATATGGAAACAAGATATTTTGCAAGTTTATAAGAAGCCGTACCAATATTGGAGACAATGGGTCTAAAAAGAATGTCAGGTTTATGGACCTTAGGTAAAGCATAAAACCTGGCACAATGAGCAATTAAAGGAATAAGAGACCTCTTTAATTTAGCAGGAATAATGTGTGAAGACTTAATGGCAGATTTGATAGTATCAATTTCACTAGAGGAAGGGTCA
This sequence comes from Maratus speculifer, assembly GCA_964019185.1. Classification (NCBI taxonomy): domain Eukaryota; kingdom Metazoa; phylum Arthropoda; class Arachnida; order Araneae; family Salticidae; genus Maratus; species Maratus speculifer. The sequence continues at coordinate 54,025,409 of OZ025291.1, forward strand.
TTGTGGATATCCACATAGGGACCATCATTAATTTCTGGGATTTTTCCAAATAAGTAGACTTGTCAAGAACAACAATCTGACCACCTTTGTCAGCCTTAGTTATGATCAAATTCGGATCAGAACATAAACTTTTAAGGCAATGTTTAACTGAACTATTAAAATTTGGCTTATAAACATTAGAATTGAAATTGACAGTATTGGCAATGAGATGCCTAATAGACTCTTTTTGAGAATGAGAAATAGCACTAAGCTTTAAGGCACGTTCAATAGGAGCAATCAGACAAAAATTCTCACTCCTTAGTCAATGACTTATTAAGTACTCCTTATTTTCCTAGCATTTGGAAATCTTTAATTTAAAACTTTTTTTTTTCCCCTCACTTTTTAGTTTTTGTTTTGTTTGTTCTTCGGTAGATGTCGTTACTTGTCCACCCAGTTGTTCATGCTGCTCTCTTCTCATTGGTTGCCTTCCTTTAGGCATGATCGTTTCCATACAGGGTTGGAAAAAAATCATGATTTTTTTTAAAAAAATCAAAAAAATCGGATTTATTTGATTTAAATCAGATTTTTTTGATTTATTTGATTTTTTTAGAATTCTATTTTTAATTGCTGTGTTTTTATGTTTTTACAATGCATGGAGCAGTTTTTCATAAAAATAACTAAAAAAGAATAAATAATGTTCATAAAAATATATAAAAATTATAATTTATAAAAATAATATAAGAAATAATTATATAGTTCAGCAAATACTATATTCCAGTTACTGATTGGTACTAAAAATTAAACATCTAGGCTTTAATCTAAAACCATTCTATTATTTTGTAATTGAATTATGCACACTAAATAAGAAATAAACTTAAATAGGTTGTAAATGAATAAAAAATGGTAAAATTAAATAATAATAAATATTTATTTAATGCAAGCTATTTATATTAAGGGATAAAAATCACAATTAATTCAATAGTTTTTAAGCAAATAGAAATAGATCAGAAATATAATTGTTTGAACAAAAACACTAATTTAGAAGCTTTGTCCACTCCTAATTTATTACGAAGACTTGAATGAACTAGTAAAAAAGAAGAAAATCGTCTTTTTACTCCAGCAGATGAAGCCACAGCTGTTGTTATTTGGTAAATAAATTCAATTTCAATTTTGCTGATTATCTCTTTACCTCCCATTATGTAAAAGGACTTCCACCAATCATAATTTATCATAATATCTGAAACTTTTTTCTCAAGCAATGGTAACTTTTGGAATGGGCCATTTTTTGCTTGAAAATGCGATACAGTAGTGAAAAGATTTGGACAATTTTCTTTAATGAATGCCAAATTTTCATTATTTTCCTCTACACTAACTGAAATTTCATTTCAATTTAAAACAGAATGACTTAATAAAACTCCAGCAAAATGACAACCATTAATAGCTTGTTCATATTTTGCTTTAAATTTTGTAATTCTATCTCAGACTTGCCAAGTTCTGAAAGTTAAAAATCAGGAGATATTTTTGTCAATGAAAACTTGTTAATTTGTTGATATTGATGTAAACATCTTTAGTGAAAGTTTAAGTTTATATTATGTTATAAAAAAAGGGATGTTTTGTTACTCATTAACTTATATAAAACTATAGTAAAGATCATAAATAAGTCTTAATAGAGACAAATTATTAATAATTCAATACATGACCATAGTAACAATAACAAACCTTAAAGATACATAGTTTATAATGCATCTGAATGTAATTCATCACATAAAATACTACTGGTCAAACATACTAAAGAACAATTACACCTGTACTAGAGCTTTTCTCACTGAATCACAGCACATTTGATTGTTAAATAATAGAATATTTAAAAAGTATGAAAAATCAGGAGCATGGAGCAAACATCTGAAAATCAGGAGTCTTCTGCCAAAATCAGGAAATTTGGCAACTCTGCTATCTTTATCTAATACATTTTCTAACTTTTTACCCAAAAATTTTAAAAATTTGTAAGCTTCGATTGAAATTTGATTGTGTAATATGGCAAATTTTAAAATTTGTTCCTTGCACGTAGTACCCGATATTTTGGGGAACATTAATGAATTTGTTTAATCATTTACTTGTGAAACAAAAAAGATCCAGATCATTTAGTTGCCAAGATTGGCAAATGAAATATGATTTATAAAAAGTTTGTGTTTTGCCTCATCGTCTAAAGTTTATTACAAAAGAACAAACAATTAAAGGATTAGGAGGGGGACACCTGGTCTTAACCTGTACCTGCCACATTCTTTCTGATAGCAATCCTGAAAATACCAGAAAAACATCTGTTACTTATTTACACCTATTTCTTATTTCTCTGCTGATTAATTTCCAAAATGAAAAAAGAAAAAAAAATTGATTTAAATCAACTGATTTTTTTTAAAAAAATCAGTTGATTTAAATCTAGATTTAAATCTTGATTTAAATCATGCCAACCCTGTTTCCATAGCAGGTATATAAGCCTGCGTCTCTCTGTCTCTTTGCTCAGTTTTGCTTGTTCTAGCTCGCTGAGTTCTGCACTAATGAAGAATCTCCATAGTAGATTCGAAACAGCTGTTTGCTCCTTTTTCATACTTTATTTGTGCATTTATAATCGTTGGTTTTCTATCTTTAAACATTTTTGCACAAAGTCTTTATTTGCTATTTTAATATAAAAAAGCATCATTTTAACTTATGTGATATCACAGGATATTATCTATCGTATTTATTGCATGCAAATTATTTTAGAAATTTTTGTTTACATTTAAAAGAATATAAAAAGTTTAGTATATGTTAACACCTAACAGCAATCGAGAATTCAAATTTGAATTTAAATTATTTTAAAATAATCAAATGTTGAGTACTGATATGAGAAGTGCATATAGAAATTTTGAGATGGTGAAAATGCTATTGGGTTTAGATTTCATGGGGAAAATTTCTTTGATTTAGTCAAAGTTTAATAAATTTTCCTGTTTTTCTTTTTAGAATATCAAGCATTAGAGCCTAAATTGATAGTTTTGTCATAACAGATCTTTATTATATATTTAACTGACTACAATTTAATTTTAAGAATTTTTAAAATTGAGTTTTATGGAAATAGTATTTTGTTAACTTTAATTTAAACATCATTTATTTAAGAGTTAGACCTACCGATATAAGGTAAATTTTTCATTATAACTAATTTTGTAGGCTTTTTATAAATCAATGAAACAGTTTCTTAAATATTTTTTTTCATTAAAATTCTACAGGTTCTGCCTTGTATTGATACAATTTGCAATGAAAGTACCGTAATTTCTGGAAGAAACGCCGCGTCGTTTACGTGTTTAAAACTGAAATTTCAAGCGATGCGGCGTTTACGAACATTTTTTTTTTAAACAAGCGTGATATTTTTCTGAATTTTTCCGAAAATTAAAAAAAAAATCGATCATAATTCTAAAATTTCGGACATAAAATGTATCGCAAATTCCGACAAATGGTTGCAAAAACAAATTAATTTTGATTTCGTCAAAATATCGTGAAAAAATCTCAATTTTCATTAAAAGACCGCAAAAAGTTACACAAATTTCGCATTAGATTACGAATAAACGAAAATTGCATTTTCGAATGAATTTCCTGAATTTCCCCCTCCCCTTCTTTTATAACTTTCAGAAAATTTGTTCTGAATCCGATTTTTTCCCCGTTCCAAAGATTCAGTGATGAATCATGATGAAATGAATGAATCATGAATCTTTAATGAAATGTGCTTTTTTTAAAGATTTTTTGATTGATTCATGCTTTTTTTACAAATTTCTCCTTTTTCTGCGTTTTTCGACAGAATTTACGTTTTTTTTAAACCAATTTTTTTTTTTTTTTTTTTTTTTTTTTTTTTTTCAAGCATTGCTTCAATTATCAAAATTTATGATTCATTCAAAGATTCACGATTCATTCCTGAAAATTTTGTGAAACGATCGGGGAAAAATCCCGTGTAAGCGCCCCTCTCTTATTATTTTATGATTTTTCGTCACATTTGGAGGGAGGCGGATTAACGGTATTTTACGGTACTGTTAGGAAAAAAAAAATCACCGTATCTGCTGCGCCGCACTAAGCATATTTTTACTTTTAAACTCGTATGCGTTGCGACGCTTATTCCCGAAAATACGGTATTTAAATAATATTATTAATTTTGTATTTATTTATTAATTTCTGATTAATAATTTCATTTTTATGATTTCTTAATACAGCTTATTAATGTGTTTCTGTTTAACATGTTAACGTTAACCGCGATTACCGCGGAAATTTCACCTGTGGCGTTTACGACCATTTTCTAAATTTTTTTGAGTGATTTTCCACGATGCGGCGTTTCTTCCAGAAATTACGGTATTTTTGTAAATGTAATTATAAATTAGTAAATGTATTTTGTTATATTTATTCATAAATTATTAATTTAAGATTTTCTTTTTTTTTTTATAGGGAAAAAGATATTTTATATTGTCATGTTTTACTTTTTCTTTACAACTACTTCCAGCTGTACTTAAAACTTTTTTTTTAGCATCCGATGCTATTTCTTTCAGACAAGTTAAAAATGTCGTGTCATCAACCCTAAATTTTCTACTCAACCGATTTTGATAATTATTTTTTTAAATGAAAGCTATTTATTTGTAGTTGTGCCCATTTTAGCTATTTTTTAATTTATTTCCATTTTTATATTTTAGTTTAGTTTTAAATGCTTTTTTACGATATTTCTTCAAAATGGTGGCAACACAGTTTAGCTTTTCTCTCGATAATAAAATTACAATATCAATCAAATACAATATTATTACGGACGCCTTTTTCATATTACTAATAACAGTAACTATTAAAAAACATTTGAAGAGAAAATAACATCACTATTTAAAACATCGCATTTTTACTAATAATGAAATTACATTTCAACATTTCTTTTCATTATGAACATTGACATTGAGATTTTACTTTCAGATGACTTCAGTTAGTGAAAATAATGTCATAGTAAAAATGAAATTAGTTTTTTTTTTTAATAAAATTATTTTTCTGTGAGTGCATATAAAATAAAATTTCTGGATTTCACCGGCATCCAGATTACAATTTTAACTGAAGATGTGCGAATATTTGCATGCAAAATTGTAACTGGCAAACTTGACATTAAGTTTGGAAATATATTTATTATATATTGATTCAATAATGTAATTACTTTTGCTTTTTTTAAAACCAAATCGATCGGGTCTTTTAAACATCGTCGAATTCTATGGGATTCCACTCGTTTTATTGTTAAAATGGATTTCCTTTTTCTCAGAGTCTATAAAAAAAGCGTTTAAACTAACGAAAAAAAAAACCGTTTTTGATGAATCTAGTCAATGAAGAAGTAGCACATCAAATTGTATCTCTTCATTATTCCGCAATTCTAATGTCACAGAGAGAAATTGCTAATCAATTGGGTATTTCACGCTGTTCTGTTTCTTATTATATTGATAAACACAAGAAAAATGAAGTTAGTTCATTGCATTCTAAACGGGGTCGCTCTTCTAAAAAACCTCCTATCGATTTCTTTTCTTTTCTTTTTTTTTTTTTTAATCGGAGGCGAAACTGAATTCTGCAATGGCAGAATGTACATTCAACTTATTTTTTGTTTTTTTTGTTTTTTTTGTTTTTTTTTTTTTTTTTTTTTTTGTTAATAGATTAGCATAATTGTCTAACACTGGAAAGTGTATGTAAACATAAGTAGAGTATATTCTGACAAATTCGCTGAACTAAGTCAAGAAGATTTTCAGAATTTCTGATCACTTCTAAGTAAAAGTGTTTTTCCCAAGGTTAATTTAGCTTTAAAAAAATATTTAATTAACTAAAAAGGATTCTTTAATGAATTTTTAAATTGTGCTTTATTTATAAAATAAACATTTTATATGCAAATCTGGCAACTATATTAAAAAAAAAAAATAGAGGGACTGAAGTTTAGCTTTTACATCATAAGCAGTATAAGTGAATTTTTTAAAAATTGTAGGTATTAAGTTTTTTTTCTTTCTTTCTTTCTTTCTTTGCACCAAAATCAGTTAGGTTATATAATATTCATATTATATAAAGCAGTTTTTCTAAGAGGATGTTGTTTTTTGCCATACCACAGAATTTTTTATAAATCTGTTCAGGAAAAAATATTATTCTTGAAATTTTTTGTTAAACCAGCTCAAATAGTTCTATAGCTATTTATATAATTTGTTAAGTTTATGTAGGTTACTGACAACAAAGATATTTACTTTTAAATGTGTTAGAAATCACTCATAAATAAACTGCATTTTTCTTTTTTTCCCCTCCAAGTCAATTTAGGAATAATCCTAAATATTTCGATAGAAAAATGCCCTGCTTATGTGTGTGTATTAAATCCATTAAGACAATAAGCTATTTTTTACACATCAGCTTGTCAATTATGGCAGAATTAAATGTATTCTTTATATTGCATCTTCATTAAATGGAATGCTTATTAATTAACGCATCTAAATATAAGTTTTATTATTACTCTGTAATACTTTTTGAATTTGTTCTAATAAGTAAAAAAAGAAAAAACATTAGTTTCCTCTAAAATTTTTTGCTAAATTAAAAAACTTTCTGCAAATAGTATTTGTATATTCATCTATGCCCTCAGACACTTATGTAAGTTATGCTTTAAATGAAATTTAAGCTTTTGTCATGTGTCGTCTAGATTTAATCATGTTGCTATAGGAGGATTGCCTTAAGGAGGACTTTTGAAAAGAAAGGTATTCTCATTATCATTCTTATACAAAATATTTCTTTGCAAAGTAACTTTGCCCAGACTACACTGATTTCAAACCCACAAACTATCGCTCGAGTTTCTAATTTTGAGACCAACATGCTAAAGAGCGGGCTTGATGAGCCCAAAATCAAATTTGAATCACTGAAAGTTAATAATTTTATTTCACTGAATTATACATCTTCTTTTTTTTCTTTATCTTCAGGGCTTTCAGCATTGTTGAAACAATAGAATCAATGTATGCTTTAAAAAATGGAGCACTAGAAGAATGGAGTGTACAACAAGTTGTTGATTGTGCAGCTAAACCAAACAATGGCTGTGAAGGTGGTGATACTTGCTTAGCTATTCAGTGGATGCATCGGGTAATTAATTTTCTACTAAAACATTTCATTCAAATTTAGTTTTTTTTTTTTTAACCGAGAATGCAAAAGTTTTTCAAATTTAATTAACAAAATTTTGGTCAGATATCATATGCACCGAGTTACCTAAATAGCACCAAAATGTTGTTATTTTGCCTGATATGATAACCCAGTTGTTGTTATTCTATACTAATAAAAGAACAAATTGCTCTGTGTGTGTGTGCATGCAATGGCTATCAAAGGAAAAACTGTGACATGTACAAGACAAGAATTATTTGAGAAGATAGTCTAATGCTTCTCCTGATGTACCTGTCCAATGTACCTGAGCCTCAAAATTTTTAAATTCTACTAATTATTTGAGAAATTAATTAAAATACCCAAATTAGAAAAATGGAAAAGTATTCATAATTCAATAAAAGCATAGATTTATACCAAACCGCAAGATATTTCTTCGAAAACAGGAAGGGAGTTATAGGGGTTAATGTAAAATGCAGCACTGCCATGATGATAAATGCACTGGACTTTTTTATAAAGACTGTATCTTAAATTCTACTTGGCTTAAAAACTCAAAAATTAAACAGCTAGATGCAGAAAAATTTTCTGTTTCAGAAATTCTAAAAATTATTTTCATATTCCTGTAAATAATTGAAAAAATCATTAAAAATCCATTTATAAAATTCCATTTTATTTCCATTAAAAAAAAAAAAAAAAACAGCTTTTTGACAAATCTTTCATAGCAAGAGCAAATATTTTGAAATACAGGCAGCTTGGCACTGGTGGGTATTGGCATTTATAGATGACCTATAAATATTTTCACAGATTAAATTTACAGATTTAATTTTTATACATCCAGATGAAGATATTTTTGATGATTTAAGCTATGTCAATTTATTTACCGTCGCTCAATTATAACCTGCATGTATTAGAATAGTTTTACAAAAGATATTATCAGGGAAAGGAATGGAGAATTTCTATATTTTAACTCTGTCCTGAAAATGAACTTTCATAATTCCTTTTTAATACTAAATTAAAAATTTCAGAGAAATTTAACATATCTTTCTGGCCACTATATTTTTATTTTCTTCCATCTCTACAAAAAGAACGTATTGGATTCATAAAAAATTTCAACTTCTGGTTTTCGATGGATTTATACATTTTAGAATTTCCTGAAGATAATCTGATGGTTTTTAGAATATGTCTGTCATTTTGTTATTCTCTGAGTCTGTATGTGATAAAAAAAATTGTGGGCACTCTATCTCAAGAACTGATGCATGGAATTTCACAAAACTTAAGATTCATTTAGACCTTGATATAAACTGGAGCTGATTGGTTTTTGTTATATATCGCTCAACAGGTTGTGCTGCTATGCTGCCAGTGGCACCAACTTACATGGGCCCATCGGGCATGAGCCCACCCAATATTTTGATCCTTCCGCCCACCCATTTTCAATTGATTTATTTTGTTATGTACTTATTTTATTGCTGAAATGGAATTTAGTTTTATTGATGTTCTCAAATTATTATTATGATTATTTATTTATTTTTTCAAAAATTGCAAGGACATTAATTAGACTTGCAAGACCACTTAAAACTCCTTGTGAGGATGTATATTACATTTCTCCAAAAACTAATTTCCTGTTTATTTTCCCATCTGTTTCAATTAAACTACCAGATGATTAAAATGTATGTTTTCCTTGACATTTAGTATTTTGCTCTTTCAATATTTTGCAGTTTTTATATTATTTATAATTAATATTGATGTATTTATAAGGAAAAACTTATGAGATTGTAATTTAATAAAATTACTTATTAAATTTTAATACTTTTGTATTTTGCTTAGAAAAATGATAATATAACTTCACAATTATCATCTTTAGTCATCCGTTCTTCTCTAGCCTCTTATCGCCAAAGAAAAAGATGAGATGTATTATTTTACAAAAAAAAATTTGAGTCCACCCAATGTTTCTTAAAAGTTGGTGCTACTGTATGCTGCATTATTCACCATTTCTAAAATAGCTCTATCTCAAGACCTAATGTGCGGATTTTCATAAAAATTGAGATTCAGTTAGTCCTTGATATAATTTGATGCAGATTACTCAACAGATGGTGCTGCTATGCTACAGCATTCATTATTATTGCAATAGCTTTATCTCAAGAACCAATGCACAAACTTATTCAGTTAGTCCCTGATATAAATTAGTGTTCTTTAGTTTTTGGTATAAATAAATCATCCTACAAGTGGCGGTGCTATGCAACATTTTTCACAATTTAACAATAGCTGTATTTCAAGTATTAATGCATGGATTTTCTTGATACTTCAGATTTAATTAGTATCTAATAAAAATTGATCCTGATCAGTTTTTGGTGGAAATTACCAAACAAGTGATGCTGTTATGCAGAATTTTTAAAAATTTCCACAATAGCTCTATCTCAGAAACTAATGCTCGGATTTTCATCAAACAATTAGACGTTAGATTCAGTTAGAAGTCGTTGTTCACTAGATTTTGATGTAAATCATCTAACTGTTGCCTCTGTTATGCTGTATTTTTCAGGAAATATTAACTATGATTAATATTTCCTATTAAATATGAAGTAGAAGAAAGTTTTGCAATTTCCATATTTGATTATTTTATAATTATTACAATTAGCAAAAGATTTTTTTATCCTTCTTCTGCAAAAAATTTTAAGCTACCCTGCCTCTCAAAAAAATTTACTATAATTTAGGTTTCTCTTTTCTATGTTTTCCCTTTACATGGGACTTATATATTGTAAGGTCCTTATAGTTACACAATGAAACATACATGTATTACATGGCTACCGCTGGTGACTATTTTTATATTCTATTCCAACCACTATTTAAAAAAAAAAAAATAAATAAATATTGCAGTATATTTCTTTTACACATGTTATCAATATGTATGTGAAAGATTTTATGTTTTACGAAAGTAGTGCAGACAAAAATAAAAAACAGTCGCCAATATTATATAGATTTGCAGACATGGATGTACATCATTTGCATTATTCTGGGTATTGCATTTTTTTAATAAAGTGAATAACAGCACTCTTCATTCTTTTCCAATAGTTGAGTTGTGTCCTTGTTCACTGAAAAGGTGCACATTCCTGTTATAAAATATTGAATTCAATTTCTGTTTTTAAAATAGTTGATGAACTTTGTGACATATTTATATTCCGTATTTCTTTCTTTAAATTTATAGTATATTGATAATAATAACTCGTATTTCTGTTACACCTGTCAGTCTAATTTCAAGTTAATTTCTTTACAGAATAAAACAAAATTGGTTCCTGCAAAAAGTTATCCTTTTACTGCTGAAACAGGCACCTGCAAAACTGACATAAAGTAAATATTTTTCATTGTTTTTTTATTATAAAATTCATCATTGTCACAATCTTGTTAGTATTACTTTAATATTTTCTGATGACAATGTTTTGTCAAGCAGTGGTTTAGTAGGCATACTTATAGTGTATATCAGGGCTGTCCAACCTTTCAGTAAGCAGGGGCGCACCTCTGCTCTTGATACTCAGTGAAGGGCGCCACTTTTCATATGACTGAAAACATGCAGCAGTATTATTGCACAGTATTAGTATACATGCACACCTTAACGATGTGCGATTGAATCTTAATATAGTAGGCCAAAGGCACCTACAATACTGAAGTTACATGTATTAAATTTCAAATTGAACATTTTTCTATGTAAGATCTATCTCAAAAAAATTTGTAGGGTAAGGTACCAAAATCTTTAAACATGCCTATAATAAAAACAATAAAAATAAATAAACACGGGGATCAAAGATATTGTTAGATTTCTTTTAAGGATGCTAAAATATGTTTTGACTTATTTTAAAAGCGTGAATTTAGTTTTATAAAAAGTACAAACCATAAAACAAGCATGGTAGTGACTAATTCACATAGTTGACTTCAGTGAAATATCCTGGAAGTGTTTTCATAGATGGAAATCATTTTGCTCTGTTTTATTAATTTTTCTAAGTGAATTGAAAAGAAAAATACTTTCAAAAACCAAGAAGGAAAAATTAAACTCCTTTATCCATCATATAAAACAGCCAAGCCAGTGTGACAACAGCAAGATTTAAAAAAAAAAAAAAAAAAAAAAAAGCTGAAATTTTATGCAACACAGGTGTCTTCAAAAAGGGGGGGGGAGAGTAAAAAATATTTATTTTTCCATTATTTCTGAAATATTAAAAAAAAAGCTATTTCCAATTATAAAAAAAATTAACCATCTTAATTACACTTTATAAACAATAGCTAGAAATCGTGAAAATATGCAAGATTAAATTTTCAAAGTATGTTTGATTTCTAATATGTTTTCGCAGGTTTTGAAAATATTTCTCATGGGAATAAAAATGATTTTTGCTAAAAAATTCTTTATAATGGAATTTTACTTATAAAAAGTATGATAACAGAAAACCTTCAAAAAGGTGCCAAAAAAAATCTTCAAAGGGTGCCATGATGCCCGCGGTCGCCACGTTGGACAGCACTGGTGTATATAATGCACTGTAAGCATATCTTGATGCAGTCAATTCTCTAAAATATGTCATTTAGTTTGAGATATAAACAAGAGAAATTTAGTTAAATTTAAAAATTCGTTGTGTCAACTGAAGAGAATTGTGTTTGAGCTTTAATTTTTTTTTTACATATTAATTATACTTAAAAAATAAGAAGAAAAAGAACAACCAAATTCAAATATTAAAAGCGCAATTATAGTTTTGAGCTATACATTAATGGAAACATCAGATGCCTAGAGAAATATCATTTACTATAATAATTATTGAATTATTCTAAACAAAACATTTATTTGTAAATTTCTTATATTCAGAGCATCTGTTGATGATTTCATTTGCATTTTATATCAAAACTAGAAATAGTAACTAGTTCTAGAATGCAGAAAAAATATTCATCATATGGCAAAATTTATATTACTTACTTACATTACCACTGTACAAATGTTTAAAAATTCAATAATCACCAATGAAATTTGCATTGCATTTCATGTTACAAAAAATTATTTTTACTTTTTTTATGTAAATATTGTTAATTTATAAGTCTAAAAGAAAATTTGTATAAACTAAACTATGATCTGTAAAATAACAAATTCTGTAATTCACAAAGCCTTCAGTCTACCTGCATAAATTTGCAGCGATAACTGTAATTTTTTCCTATACGCTTAATTTACTTTCAAATTTACCAAATCTCACGACTTTGGCAAGAGACTCCTGATTTTTATGTGTTTTTCTCATTCTTGTAATTTTTTATCCATTTCTCCTTATTTATTTTATTATTATTATTTTTTTTAATTTGAGTATTTTATTTCAAAACATGTTGTTATTGAGTTATAAAAAATGCATAGATGAATGTTTCTTTCTCTGTGTATGATTAGTTGTAATTTATTATTATTTGTGGTTTTTGAATGTTGCTGTCAGATTGTTTTATCTTAAATGTAAAGAAAAAAGTATTTTGTGTTCTTAAAAAAGAGAGAGAATAGTATTAAAGATAGGATATCCAAAAAGATTACTCTTTGCTATGCATTTTTAATTTATTTTTTATTATTTTTATTTTAGTAATTAAAAAAAAAAAAAAATTGTTATCACTATTACCTGGTGAATATTTGTAATAGTTGTTTAATCTTCATGAAATATTTTACTAATATTACATAAAAGTTGCAAAAATTGTGGTGTTTTTCTTTTAACTTTTTTACCATTCATTATTTATCAAACATAAAACAAGTATTTATGCATTATTTAAAATGGCTTAATGAATTGTTGATATGTTTATATTATTATTGTATTATAAATATTTTGAATGTATGAATATTAAAAACATATTTATCTAATACTTAAAAGGACTTTTTGAATATTATGTAAACCCAGCAAACTATTTGTATAAAACTGTAATCTGCTGAAAAACTTTTTTAATTGTCAGAATAATATACGTAAGATTCACAATTTTGCATAACTGAAAGACTAAGCTGCTTAACGCTCTGAGCATCTGATGTTTTTTTTTTTTTTTTTTTTTTTTTTTTAATAAAAAATCTTTTAAAAGTCATGCTAATTTAAATTTTCTTTTCCTATTTATTTTTAAAATGCATTTCATATCTCTTTATTTTACAAATACAGTAGAACCTTGATTATTCAAATTTTGTGTTAATTGAGCCAATAATAAAGTCTTTGTGTGTGTGTGAACGAGCCTTGAAGATCACACATTTTAGTTCACTGTTCATCATAGGTTTTAGAGGTTTGCACGAGCCTGGACTTTCTCCCGGTCCATAATTGGCCAGAGAACATCAGAACATTTTTTTCAATAGACACGTTGAGCCAATAAAAAATTAAGCAAATCTGCCATCCTGATTCAAAAAAAATTTAAACAAAGGTAATAAAATATGAGCCATTTTCAATGAATGACTTTGGCACAAATAAATATAAATGTGCATCTCGAGTCGATGCTGGTTTGATAACATCAATACAGAAATGTAACATGTCCAACATAAAGACCGGCATTGGACAATTACATAAAATTTTACCAATTTTCATTTTTTTTTTTTTTTTTTTTGTTTTTTTTTTTTTTTCCAGCAGACTCATGACGGGTCAAGATGAGGCTTGCGTCGAAATACGATACCCGGTCTACTTTATCTACCAGGCTAAAACTTGGCTTAATTTTTCCCAGGAGGTGCAGGGCAAACAATATGTTTTGTAAAAATATTAAAAGCATAATGAATTTCTGCTTATAGAATGATTGGAAATGGCTTTTATATGTTGAACAGTGAGGCATAACTTTATATAGGTTTATTTTTGTCATTTAAAAAATGTTCTATTATTTTTTTTACTCTAAGAGATGTTTAATTCGCGAGCACAGCAAGTTTTTGTACACAATTTCTATTAACCAAGATTTCTTTAGATTAAGAATGGTTAGCAAAATTAATCCTGCATTATGGAATGCAGTTAGTATATTATTACTTTTTTCCACAAAAAATAAATTTGTTTTTTCAATATTGTATAATAATTGTACATGATATTTCACTAAATTTTTTTGTGTTATTTTTGTGCCACAATTATTTACTTATATGTTTTCACAAGAACCATTTCTCATTATAAATAGTAGAAGATATTTTTTAAGTTGTTGCAGTGTATTATTTAAAAATACCCTGAAAAGTGATGCTAAAATATATTTTTTTGTAAATTTCTTTTTTTTAAAGCTTTTAAATCAAAATCCAATTGTAAAAACAATAATAACAACAGTTAAATTAGTACAGCATCAGATTACCATTATGAAAATTTCTGTTTTTCAAACGAAAGAAAATTATTATATAAACAAAGTATATTTATATGATCCTTTTAAAACTTTTTGCTACTTTAATTAAAGTTAATAACCATTATTTTAAACTTTTAACTGAATTCTTTATATATTAAGTACATGTGTGAATTATGAATTATTGCAAGTTAAAGTTCTTATTAGTACTATTTCTTAGTTTCTGCCACTTTTTGCCACTTACTGGCATAAATTAATTTCTGCCATGCCGGTTTTAACCGGTTATAACCGCTGGTTTTAACCACCCCGGCAGAAACTTGCCAGCCCTGTTGCAAAGAGATAAACTGTGGATTATTTTTTTATTCTATTCTTTTTTATTGAAAAAAAAAAAGGAAAAACAATTTTTTAATAATATAGTATATAATTTCTGATAATTTTATCAACAGTAATTTATAAATGTATCTTTATCTGTTATCTTTCAGAAAGAAAAATAGGCATAAAATGGATTTAGAATTTTGTAATGGTTATTTGAACAGAAAGTAATCTTTAAGTTGTTAGTTACTAGGTGTTTCACCTTACATCAAGTTACTGAAAAATCTAAACAGATTAATAATAGAACATGAATTTGTTTGTAACTATTTTCTCCATTTTAAAATTTTAAATTATATACATATATACATAATCAGAAGTTGTTTTCTTTATTGGAGAAAAAAAAAGTTGGTATTCGGCCTAAAATTAGGCAAAATATTTGTTATTTGACCAAATCATTATTTGTCATAACTCTTAGCCATTAAAATAAAAGATAAAAAGTTTAAAATTATCATTTTTATAATATTACAATATTAATTATGGGAAAAATATGAAGTTTTATTAAAACAAATTTAATTCTCTGAATCCCATTTCTTAAACAATCCTTATATCTTGGATAAGAAATTTATTTCAAGATTATATTTTTCAGTTACAAGTCAACAAACACTATCATTCATTTCTTAAATAGAGCATCATAAATTTAATAATTTACTTCAGCAAGGTGTATTTATAAATTAATTTAATCCCATATCCCAATATCATTCACAAAAGATTGTGTTAAAATAATTTTAAAACAATTTGACATTAATGTAATCAGGCTTCTTTTGGTAATTGTTAATGGAAAAAAAAATATGCATAATTAATAGCAGGGTTTTTTTTTTTTTTTTTTTTTATTGAATTTCAATAATGAAAAAGTTTTTTTTAATTCATTATAAAAGAGTTTTTTAATGCTAAATGCCTTGAAAACAAGTTAGTTTTTTGGAACGATAAATTAACCTTTGTTTTGATACATGTAAATTTAATTTACTTATATTAATTACTATAATTATTATTATAACTTTATTGTGTTTCTTAACATTAAAGTTCCATTTTTTTTTCTTTCTTTTAGGTCAGAAAAATTTGTAAGAATCGCCAGCAATTTTACATGTGATAGGTGAGTTCTCAATCTTTCATTTTCCTCAAAATCTAAATAAATTACTTGTTAGTACTGTTCTATAATAATTGATACTTCATTTATTATTTGTAACTTTCAACTGTAAAAATATTTTTTATACATTTTATTTTTAGTTTTGTAGATGAGGAACACCTAATGCTGCTTCACTTGGCTTACCATGGACCTTTAATTGTTGCAGTTGATGCAACAGGCTGGCAAGATTATTTAGGTGGTATCATACAATTTCACTGTGATGCAGAACGTAATCATGCTGTGCAGATTGTAGGATATGATTTAACTGGTATTGCTAAAACCTTTAATATCTTTGATTTTAATTTAATGTAGCTCACAATCTTTTATTCCGATTGACATTTTATTCTTCAAATTCAACTTTTTTTAAAAGGTAAAACTCTGTCTTCTTTTTTTCAGGTGATGTACCATATTACATTGCACGAAATTCATGGGGAACTAAATTTGGAAACAATGGCTATTTATACATTGCTATTGGAAAAAATATGTGCCGTAAGTTTTTTATAAATTAATTTCCTATTTTTTGTTATTGAAGTGTATTTATGTTTTCTGAATTTTAATTCAGTCTTTCTGTTGTTCTTTCTTAAATGAAAATTAAATGCATATTTTCATTCTTAACAAATACAATTAAAATAAAAAATAAAGTATTGTTTTACTTAATCAAAAAGAAATATTTTGTTCAGTTATTTCATGTTGAAAAAATGCTCAATAAACTTGTTGTTACAAAAATCTCTGAAATGTAGATTTATAAATTGCTTCTGGATTTATGAACCTAACATGAAACATCAACTCTCTTCATTTATTCGAGTTATGACAGTAAGATGTTCTCTCTCTCCCTTTTTTTTAAATCTATTTTGGAGCTGTTATAGTTTTTCTTATGGGCAATTCATTTATAACTATCAAATTTTCAAAATATATTGTATATAAACATTGCTTCAAAAAATAAATTTTTTTTTAATAGTTTTTATAGTGTAATTTTTTACAGTTTTTTTTAGTGTAATGTTTTAATAGTGTAATTTTTAGGAATTTTATACATAAATAAATGTCAGGTTTATTTATATGTTTATTTCTTTTAGGCATTGCTGAAGAAGTTTCATCTGTTGATGTTTTGTAGCACATCTTGAAAACAAGCTTATAATCACTCTTTATCGTTTGCATAATGTAAAAGATATTTCTTCCCTCCTTTCATGTATTAATTTATTAATGTTCAGCTTTACAAATTTAAAGTCTTATAAATATCTGTAACTATGTGTCTGCATATGCACATAAATGTTGATCTTTTTATTTGTTTTTTATACACGTGGTAGATATTACTATTTTATAAATCAATTCATATAATGCTGATATATGTTCTAGATCCCAGTAATTTTATCCATAGTTTAATTAATATATTCCAACTTAAAGCATATTTTCTTGCTGTTCTTTTAATTTAAGATTTATGAAATTATTATGGATCAAATACATCCAAAAATTAATTTATTTTTACTTTATACTAGCATGATGAAAACAAATTACACATTTTTTTTTTTTTTTCATATTTATATTAATGTTGCATGATGTGTTATTAATTTATTATTATTTTTTGTAATTGTGTAGAAAGTCTACAAAATAATATGAATGTGATATGTTCAGGTTTGAATCAAAATTTACTGTTATACAATGCATTATCAGTATATGAAGTAATATTCTTAGAGCTTGTTTGACTTGAACATATATTTCTTATTAATTATATTTTTTCTTTTTTTTTCTTTTAAATAATTTTTTTTAATATATAAAATATTTTATATAAATTTTGCATTTTTATTTATGATTTTGTTTTGTTGCTCTTTAAGACTTTTATTTGAATTCCCTAGTCTTATATTTTTGTTATAAATTTTGTTTCAATCAAAGATCTATCTATAAATTTTATAAATCAATTAGAAAATTTGAGACTATTAACTTAGCTTATATGATTTCTCTGTTCTATTTCTGAAACATGGGTTAAATATAACATTGGCCAAAAAAAATATTTTGAAAAGTATTTTCACTCTTTTTCAAAGTATTATGAGTAATTTTTTAAAAAAAGTATTTATTATTATTTTTTTTTAACTGTAACTATAATATTGCAAAAGGTATTAATTTCATTGAAAGGTAAATTTTTAACACAAAATCAATTTTCACACACACACATGTATATATTATATTCACTCTAAAATTCATATTACTATGTACATTATCATGAAGAATATCAAAACAAAGTCCTCTGGAACAGTTATTCCCAATCTGGGATACATAAGCTCCTAGAGGTACATGGCAGGTCTGCTGAGGGTACATAAAAATAATATTGGTAATGGTGAAAATGACAAAAATATTTTAATTAAAAACACATCAAGAAAATTGATTGTTTTAGATTGCAAAGTTAGTGTTGTGTAAAGTCAATGTGTTACACTCAAAATCAGAGAAAAGGCTTAATATACCTAATAAATCAGTAGTTCCTGCCACTGCTAAGCATATTGCCTGAGTACTAATATATTTTCCCCTATCTTCCTGAAAACTTATCATTATTCAATATTATTTTCTATTTCCATTTTGATTATTTGTATATTATAATGCAAAGTTATCAAATATCACTGTAAGACAGTTAAAATCTCTATTAATGCTACATTTAATTTTCATAACTCTATTTCTATCACAATTTTGTGTATACCTATTTCTACCATGATTTTGTGTGTAGGGGAGAATGTTGTACCTTGGGACAGTTTTCACATTTTAATTTTTTATTTCAATGATTATAATCTTATTTTAAATTTGAAAGCAGCATTTGAATACTCCAACATTTTTCTTTATAATATATTTTTAGAAATTCATGCAGTTTGAAAATAAAAAACTGCCACTCATTTAAAGTAGGGAGGGCAAACTGTCTAAAGGTACAACATTCTGTTGTACCTTGGGACATACTATGTTATACCTTGGGGCATACTACATATTTCAGTCAATAGTCATTTAACTAATTAATAACTTTGTACAATAAATAATACAATGTTTTGTAGAATAACAATAACTAGTTAGTTAATTTTGTGCCAACAAAACTTTTTTTTTTTCCAAGGAAATATGTCGGCTAAATTCAGATACATTTTACCCAGATACTTTTGTAAGAAAATAATGTATTTTCTTGATTTCTTACTTTTAATGCATCTGTGGTATGATCATAATTCATATTGTCACTATCTTCAGTACAAGATAAAATGAGTTTATCATTAGCAGATTCAAAACTGCTATTTTATTTCAGAGAAGATCTTTGATTTTCTTGCTACCTCAGTTTCCTGTTTGGCAATTTCAATTTCAGCTAGCTTTTACTGAAAGAATGTTAATCATTACTGGGGATGAGTTATTTTGAGTGTGTGAAGATAAACTTGTTACGCACAGTTCTAATTTCAGGAGGTGGTCCGGGAGGGCCATTCCTCCTCGGAGCAATGTGATGCCCCCCCCCCCCCCCTGGAGCCACAGAAAGTATTTAAATTCAACACTGATTATGTTTGCTACTGATAACATAACACATTTGCTGCTGTAAATTCAGCTGTTTCATTCAACATTTCAGTTGAATGAAATGGCTATCAGTTACGTGTTATTAAAAGTTCATATTTGCTGAATACATTTTTATTGATTAAATAAATGCCTGTTACTTCAGAAGTTTTAATGATATTCGATGGTGTGAAATTTTTTTAATTGCATTTCCTACAACTTCCACTGTGACATATATTGTGATTAACTGTCTAAAATGTGACATTCTGTGGCCCAAGACAGTGGGGTAGGAATTGTAAACAAAATAATTTCAACTTCCCGGCATTTCTCTGTTATAAGAACCAAAATATAGCTGTTATGTTATCCATGATCTACAACATAGTAAAATACATAAATGTACCTTTTAAAATTGATCCAAAATCCAGAAAAAATACATCAGAACATGTACTTTTTACAATACTGCATCACATGGAAAGAAAAAGATTTATTGGGAGTTACCAGATTCGTATTTGCAATTCTTATCATCAGTTCAAAATATTCAAAATACAGTTGAGTTGTTTTTCTTTACTGTATTTTACATGTTTTGTAAAATTTTCTGTAAAATAAGTAACAAAATTACTTTTATTTATGCAAATTATTACAAACCATTTGTTATACTTATTTGACATGTCCCAAGGTACTATCATCACATGGTTTAAGTAAAATCAAAATGACAGTAAATCTTGAAGAACTATCACTATTTTCTCATAGCCATTTAAAAATCTTCTCTTTCATTAAAAATAAATAAATTGCAGTTGACTTTGTGTAAAAATGTATAGTTGAAAAATGGAATTTGAATGAGGCAAAATAATTACTTTGGAGTAGTAAAATTTTATTTTTCTCATCAAGTCATTAATTTAATGCTTCTCGTGTTATCTGTTACTATGATGAAACCTGTTGGTTATAGGTCATTATTAGACATATACAAGAGATCATTGTTGCTAATAGTTTTTTAGACATTGTCAATGTCCCAAGGTACAACACTCTCCCCTACCTATTCATACTAAAAGGTGTCTTTTGACACCTTTAGACTTATTTGCATTTGAGTGCAAATAGTTGCTAATACTGTGGTAATTTCAAATTATCAGTTAAATATAGATAATTTTAGCAATATATTTATTCATGATGCATATTTATTACACATTATTTAATTGATATTTAATTTTAAATGTATTACAAGTTATAAATTCTAGCTTATTCAACAATCTACAAAATTTTCTTTATATATATATATGTATGTATATATATATATATATATATTCTTTTTTCCTTCCATGTTCATTGTACTATAAGTTATTAAATTCAATGGTTAATTTCAAATGGTTAATATTGTTTACTATAATTCAATTTAATTCTTTTATTGATAAAATCCATTGGTGAATCTTGTCTACTTTTAATGGTATTATATATATATATATATATATATACACACACACGATAACGATATGGAAATGAACTAATGAAAATCTGCATAGATAACCAATTGACCAATGGAAATCTGTGTAGATACCACAGAAAGGGGACAATTCTGTCGCCAACTTGGCGATATATTGCCAAATTTAGTCCACAAAAGTGGTGGCAATATCCCTAATATTTCGCCAAGTTCCCATAGATATTTGATGAAAACCAATGGGTTCGCTTGCTTGCAGAAAGTCAAGAAATTGAGGCATTTTAAAGCAATAAAAACTAATATTAGTTTGTGAATAGAGCTTAATATTATTATTTACATTATTTTTGAGCTCAAATACTAAGTATTTACAAAATCCATAACAATATATTTATGTGAATTTCATAGACAAATAACTCCATACGCTAAAAATTGTAAAATGTTGCATGAATTAACTAGAATTGATGGACAAGTGTGCATTTTAAATTTTATTATTTATAAATTTGATAACAAGTGAAAATGTAACAAATCAACAACTTAGGAAGTTACTTTCATAATTATTGAATCAAAAGATAATTGTATTCCATGCGTGGATCTTAAAGTTTATTCAAGACAAGAAGATGGCCATATTTACAGCAGACTTCTTATTATCAATAGAAAAATAATCTACACAATCATTTGGCCAAGAAATCAGAAACCTTATTCATTCAGCTATGCATAAGGGACTATTAGTATTTTACTACTTGAGGAAGATGCACAATTTTGTTAGGTTATTATATATTGTAATTAAAGTTAATTTTGATTATACAGTAATAATAGCAATAATTAAAAAATAATAGAGAAATTTTTACTACTTACATCGATTTTGAAAGGCTGTCGTTAGAAAAAAAACTTGCTAATTTCTAGTTACTTTTTTATCCCCTAAAAGATTTTTTTTTCTTTTTTTACCTTTTTTAATCTGATATCACCTGTAGAAGACGCTAAATAACACCCTTTAAATCAATTTAAATGCTTGTAGAAGTGAGAAAACTAAATCTAGACCTTTTAAATAGGTGCTTGCATATCATAAGCATCAGTATATTAGCTAATACATCCTTGGAGATGTTTTATAGTAATTTTAAACTCGTTTTTGTGGTCTTTCATAATATTTGTCTGGGGAGGTTAAAGTGACAAAATATATTTATAAATAGCTCTCTTTACTTTTTTTGGATGCCATTTTTGAGCTATTTTGTTATACATTATTGTCTGTAAAAAATTTTATGTATCTGTATGTGTTTTTTAAAATTTAGTCAAAGTATATGTTTTAAATTTTTTTTTCTTTGTTTTTATAGAAAATAAATACTTTTATTAAAAAAATAGTAGTGTTTCTTCATTTTCTCTTTATTATTATTATTTTTAATTGTTATATATAAACCCTTTTCAAAAGTTTCTTTGTTCTATTATCTACCTAAAAGTATTCTTTAAATATTTGTTGGATGAGTTATGAGAAACTTAATTTTAGAAACAGATTTTCTTTAATTTTTTTCATTTTTCCTTCTGATGAATTTTAGCATAAAACATCTCCAAATAAACTCCATGTTTTATTGACTTGAGGTTTTACTTTTAGGCAAAATATTGTGTTTAACATTTATTTTAATTATAATATTTAATTTCTGAATAATTAAGTGTAAAATCACAAATACAATAAATTTGTTAATATTCCAGAGTACTTGAATAAAGTTGTGTTTTGAGATTAATTAATATTAACCACTTTTAAAACTTGCTGATTGTCTAATAAAAATAGAAATTATTTAAAATTTAAAAGTTTGAAAAAAGCTTAATTCAATTTGCAACAAACAAAACATCAGCAGTGTGAATGGTTTACTATGAGAACTGACACTTATTAAAAACGCTAGTTCATAGCTATTAGTCAGTCATGACACTTGTGCATTAAAGAAACCAGAAACATTTGAAGTGGCAAAAGTTAATCAAAGTTTGATTGTAGGTTATAAATCCTGTAATTTATTTATTAGCATCCGATGCTATTTCTTTCAGACAAGCTAAAAATGTCATGTCATCACCCCTGAATTTTCTAGTCAACCGATTTTGATAATTATTTTTTTAAATGAAAGCTATTTATTTGTAGTTGTGCCCATTTTAATTATTTTTTAATTTATTTCCATTTTTATTTTTAATTTTAAAAGCTTTTTCATGACATTTCTTCAAAATGGTGGCAACACAGTTTAGCTTTTCTCTCGATAATAAAAATTTATTTTCTAAAATGATTGCGTATAATTATGCACTAACTGAGTTAAAAATATATATATTTACTGAGAAATAATATTAATAATGTAAATAAAATGACAAAAAATAATTTATGATAAAAATTAATGTCTAAATCAAAATAAGAGGAATTTCAAATGAGGAAAATTATGTCATTCAGCAACCAGATAAAAGGGAATTACAATATTATTATGGAGGCCTTTTTCATAAACAGTAACTTTTAAAGAACATTTGAAGAGAAAATGACGTCACTATTTAAAACATTGTATTTTTACTCATAACGATATTAGGTACTACTCTGTTATCCCGTCGACCAATTTCGCCAAATTATACAAATCGCCACATTAATAGCCAAACTATACATATTGACATAATTTTTATTTTAAATAATGAAAAAATAAATAATTAGTAGAATATTAATAAAAATATTAATAAAAATCACTTAATGACATTTTAAACACATGAATCGTATTTAATGTCATTGAATGTGACATTCATGATCATCCATTATTGGCATTTAATCTTATAGTTTGGCGATAATTTTTTGGTTGATGGGATAACCTAGTAGTACCCGATATTATTTTTTTTTTCTTTTTTTTTTTTTTTTTTAAATAAAGCTATTTTTCTGTGAGTGCATATAAAATAAAATTTCTGGATTTTGCCAGCACTCATATTACAATTTTAACTGTAGATGTGCGAATATATGAATGCTAAATTGTAACTGGCAAATTTGACATTTACTTTGTAAATATATTTATTATATATTGATTCAATAATGTAATTACTTTTGCTTTTTTTTAAACCAAATCGATTGGATCTTTTAAACATTTTATTCGTCGAATTCGACGGGATTCCATTCGTTTTATTGTTAAATTGCATTTCCTTTTACTCAGTCTATAAAAAAGCGTTTAAACTAAAGAAAAAATCCGTTTTTAATGAATCTAGTCAATGAAGAAGTAGCACGTCACATTGTATCTCTTTATTATTCCGCAATTCCAATGTCTCAGAGAGAACTTGCTATTCAATTGGGTATTTCACGCCGTTCTGTTTGTTATTATATTGATAAACACAAGAAAAATGAAGTTAGTTCATTGCAATCTAAATGGGGTCGCCCTTCTAAAAAACTTCTATCGATTTTTTTTTTTTTTTCTAATCGGAGGCGAAACTGAATTCTGCAGTGGTAGAATCTACATTCATCTTGTACTGTTACTTCTTTTTTGCACTTATTTAGTAACTAGCAGTTACCCGTGACTTCGTTCACATAACTTTTAAAGAAGAAATAATTGATCAATCAAGCAAAAAATTTCGATGATGAAAAGCATGTGTAATTAACTTTTTATCGCGAATTTATGGTAAAAAAACTTCTGATAATCCCTAGTTGCTAATTTGTTTGCTGGTCAAAATTTTCCTTTCAGCGATTAATACTAATAGATATAAACATTCTTGAATTCTTTTGTTCAGCCCTGTAGTTTTCCAAGTGCCTTTAATACACAAAAGTATCTTTCTAAAATTTATTTCAAACAAAAATATTTCTTATTACTACCTAAATTACATTTTCAGAAATTATCATCCGAAGACAACCTTGTATCCAGTTCTTTGCGGGACCCTGTTTATCATTTTATATACACTATATTGCCATTGATTATGGGACACTTGCGATTTTAGACATTTTACTAAATATCTAGAAAAATACATGAGGAATCATCTCGAAACTCTTAGTGTATAAATATAATAGTATACGTCATACATCTCCGTGAAGATTTTTTACCGAAACTCTATAGGGGACCGTCAATTAGAAAAGAATGAATATCTTTTGAATAACCCTGTCAAAACTAATGTAGCAAAAGCGCTCAAATTCTAGATTATGATTGAATGCCTTATTGTAATACACTGTGTTCATTTTTATGCAAATAGCATGCATACTTGCAGAGTAATTAAGGTTTTTATAAAAATGGTCCCAAATTTTTCCAAGTTTTTTCCTTATAATTTTCAGAGTTCTTAATATAAAATAATATTTTCTTCAGAAAATATGACAAACAACATTGCACACAGTATCCTGTAATCAGAATTAAAAAATAATGAAAATTGTATACAAAATGAGTTGGTTTACTAAATAATTTTTTACTGCGCATGCGTCAACGATATCAAAATTTCATTTGCATATTATGTTAGCTAAATGTATAGAGCAACTTTTGTGAAAGTCACAAAATCATAACTTGAAAATTCTGAAAATAATCGTCAATTGAATAAGTTGAAAATCCGTTATTTTCAAAATGAAGCAAAAACAAGAGGGGTTGTATCCATATATTCATTGATTAGTGTCAATATAGAGTACACAATACGGGATGTTACGACTACTTTTGGATAAAATCCCTCATTTTTTTGCTTCATTTTGGAAACAACGGATTTTGTCCTTTTTCTATAGACGATTACTTTCAGAATTTTCAAGCTATAATTTTGAGACTTTTACGAAAGTTACTCTATACATTTAGCTAACATAATATGCAAATGAAATTTTGATATCTTTGACGCATGCGCAGTAAAAAATTATTTAGTAAACCTACTCATTTTTCATACAATTTTTATTATTTTTTAATTCTGATTACAGGGTACTGTGTGCAATGTTGTTTGTCATATTTTCTGAAAAAAATATTATTTTATATTAAGAACTCTGAAAATTATAAGGGAAAAACTTAGAAAATTTGGGGCCATTTTTATAAAAACCTTAATTACTCTGCGAGTATGCATGCTATTTGCATAAAAATGAACACAGTGTATTACAATAAGGCATTCAATCATAATCTAGAGTTTGAGCGCTTTTGTGCCATTAGTTTTGACAGGGTTATTCAAAAGATATTCTTTCCTTTTTAATTTGTTGACAGTCCCCTATGGAGTTTCAGTAAAAAATCTTCACGGAGATGTATGACGTATACTATTATATTTATACACTAAGAGTTTCGAGATGATTCCTCATGCATTTTTCTAGATATTTAGTAAAATGTCTAAAATCGCAAGTGTCCCATAATCAATGGCAATATAGTGTATATACTACAAACATTTCTTAGTTTACTAAATGCAGTTCAAAATAAAAATGCATATTTTATTTAAAAACCACCTTTAAGTAAATTACGCTCATATTCAGTAACCTTTCCGAGATCTTTTGTGTAACCCTGTATATCTAAATTTAACTATTTATACTATTACCATTTATACTCTCCATTTAATATGCATACATTTAGCGAAACTTAAAAGCACATATAATTCAAAATGCATTTCATCCATGCAACAGTCATCATCCATCATATACAGTACTTCGGATAGAATATATATTTGAAATATTTTGTGTGTCCCTGTAAATGCTATGCACCTCGTATTATGCATGAAATAACTTACATTAAGCCTCAGCAACATATATCAGTTTGATTATTTATGAAATCGTTTACCATAATTAAAATAGTCGGAAACTGTTCCTCCCTTTATTCCTATGCAATGGAATTCTTCTGTCTGACACTGTAAATGAATAGTAAGTGCCCTTTTCACTACATACTTTACAAAATGCATATTTTAGTGCACTTTGTAAATGCATATAAATTTGAATATGTTCTACAGGCTGTAACATCGTTAAATTTAATTAAAACGATTTTTCCCCATAATGCCGTAATATAAGGAAATGTTTTGACTATCCCTGTAAATAAACCAATCATGGTAGAAACTTCATTTTCAATAGGTATTCGTGCTAGGTAAACGTTAATAATGTCCAAAAATTTCATGGAAATCGGAGTATATTTACGAAAGTTGGAAAGCGACCAGACAGACAGACAAACCGAAAGCATAATAACTTTTCAACTTTGTTCGAAAGTGTTAAAAAATCGAGCCAAAAATATATTAATCAGTGATTTTATTTTCCACCTTTTCCCCACAAAAAATTTCTTCCATTGATAATTATGAGTTTTGAATAAAAATATTCATTTGTATGTAACTTATAACTTATTAATTAGTATAAGTAAAAAATATTTCTGATTCATTTTAAATATGACGTCATTATTTATCTCGCTCCATTAGCTACTGATATTCATACCCCTTGTATTTTTAACGACTGCTATAAAGTACCTGTTTTATTTCAACTATGACGTCACATTTTCATGAGTGAACCATTTTATTAAAAATATAATTCTTTTTCATTCTTTTTACTTTTAATTTATGTCACCATATTTTACACAAAAATTCCCATTAACTAAACAAATATCCTTGTTAAATGTATTATAAAAAATACACCTTTTATTTTTATTTCAAACATGATGTCATATTTATTTTCTTTTAAAGTATTTTATTATAGTTTTTCGCGTGGAAGTTTTCTATTAAAAATTCATTGCCGCTGAAAAATTATTATTCCAATTTTTTATTTTCTTGGCAACAGGAAAGGAAAATGGTTAAATTTTATCTGAAAAATGCTTATTGATTTTGTATGAAAAATAATTAAATTTTGAATTATTAAGGAAAATATTTGAATAAAATAAATTAAAATTACCCTATTATTTAATCCGGACTTCTAACTTTACGTCTGCAAAATTTCAAAGCAATCGGTTCAGTAGTTACAGCGTGAAAGCGGAACAAACAAACAAACAAACAGACAAACTCACTTTCCGATTTATAATATTAGTAAGGATGTTTTATAGGAATAAAATAAAAATTGTTCAAACAATGACAAAAGTTTTAAAGTAGGTCAAAATTAATCTTATAAAATTTATTTTGCTGGGATTTTAAAGTTGAGGATTCATATTTTTTTATTCATCATTTCTTCTTTAGAATGCTTATTATGTTGTCTCTAAATTAAATCTGCTGCCAAAAAAAAATCTTTAAAAAAATCAAATATTATAAAAAATTTAAATCCATAAAAAATTATCTTTATATGTATATATAATATTAATACATATATACATTTATAACTTGAAAAAAAAAAACAGTTTGTATTTCAGGTATAATAACTGTAAATTCATTAACTTGTTCAAAAGTTATTATGGCAAAACTGGTTAAAAAAAGGGGGGGGGGTCAGGTATATGAAATTAAAGTTTTGCTTTTTGCAGGTAGTGCTAATGTGCATGACTCACTGTTTACAACTTGTACAAGTGTAATTTTAGAGATTTTCTATTGGTCCAACAGTACGACATTTGTGTAAATTCAAAGTAATAATGATAAATTCCTTTTTTTTTTTTTTTTTTTTTTTTACTTCTATCTTTACAAAAAAAAAGTATTGAATTTGTGAAAATTTTTGAAATCCAGTTTTTGTTAGATTTACACATTTTAAGGGTCAGAGAATCCAAAAACATGTTTTTACATAATGTCTGTCAGTGACCAAAAATTTATGGGCACTCTATCACAAGAATTAATGCACAGAATTTCATAAAATTTTAGATTCTGTTAAACTTTGATATAAACTAGATCTAATACGTTTTCGGTGTATATCGCCCTGTAGGTGGTACTGTGATGCTGACTTATGGCTATATCTCAAGAACTCATCGACGGATTTTCATAAAACTTCAGATTCTGTTATTCCTTGATATAATATGATGCTCATTACATTTTGGTGCAAAACGCTCAATAGATGGTGTTGCCATGGTCCATTATTCGTGATTAGCACAATAGCTGTAGCTGAAGAACTAATGCACGGAATTTCACAAAGCTTTTCTGTTAGACATTGATGTAAACTAGATCTGATTAGTTTTTGGTATATATCACTCAACAGGTGGTGCTACTATGCTACATTATTTACAATTTCTGCAATAGCTATATCATAAAAAATAATGCACGGATTTTCATAAAATTTTAGATTTATTAAGTATTTGATACAACATGGGGCAGACTACGTTTTGGTTTGAATTGCTCAACAGGTAGTGCTGTCGTGACCATTATTTGTGATTATTGGAATAGTTCTATCTCGAGAACTGATGCATGGAATTTCATAAAACTTTAGATTCTGTTAGAAATTGATATTAACTAAATCTGATTAGTTTTTAGCATATATCGCTCAACAGATGGTGCTGCTATGCTGCATTATTTACAAGCACCATAATAGCCATATCACAAAAACTATTGCTTGGATTTTCATAAAACTTTAGATTTAGTTAGTTCTTGATATAACATGGTGCAGAATATGTTTTGGTGCAAAATCGCCCACAGGTGGTGCTGCCATTGTTCTTTATTTGTGATTGTCGCAATAGCTCTATCTCAAGTAATAATGCATGAATTTTTCTATAACTTCAGATTCAGTTAGTCCATGATATATATTAGTGTCATTTAGCTTTTGGTTTAAATCGCTCTACAGATGGCTCAGCTGTATTGCATTTTTCACAATTTTGCAATAGTTGTATCTCAAGAACTAATCTTCGATTTTTATCAAACTTCAGATTCAGTTAGTACCTGATAAAAAATTGATAGAGCTGTTGCAAACTGCACATATCTGTTAACATATAATGGGTATTCTCTAAAATACAAAATACCAAATTGTTTCTATAAAATATCACTCGTTAGTAGTTACTGTCAGTATGCCACCAAACAAAATGAAACTAACTTCAAACATTCAAACACTGTTACGTACATTTGTGCAATTCATGAATGAAGCCAGACAGTTGACATGGTAAGAGATGCGAATTTGCATTTGGACTCTGGCATTAGGCGTCAGTTTCAGTTCTTTCAGTATCAGTCTATGCATATCATTTTGTTTAAACGTATCAGTTATTCTCAAATCTCAAATGATTTGGATTTCATAGGAGCTTATTGATTTACTTATTTCTTTTATTATGGAAAGAAAAAGAAGTAAATGTTGCACATATTTTTCTGCAGTATCAAGTGATAAAGCAAAATGTTATTTATGCCAAATGAAGTATTCAATTAAAAGGGGTTCAATGACGAATTAAAAAAAAAATTATTAGTAAAGCATCATCCATCACATGATAGTTTGTTTCCATCAAAACCGTTGTTATCACCATCATTGAGCCAGCAGCTTAGTAATAATGATGAAAGTGTTGCAGAGAGCTCAAATTTCCTTGATAATCTGAATCTCCTCCTGTATCAATGTGTTTCTATAAAAAAACAAACAGATCTCTCAAGGTATGTAAAAAAACCTATTAGTGTTACTCGTAAAGAAAAAAAAAAAGATTTAATTTTAAACATGATTGTTAAAGATCTTCAACTGTTTTCTATAGTATATGATTTCGGTTTTAATGATTTAAATAACTACCTTGAACCAAATTGCAAAGTGCCTTCCAGATATTTACTTAGTAATACTTTGCGTGATTCTAAATTTATGTTGGCCAAATAAAAACTTAAAGAGGAGTTAAAATGTGCCTCGTATTAGAATATATATATATATATATGGAGAAAATTTGCTTGTAAAAACATTTTATTTGTGTAATTACATTTCATAATTTTATTGTATAAATTTTGTAAGCTTTTACTCTTGCTAAATTGCTTTCTTCGATTATTCTTCAATTTCATAAGTAATAAATTCTAAATGTAGACATGTTGTACTTAATTATGTATCGTATTTTAATTTTGTTTGCCTTTTTTCATAAAAAATTAGAAGCTTGATTAAATCTATGTTTTATGGACAGATGGCAGCACATAACAATATGTGAAGAGTAAAAAATATGAATTCTTCCAAAAACTCATGTTTCACATGTGACTAGATTTCTTGTAGCTTTTTAGTACATATGATGATTGGTAATAGCCGGTTTCTGAGCAGTAACGAATATTATCAAACGGGTAGTGAGTTTTAAGTTTTTACTCTTGCTAAATTGCTTTCTCCGATTATTCTTTATTTTCATAAGTAATAAATTCTACAATGTAGACATGTTGTACTCAATTATGTATCATATTTTAATTTTGTTTACCTTTTTTCATAAAAAATTAGAAGCTTGATTAAATCTATGTTTTATGGACAGATGGCAGCACATAACAATATGTGAAGAGTAAAAAAATACGAATTCTTCCAAAAACTCATGTTTCACATGTGACTAGATTTCTTGTAGCTTTTTAGTACGTACGATGATTGGTAATAGCCGATTTCTGAGCAGTAACGAGTAACGAATATTTTTAAACGGATAGTGAGTTTTAAAATAACACCATCACATGGGTATTTATTTAGTCATTAGTTTTACAGCACTAAAAATTGATCCTGATTATTTTATGGTGTATATCACCTAACTGGTGGTGCTGACCCCATTCTAACACCCAGTTTATCGTCAAGTTGGCGATATATTACCAAATCTGGCAACCAAAATTAGTCAACACAAGTGACACCAACTTGGCACTATTTCTGATATTACGTAAAATACCCATAGACTCATTGTAATCCAATAGGGCCCCTTTTTGTTTGCGTTTTTAATGTTTTTTGGTAATAAGAGTTGGTCTTATCTAGAACTTGTCAATATAGAAACTATAGATAATATTAAGAAGATTTATAATACATTTAATTGGATTTGATATCTTAAGAATTGGCGAAGTTAGGACTTTTTTTTTTTTTTTTTTTTTTTTCTTTTCTTCCTTGAGCCCATTTTTAATTTTATCAAAAATCAATTATACATATTTTTTTACTTTTTTCTAGAATAATAACTTTAAACGGATTTTATATCTATTATAATTAAGTAGTTATAGGAATCTTTCGATTTTCACAAAACTAGAGTTGAATCTTCCAAAAAAAGTAAGATCCCTTGCCTGGCACATCCCGGCCGTAGAATACAGACTTTTATTAATGGCCTCACTGGGACAATAACAGTCTGAAGTTGAGAAGGCTAAAGTTATGAAAAACCCCTAATAAGTATGTTAGAAATTGTTTTAAATAACTTATGGACATTTAAATAGTGCAGAAAGGGGGTGGAAATAGAAAAATTTAAACTGAAATGGAAGTTTAAACTGTAGAACAAAGTTATTTTTTACATGCAATTTTTTAAAAAGCATTTAAACATTTGTTTAGGCACCAATCTTTGTTAAAAACTTTAAATGTGTTTTTCTGTACATTTTTCTTCTTTTTTTTACTGCTTCTCATCTTTAAATTATTAACTCAAGAATCGTTAAAGAAATAAGATGTGAAATTGGAACATGTCTATTTTTATTATTTTACGTTAATTTTGTTTCAACAAATTTGAAGCAATATTTACTTTTGAACATGGGATTTTTGAAAAAATAAATTATATCATTTTTAAAATTAATATTTTTAAAAAATCCTGAAACGAAACTAAACTTATATTTTGTTTGTTAATTAAATGAGAAAGAAAGTTGAAATCTGTGAATAACGCTTCGAGTTATAACGATTTTAAATTACTCCTCTTAAAAAAAATACTAATCTGTTTTTTTTTTTTTTTTTTTTTTTTTATAAAAATTTTAGAATGCAATTTTTTTGCAAATTAAATGGTTAACTATCACCAAAAAAAAAAAAAAAAAAAATCAAAATTTTAATTTAGTAAATACTATTTTGCATATTTCCTAGAATTTTTAGTAACGTTGTTTCTTGAATTGCATGCATTTCAATTTGTGTCTAATTTTTTAAAGTCTGAAGGATTATTTAAATGGCCATAACCCTGTTAGTTTTGCAGATATGAAGATGCAATTTTTTATGTTTAATTCAGGAATGGATAAGGACAGTTTTCCTAATTGAAACTTTCACCCTAGGGGTCATATAAAAATTTAATTTTCATATTTTCTCAAATAGACCTCCCAAGGAGTTGCAATTCAGATTACTGTATTTTGCATTATTTTTTTATGAAACTTTGCAACTGGAAGTATTTGTCTAGGGGCAATATTTAAGGAAATAGCCTATTGTTTAGATATTTATGAATCACCTGTATATGATATGATAATCAAATTGAAAAATGAAAACTCAGAAGATACATTCAGTTTTATTATCTTGAAGTGAATCTGTTTATAACCTACATTTTCCTTCAAAAATACAGAATGTGTAACATGCACAAGGCCACAAATTATACAAGTAAATATGGTATAAATGTAAAGTTTGTAATGGATATTATAGTACATTATGCAATAGCATATGTATGATAAAAAAGAACTTTTAACATAACAAAAAATACAACATTTCAGCAAACATTTTTTTTTTTTTTTTTTTTTTTTTTTTTTTTTTTTTTTTTGGCATTATGAGTAAACTAAACTGTATGATTTTAGAACTAGTGAAATCTTAAAAAATATGCAGATAAGAGTTTTTTAAATGGTGAGTCAATTCCCATCTTCTTCGGGTTCTGGATCCTCTCGTATAGATAATCGATGTTTCATTTGTTCTGTCAGTGGAGGTATATCACTTGCTGGTACCAGAAATGTGGAAAGGTTACACAGGTCTACAAATACTTTATATCTGTCACTGAAAGAGCAAAACAAAGTTTTGTAAGCTTTTTTCACATTAATAAAAACAAAACAAAATATTTCCACATTAATAAAAAGATACATATGTTTGGATATACAGTAGAAGATCTTTATAATGCAGTGCAATATTCTATAACTTACAGCTTCTCAGATGTAAATAATGAATTTTGCAGTTAAGAGAAATACCTGTTTTCTTTCTTTCTTTCTTTCTTTCTTTTTTTTTTTTTTTTTTTTTTTTTATCATCCTTGAGGATTAAATTTAGTACATTGATTCAAGTTTATCTCCGTTATTCAGCGATTTTTGATGAAAATTTTGTTATCAATGTAAAATTTTGTTTGAATAATGTAAAGAATTTGCTCTAGACATATTTGAATGAAATTTATAAAAAATTTAACAATGTGTGAAACTATCTATCTATTATGCTAAATTTAAAATTGCACAAATCTTGATCCCAAGGAATCTAATATAAAGACACTCAACTGTATTTTGATGTGTTTCAGACATAAACACAATTCTATTAAACACAAAATTCTATATA
The DNA here is from genome assembly GCA_964019185.1 of Maratus speculifer. NCBI lineage: Eukaryota > Metazoa > Arthropoda > Arachnida > Araneae > Salticidae > Maratus > Maratus speculifer. The sequence goes on from OZ025291.1 coordinate 54,059,382, forward strand.
ACGGACAACCTCATGTTTTTAGGTTTGGGTTATAAAGATTTTCTGCTGCATATATAGAACTATGCCAATGTTGGATTTATAGCTATTCACAAAATCTGATTAGCTTCTGAATATAGGGGAAGTATCATTTAGGGTCTTTTTTCTTTTGGGGAAAGTATTCATATTTCTATATATATATACTTTCCCTTCATCGTTCTTCTAAATATTAAAAAGTTTTTTTTTTTTTTTTTTTTTTTTTTTTTTTTTTTTTTCAGTGTGAAAAATTATATAAAATATATTTATAGTGTATACAGTTGCTGTGTGTGGCTAATAATTACGATATAAGAGTGCCTTGTGATAGTTTACAGCCTGTTAATCACCTACAAATTTCCTGAAGTATGTGTGTTTTTAAATGCATTAACAGGGTTGTCACGCTACCTGGAAAACCGGGAAAACACAGGGAATTTTAAATCTCCTCCCAAAAACAGAAAAATACAGGGAATTTTTTAAAAAATCTGGAAAACACAGGGAATTCGGTAATGGCAAATAATTAGCCTTTATACATGCATATTTTTTTCGCATACAACATGAAATAAATGCATTGCAGTACAGGGAAAATACAGGAAATTTTTTTTTCAAGATTAGAGTGGCAACCCTGATTAAAATGTTCTCTTGTACTGCTTTCTTGAAATATATAAAAGCAAGATTCAGTATAAGAAATAATAAAAATTTAAACTTAGGCCCCCATTATTTTGCAAGTTCTCAAAAATTTTATAGGAGAAACTTATGCTCTTCAGGCATGAAAAGGGAACTCCACCTTTTTTAAAGCAATTTTGAACATTCTCTGGATTGATACAAATATGCAAAGAAAATATTGGGAGCATATGGAAGGTTTGGTTTGGTTTGGTTTATTTTTGTCGTCCGATTATCTACACTAATGGGATATAGGACCAGGCATATGGAAGGAACTAGGGGTCTGAAAAATTTAATAATCAAACAGCTTGTTTACTCAAATCCTTAGACCTTATATCTGAATTCCTGTGCAGAAGAGTTATCAAATCAAAGGCAATCTTTTATTATAAAAGGGTGGTCACAGGTCTGGAAAACCTGGAAATACCAGAAAATTTTGTTAATCCTGATCATGGAAAAATCAGGGAAGTTTTGATTAAACCTGAAAATTCATTTAAGCAAATTTTAATTTCCATTATGATTGTGATAAACAGAAGGGGGGGGGGGGGGGGAGAGAAAAGAAATTCGGCTCTCGGATTCAATTTGTGCATGAAACCAGGTTGGACTCTATTTTTATGCCGATCTTCAAGCTCAGGCTCGTGGTGAAATTTTTATTTATACAAAAATTATTTTGAAGCCTTTGCAGAGTCAGTGTTAATAATATAAAGAAACTGTGAGATATCTCTTTTTTGTTTGAAGTCCTTTGTTTATTGGGAAACAGAGCTCATGTCTATCTTCCATAGTTAATGATATTTTAAAGAATGAAAGTAGTGTTTTTGGCCAATGGTTTGGATATGAGAAAAAAATTTGGCATTTTAAACAAATTTTCAGGAATATGCATATCGAGACTTTTAAATGAAAATATTATTTTTGAAACAATTTTAAGATGTTATAATGTTATGAACAAATTCTTACTATGTACTTTCAATTCGGTCTCACCCCCCCCCCCCCCCCCCCGCTCCCCTCAAAGGAAGAAAAAAGAAAGAGAAGTCTGAATTTATCACTAAGATGAAAATGAATGATTGTATGGTCCTTAAACAAATCTATAATCAACAAAACTTGATATGCAAATAATCCTAATGGAAAATATTATGTACTTAGCTAAAAAATGTAAATTAATCAAGTCAACTTTGAATGGTTAAACTTTTCGTGATGGTAATTTTTTTCTGTTTAAGCACTCACTACATTATGCATTTTAAATTGGGAAAAAAAAGGCAATATTTAATAAAAGGATAAAGTTGTAAATATCATTACAAGGATTGTCCTAAGCTTCAAATTTATTCATTGAAATGATTATTTTGAAGATTAGGAAGGCTTTAAAATCATGTATGTTTCTGTCTCTATTTTTATTATTTTTTTTTTATTTATTTTTTTTTTTTTAAGGTGCGTTCGTAATTATGTAAATACGTAGCACCTATTGTTGTCGCTCAGTCCGTCCGTCTGTCTGTCTGTCCGTCCGTCCATCCGCATATAACAACGCAAAAACTACCCAACCGAATCGTTTGAAATTTAAAATACATAATTATTACATAATTTTGTCGCGTCATTTCAAATTTTATGAAAATCAGATGCATAGATCAATTACAGGGGCAATCAAAAGTATTCCGTTACATTACGGTCAATGGGGAAAAAAGTTTCAAATGCATTTTAATCGTTTGAAATTTAAAATACATAGTTATTACATAATTTTCTCGAGTTATTTCAAATTTTATGAAAATCGGATGCATAGATCAATTACAGGGACAATCAAAAGTATTCTGTTACATTACGGTCAATGGGGGAAAATGTTTCAAATGCATTTTAATGGTGTTGCACTCATTCGAACTTAATAAAATTTATATGCAACTATAAAGTACATATTATAATATACATTTTACGTAATTTGTGGTGTACATTTGTTATTGATTTACAAGGCCACACAAAAGTATTCAATTACATAATGGTATAGGGAGAACATTGTTTGATGAGCGTTTTAATTGTAATTCACTATTTACAATTTTATGAGATTGATATATGAGAGTAATATTTTTAAAACTTCGTTATCGTACGAACGCACCTCGTTTGCTGCGCTTCACGTGCAATTTCCAACTTGTTTTCACATTTGACATTTTAGTCAAAACAGAAAACATTTCAATTGATCATCTGGTACTTCTCTGTTACCTTGTCGACCAATTTAAAAAAATTGTTTGCCCAATTATAATGTCAAATAAACAAGTTGAAGAATGTTGTCATCCCAAACGTTTGTAGCTAAGAATATTAAGGAAATTAGATAAAAAGTAAAATAAGAATGCAGAATAAGATACCTTCATATGACATGTCTATTCTTATTCTAGTAGTGATTACTGGTCTTGTCAGTGGATTGGACAGACCATGCCTTAAAATATATTTTGCTTATATTTTATTTTATTATTGAAAGTAGTTGGGTCGAAGTGTTGTCAAATGAGTTTGAAGCACTTTTTATTAACATTTAGATTACCTGAGAGTAGATCTGAGATACCAATACCCAGACGATCCACCAGTTCCTAGTTGCTGTGATCCAATCATGCGTTGCACCATCAACACATGATTATCTAAAACAAAAAAATCATCATAAATGTAGTATGAATTTTGATAATGTAAAATCCATAATAATGAAAAACATAGCATGCATTGCTTAAAAAAAGTGTCTTATTGTATGTATAAAAATAAATATACATGAAAAAAATTACAAAAAATGCACACAATTAATAAATGATTAGTATTAAAATTAGGTGCTCAGTCGAGTAAGAGACCTAGGGCCTGCTATTCATTTAATGGGTTCGCCATGCTATACTGTTACAAAAAATTAAACATTTTTATCCTTTAGATGTTAGAATACAGGTATGACTATGCAGGGTGAGTGTGAATTGACTTTACTAAATCAGTATGTGTGATTGTAGGAAACAAAAGGATCAAAAATTGCTACAGAACATGGGGTCGCAAAAGCGTATAGTGGGGAAAATCGCAAAAATAGTTATGAACGGTGTAACATCAAATGGCGCAAAAGGGCCATGACTTTTTTTTTTTTTCTTTTTTTCAATGAAGTATATTATAATGAAACTTATAAAAGACATGCATATCATTTTTTGTAAATGAGAAAACATAAAAAAACTAATCGGATGTGGCAATCTCAAAACTTTCTTCTGTCTCATGCATGCTAATGCTTCAAAATTCGTCATTACAGGGCCAGAATTAAATGCCAAACTATGCCCATCATGAGGATTCTAATGATATGAACTTCCGTGCACTAGTTCTTAAGATATGACTCACTAAAGTATGTAAATCATGCAGAATAGCAGCGGCACTTGTTGGATGATTTAAGCCGAAACCTAATTTGCAGCAATTTATTTCAACATCTAGCTGAATCTAAGGTTTTCTTAAAATCTGTGCATTAGTTCTAGAGGTAAAGCAAATGGGAAAATCGTGAAAAATACAATATAGCACCGCCACCTTTAGGGAGATTTACACCAAAATGTAAGCAACACCAAGTCATATTAAGGACTAACTGAATCTGAAGTTTTGTAAAAATCCGTGCATTAATTCTAGCGATAGAGCTATTGGGGAAATCACAAAAAAATCAGCATAGCAGCGCCATTTGTTGAGAAATTTACACCAAAATTTAGAAAACGTCAATTCATGTCAAGGACTAACATAATCTGAAGTATGATGAAAATCCGTGCAGTAGTTCTGGAGATTGAGCTATTACAAAAATCGTGAAAAAAGCAGTATAGCAGCGACACTTGTTGAGCGATTTACACAAAAATGGGAACTAAATCAATTCATGTCAAGGTCTAACTGAATCTGAAACTTGATGAAAATCCCTGCGTTAGTTACTGAGATAGAGCTGTTGCGTAAATCATAAAGAATTCAGCATAACGCCAGCTGTTGACTGATTTTCATCAAAAGCTAATCAGTGCCAATTTATATCAGGGACTATTTGAATATAAATTTTTATTAAACTCCCTGCATTAGTTTTTGAGATTAAGAGTCCACAAAATTTATGTCACATATAGACAGACAGAATCACACACTCACAATAGACATTTTGTAAAAACATTTTTCTTTCTATCCCTGAAACGTGTAAATCCGTCGAAAATTTTCACGAATCCAATAAGTTCTTCTTGTAAAGATAGAAGTAAGTAAAAAATGGGAGAAGTTTCCATTATAAGCGCCAAAAGTGTGCATTTGACACTCCACATTTTGGACTGTGATTATCAGCCCATATACGGTATCCTCAATTGTTTGAAACCCTGTTTTTCAAGAACTTTTAGTGATGCTATAATATTTCATGCAAATAAAGTATATATCATTAGATTTTCATTGCAATATTGTAATTTTTCTCAAAATTAGTACCATAAAACCGATGATCAGTTATGATGAAACACACCACCCTACATTTGTGGCTAAATAAGAGGTTTGCGACTCTATATTCCATGGTAATTATTGCTCGCCTAGATGTGTATTATCACTCTTCTTATTCTGTAAAAACAATTTAGACTTATTTTGTATAAACATGTATTTAGATATAGTTATTGTTTTTAACAATTGTTAGAATATCGAACGTGAAGAGGTGAAATTAACGCCAGTTATCAACATGGATACAATGGTATCGTATAAGATTTCGAAAATTTTAAGTTTGAATTTTTCTCCAAGATATAATTATTACTGTGATTTTTAATGAAATTCTTCATTTCTGTAGGTAAAGGACAGAAAAGGGAAACGATAGATATTATTAGATTATTATTACGATGTGATTTTCTCTTTAAAATTGAAATATAGAATTATTTTCCTTTTGTCAAAAACAAAGACTTTTAAAAATTCCAAAAATTTTAAACAGATTTTTTTTAAATTAATTATTAAAAAAACTAATTGGGGTGTAAATACGGAAAGAATAATTCTCCTGAAAATTTTGTTACTTTTACTGCTAAATCAAAATTGGCAGAATGTCGAATCAATTCCAGTAGCAACATGAACGAATGATGCTTAAATTTTTAATCGATCGCCGCATTCCTTTGAGATAAGTTAAAAATTTTTAAAGATGAAAAACAATGACTTATGTTTTGAGTGAATGAGGAAACCCAAAGTCTGTTTAGAAAGATTTTCGTCTGAAAATTAAAAAAGAAAAAATAATACAATAAATTTAAGGTTCATTTCATAACCCGCTCGAGTGTACGTTGTAAAGGCAGGCCCTTATCCCAGGTCCATTTGTAAACTAGTCGTTGGGGGCCACCGTAATACCATTCATATACATACCCATCATGGATATGTATATGAAAATAAAACATGTGAAACTATTTATACAATGCATTGCAATTCATAAACAAAATTTAAATATTTTTAATATACATAGTAAAGCTATATTAAGGAACTGCTGATGTACCAATTTCGACAAATTATATAAAACGCCAAACTACTCAAGTAGTACCGAACTGCGTAAAAGAAACATCCTTATAACTCCAAAAATAATAATTCTATTAACTAACAATTAACTTCGTCGGATTAAGCGTCTCATTTTTAATTAAAATATACTTCTGAATTGAAATTTGAATGAAATACAGGGTCATGAAAAATCGAAGAATGTGGAAAACAAGATTACAAATAGCTCAGCAACTAATAATCCGATCGACTTCGTTCTATATGCAAAATGTGTGTTATTTTATTGCCTTTTACGTCCATTCCTTAGAACAAAAAAATTCGAAAATTTTTATATACCTTTCATCAGAACGAAATTTTCGAGAGTCCGAAAAAAATAGTTCCGGATAATCGAGGTTGCTGATATTAAATAGGGTTCGTCCCATTCTTACATACTAACTACATACAAAATTTCAAGTCTCTATCTCAATTTGTTCGGGAGATAGAGCGTTTACAGACAGACAGACAGACGGACGGCAAAAAAATTTTCTAAAAATATGTTTTTCGGAATCTCCACTATCTAAAACGTGTAAATCCGTCAAAAAAAATTTTTCGATTTTCAAAACGATTGCAAGACTTATCCTATACTACGTATGATGGGTAAGTAAAAAGCGATCATTGAACCAAGTAGATAAGATTTCCTTTATTAAAAATTCTGCCTGCACCTTTGACCTATGCATAATGAATGAATTTAAATTTTGTATACTGTTACATATTATATGTTAAAATAAAATGAATATAATACATACATCTCCATTTTGTAATGTAGGCATCGATGTCCATCAACTGCGTCAAAATATGAAAAGGTTGATTGAAACGGGGCTCCTCCCGATAGAGCGAAATCATAAGGGCTCCCTGCAAGGCCTTGTGAGAAAATCGTCGCTCACCTAAAGGAAAAGAAATATATTATGCATTAATTGATTTTTTTTTTTTCAAACATTTTATCTATGTTTACGTAATAGAGCTTTCAATTTATTTGTTTTCAAAATTAGAAAGTTAAAACAAAGATTTTAAAAAAAGGCGAAGGAGTTTTAAATTCAGAGATATATTAGTATGAAATCACTAATGCCTATAATATCCTCTTAATCCCTCCGCGACGAGAGTCTTGTGTACACCTTTTACTAATTTCTTTTACTGATTACGTTTTCTTTTCTGAGATCTTAAGGTTCGACCATATGTTTTCTTGTGTATAAAGGTTTTACATGTATCAGCAGTGCAACAGAAATTAAACACGTGAAACGTAGATAAAAAAAAACTTCTTAAAACACCATAAAATTTAGAAATGCCCAAGCGCTTTGAAAAGAAGTTAGTCTTCTTTATTAGAGGCAAAAAGTGCGTGCTTTTACTTTGAAAGCAGAAGCATGTTTTTAATATGTTTTCTTTAATCTTATCATATCAGACTAGCCTTTTTCACCATAATACTATTTCTACCTGCATCTAATCGCACATTTATGATTTTGGATTTATCCTTTTTAAATTAAGATAATCATACGTTAGTCAGTCAACAAGGATTTATAATTATTTTAATCGCAAAATTACCTGATAACAATAATAAGAATCCTAAAAGGTGTCATTTGACATTAGAAACAGTGTTAAACGTGAAACATATTTTATAGTTCTTTATCATAGTGACATATTAACTTTATAACTGTCACAGTGATAGATATGTCCTGAAGGTATATGGCAATGTACGTCGGATATCTTCTCCATTTCTTTAACCTCGTTAACATCAAAGTTTTTTTACATTTCTTTTAATTTTTCAACTCCAGTTTTTTTTTTTTTCTCGTGTAGTAATTTTGAGTTATTTAATCACTTAAAATTTGAGATTAGAAAATGAGACATTTTCCGTATTTAAATACTGGTATTGAAATTTAAAAGTTTTATTCAGTTGTAGTGATCTATAAATAGATCGCTGGAAGCGAAAGTATGAATCTGTTTTCTTGAATAGATTTCGTTGTTTTCACCATGTTTATTAGGCTTTTATTTGGTTGTAAATTGTGCAAGCGTACTTCTTGCTGTACGTATAAGTAATTTGAATTTATCGTAAAAATATATTACCTCTTGCGACGAGTGCATTGTGTCTTTCCTTGTCAAATAAACTGTCGAAAGTTTCCTGAAATTTATGAAAAATATCTACTGTAAAATCAATAAGCATTAAAGAAAAGCTTTAATAAAATTTTAATAATTGGATATAATTGATTGTTAAAATTTATATTAATTAAACAATAATCTTAAATGCTTTAATTTTTATTAAAGCTTATTAAAATAAAATAATTAAAACTATTGGGTCATTCGGAAAATCGTGTTCGTTTGGGAAAATCAATTCGTACCGGAAAATTCTGCCAATTAATTACTACACATTAGATATCGGAAACAATATCTAATAATCAAATGACAGAATTTTTCGGCGCGAATGGATTTTCCCAAACGGACACGATTTTCCAAACGACCCAAAAGTTTTAATTATTTTATTTTAATAAGCTTTAATAAAAATTAAAGCATTTAAGATTTTTGTTTCACATAAAATAACTGTTATTATTAAATAACAATAATTGTCAAATAAACTGTCGAACGTTTTCTAAAATTTATGAAAATTATTTCTCGTAAAATCAATATGCATTAAAGAAAAGTGCTGATAAAATTTTAATAAAGGGATATAATAGAGTATCAAAATTTAGATATAGTTTTAATATTTCATTTTAATAAGCTTTAATAAAAATTAAAGCATTTAAAATTATTGTTTCACACAAAATAACAAATTTATAACTTACCTTTTTCTGTAAATATTCTGTTTGAAGCTCCTCTATTACCTTTTCATTGGTACTGTTCTGAAATTGTATAATATTTTATTCTAAAGTTATAATTCAATCAGATAACTAATATCACTTTAAAAATTAAAAATTGAGATAAAAGAATTTACAAGTTGAATGTAGATTCTGCCATTGCAGAATTCAGTTTCGCCTCCGATTAGGGAAAAAAAAAAAAAAAAAATCGATAGAGGTTTTTTAGAAGGGCGACCCCGTTTAGATTGCAATGAACTAACTTCATTTTTCTTGTGTTTATCAATATAATAGCAAACAGAACGGCGTGAAATACCCAATTGAATAGCAATTTCTCTCTGAGACATTGGAATTGCGGAATAATAAAGAGATACAATTTGACGTGCTACTTCTTCATTGACTAGATTCATCAAAAACGGATTCTTTCTTTAGTTTAAACGCTTTTTTATAGATTCTGAGTAAAAGGAAATGCAATTTAACAATAAAACGAGTGGAATCCCGTCGAATTCGACAAATGAAATGTTTAAAAAGACCCGATCGATTTGGTTTAAAAAAAGCAAAATTAATTACATTATTGAATCAATATATAATAAATATATTTACAAAGTAAATGTCAAGTGTGCCAGTTACAATTTTGCATGCAAATATTCGCACATCTTCAGTTAAAATTGTAATCTGAGTGACGGCGAAATCCAGAAATTTTATTTTATATGCACTCACAAAAAAATAATTTTATAAAAAAAAAAAAAAAAAAAAAAAAAAAAAAAAACTAATTTTATTTTTATTGTGACATTATTTTCACTAACTGAAGTCATCTGAAAGTAAAATCTCAGTCTCAGTGTCCACAATGAAAAGAAATATTGAAATGTAATATCGGGTACTATTAGGTTATCCCGTCGACCAAAAAATTATCGCCAAACTATAAGATTAAATGCCAATAATGGATGACCGTCAATGTCACATTCAATGACATTAAATACGATTCATGTGTTTAAAATATCATTAAGTGATTTTTATTTCGACTTTTTATTAATATTCTACTAATTATTTGTTTTTCGTTATTTAAAATAAAAATTATATCAATATGTATAATTTGGCTATTAGTTTGGCGATTTGTATAATTTGGCGAAATTAGTCGACGGGATAACAGAGTAGTACCTAATATCGTTATGAGTAAAAATGCGATGTTTTAAATAGTGACGTCATTTTCTCTTCAAATGTTTTTTAAAAGTTGCTATTATTAGTAATATGAAAAAGATATCCGTAATAATATTGTAATTCCCATTTATCTGGTTGCTGAATGACATCATTTTCCTCATTTGAAATTCTCTTATTTTGATTTAGACATTAATTTTTATCATAAATTATTTTCTGTTATTTTATTTACATTATTAATATTATTTCTCAGTATATATATATATATTATCTCAATTAGTGCATAATTATACGCAATCATTTTGAAAAATAAATTTTTATTATCGAGAGAAAAGCTAAACTGTGTTGCCACCATTTTGAAGAAATGTCACGAAAAAACTTTTAAAATTAAAAATAAAATATAAAAATGGAAATAAATTAAAAAATAACTAAAATGGGCACAACTACTAATAAATAGCTTTCATTTAAAAAAATAACTATCAAAATCGGTTGAGTAGAAAATTCAGAACTGATGACACGACATTTTTAGCTTGTCTGAAAGAAATAGCATCGGAGGCTAATAATCGTAAATTTTTATAGTAGTTATTCATCGTTGCCTGAAAAGCGAAAATGATATTCGGGATAGATACTTTTTTGTTTAATTTCATAGTAATTAAAAAAAATTAAAAGCAGCATTTCCCCTAATAACTTATCAAAAACCTTAAAGTAAACGTACAAATCTCTTCATGATAAGCAATCAACCTTTTAAAAAATCTGATAAAATCCTTCAAAAAAATAATTTAGAAAAATTTATAGAATTATATCTAGTTTTCCTATTTCTGTAGAATTCTATTAGGCTTCTTACAAAATATTTCCTTAAAATTCAATAGAAAATCCGTAAAGTGCTCAATAGAACTCTAAAAATTATATTTCAGAGCTCTATGAAAATTTGTAGCGTATTCTACAGAAAACCTAATAAAATTTTATAGAATTTTACAGACTTTTTCATAGAAAAGTCAGCCATTAATTTCATAGAAATTTTTTTATATATAGATGTTGTGTCGATATATTTTAATGAAAGCAGTAGACTGTATAATCACTTTTCACATTATTTAATAACACATTTCACAAATAAAATCCGCTGAGGGAACACAATGCACACATCGTCGAGATTCACAGACTCAACTATAAAGTAAACATAATAGAACAATAATATCCCTGCGCAGAGGGAAAAACACATATTATCCCTACGCAGAGGGAAAAGCACTGGGATAAAAAGCAGACGATTTTTTAATTAAACATACTCCCGGCCTTGAAAGCCGAAAGGGTTTCAAAAATTTACTCTAAAGGTAATTTACACAATTTAGTTATCGGCCTTTTTAATTCACTATTTTCAGTTTTCAGGGTAACTACACGAACCTTTTTATCAGATCCAGGGTGAGTTTCGATCACTCTGGCTAATTTCCATTGTAAAGGGGAGAGACCTTCATTTTTTATTATAACTAAATCACCTATTTTAATATTAGGCTCTTCTTTAAACCATTTTACTCTCTGTTGAAGGGTCGAAAGGTACTCATTGCTCCATCTTTTCCAAAAGTGTGGTTGTATTTTCTGCACTAATTGCCACCTGGTCAATCTTGATGCAGGTACCTCTGAAATATCTACTTCTGGTACTGAAGTAAGAGGAGCACCAATTAAAAAATGACCAGGGGTTAAGGCCTGTAAATCATTAGGATCTGAACTTAAAGGACAAAGGGGTCTAGAATTTAAACATGCTTCGATTTGAGCTAAAAGAGTTGAAAGTTCTTCAAATGTCAAAACTAAATTGCCAACGGTTCTTTTTAAATGAAATTTCATCGACTTTATACCAGACTCCCAAAGTCCTCCAAAGTGAGGGGCTGAGGGTGGATTGAAATGCCAATTTATTTCTTCTGAACTTAAGTATTTTGTCACTTCTTCATTATGCTGAGAAGAAGCCACAAATTTATACAATTCTTTCAACTCCTTGCTCGCACCGACAAAATTTTTGGCACAATCACTTACAATTTCTTTTGGTTTTCCTCGTCTGGATATAAATCGCTTCAGACAAGCTAAAAAAGCCTGTGTAGATAAATCAGTCACTAATTCAATGTGAATTGCATGAGTAGAAAAACATATAAATAATGAAATATAACACTTAAAAGATTTTGAACCTCTACCTTTTTTAAATTTACACAATATAGGTCCAGCATAGTCAATTCCTGTAATAAGGAACGGACGGGTAGGTTGCACTCTAGTTGAAGGTAAATCAGCCATGATTTGTTTAGCTGTAGTAGGAGAAGCACGAGCACAGATTACACAATTCCTTACGAACTTTCTTACAGCACTTCGTCCACTTAATATCCAAAATTTCTGTCTGATAACACACAATAATAGCTGAGGGGCAGCATGAAAATGAGATAAGTGAAAATATCTGATAATCAACACTGTCACTGGATGATTTTTTGGTAACAATATTGGATGGATTTGTTCTTGTGTGAGATTTGAATGACGAAGACGTCCTCCAACTCTGAGTATTCCTTCTTTATCAAGGAATGGAGAAAGATTAATCAGTTTGATATTGCGAGGTAAACACTTACCAGAAGTCATACATTTAATGTCATCAGGAAATGATGACTCTTGCACTTGTTTAATTATCACCTTTAAGGCACTCTGAATTTCTGTATGTGTAAGAAAGCCGAAGTTTCTTTTTGAAACAGGTAAACGAGAATTCGTAAGAAATCTCAAACACCAAGCAATAACACGTTTTAGCTTAGTAAATGATGATATATTTGAGAGAATAGGCATTTCCACACTTAATTGAGCTGTAGCACAAAAATAATTTTTCCTTTGTTCTAATAAAGCTTCGTCACAGAAAACACTCCCTAATTGTGATTTTGGAGAAGTGAAAGATGGATCAATTAGCCAACTGGGGCCATTCCACCAAGGATCATGCAATGATAATTCCGAGGGTGATAGACCTCTTGATGCACAATCTGCTGGATTCTCCTTTCCCTTTATATGATGCCAGCACTCAGAAGGAACAAGTTGCTGTATTTCAGAAACACGATTTGCAACAAAAGTTTGCCATCTTCTTGATTCGGTTGATAGCCAAGAAAGAACTATTGTTGAATCCGTCCAACAATTAATTTTAGAGATGTCCAAACACAATGAATCTAGAACAGTTTTTACCAAACGGGCTGACAGCAGGGCGGCACTCAATTCTAATTTAGGTAAAGTTATTGTTTTTAAAGGTGCAACTCTTGTTTTTGCAGCTAATATTCTAACTGATACAGCCGAATCATTTGATAAGGATCTTAAGTAAACAACTGCACCATATGCCACTAAGGAAGCGTCACTAAATGAATGAATTTCAAATGTGTTAGCTGAAGGAATAATTGCTAAACGAGGCACAGTAATTGATGTTAAACATCCGAGTTCTTCCCGAATTTTTATCCACCTATTTTTAATCAGAAGTGGAACAGGTTCGTCCCATGCCAGATTACTTCTCCATAATTCCTGAAGTAGAATTTTTGAAGAAATTATAAAGGGGGATATCCAACCAAGTGGATCGAAAAATTTTGCTATATCTGACAATATGGATCTCTTTGTGACTTCTTTTAATGTTGGTTCTATGGTGACACTAATTTTAAAGACATCGAGATTTGAGTCCCATTTTAATCCTAACACCTTTATTGAGTTATCGTTTTCAATTGATAAATCTGATTTAGACTGAATTAAATTTTCAGGAATGTTTTTTAGTACACTAATGTCATTCGAGGCCCACTTGCGTAACTCAAATCCGCCTCTTTTCATTAATTTTTGTAACTCTGATATTAATTTTATAGCTTCTTCGGGAGATGATGCACCTGTAAGTAAGTCATCTACGTAAAAATCACGTAATACAATATTTGACGCTAATGGAAAATTTAATTTTTCATCCAACGCTAATTTCTGTAGAGCTTTAGTAGCTAAATATGGGCTAGACGTTAGTCCGTATGTAACTGTAGTAAGACGATAATCACTTATATCGTCCGAAAATTTATCCTTCCAGAGAATTCTTTGAAAATTTTGATCTTCAGGAAATATTTTAATTTGACGAAACATTTTTGCAATGTCAGCATTAATAGCTATAGCGTGTGTGCGGAATCTTAACAAAATAAAAAATAACTCTTGTTGAACTCTAGGACCTACAATTAAATTTTCATTAAGAGAAACATTATTTGTAGTTTTTGCGCTACCGTCAAACACAACTCTAAGACGGGTTGTTGTACTAGATTCCTTGATTACTGGATGATGTGGCAGATAATAAATTTCATTAACAGGTTTTTGAATTTCACTCTTTGGTATTTTCTCCATGTGTCCCATTTCAAAATATTCATTCATAAATATACAATAATTTTCATACAAATCAGGCTTTCTATTAAATCGTTTTTCTAAATTTAGAAATCTTTTCATAGCTAACGATTTTGATTCCCCTAATTCTTTACACGGCAAACGCACAATATATCTTCCATTAGTATCGCGTGAATGAGTTGTATCAAAAATCTCCTCACAATATTTTTCTTCATTTGTGTATATTTCTTTTGAGGGGATGTTTTCTAACTCCCAGAACCTTTTTACATAATCTGTTTCAACATTTGCAAAATTAACTATAATATTTGGTTTATTTTCTGAAAAAGTATCACTATCTCCTGTTATTAACCACCCATAATCTGAATTTACTGCAAAAGGCAGTCCTGGTTTTCCAAATATTTTTTCTCCTCTAATTATAGATAATGATAATGACACGCCAAATAATAAGTCTATTGGTCCCGGTTCATTCCACTTAGGGTCAGCTAGTGTTATGTTCTTTAAATGACTGAATGCATTAATATCATATGATATAACTGGTTGATTACTCGTTATCTTTTTCAAAATATAAAAAGTACCTAATCGTGTGTTTTGTTTATCAAAATGTGGAGAAAATTCCAATCTTACAACACCACGTGTCTCTTCGGAGTATCCCATTCCCAAGCATTTAATCTGTAAATTAGCAGAATTTCTTTTTATACCTAATAATTGTATTGCACGCTCACTTATAAAATTGTTAGTACTTCCGACATCTATTATACATCTCAATAATTTATTGCCTCCATAATTATCTTTCACATTAATTAGCGCAGTTGCAAGTATGCCAAATGATTTTGAATTTATTTCCCCAAGACATGAATTTATGGACATATTTACATTATTAGATAATTCAGGAGCAGTCTCACTAGTATGATACGAGGACTGAGGCGTTACTTGGTTTTTTATGTCTGGATAGTTAGTTTCTCGTCTTTCATAGTGTAATAAGCTATTATGACTCTTCAAATTACATTTTGAACAAACTCTTTTTGACTGACAATTGGTTAATTTATGGTCAGCAGATAAACATGCAAAACAAAGATTTTTATTTTTTGCAAATTGCACTCTTTCACGAACAGATAATTTTAAAAACTCACTGCATTTAGGTATTTTATGACTAGGTGAAGAACAATATTTACACTCACTATTATTAATAGAAACATTCATCGCAGTTAATTTAGGATAACTGTTTTTCTTATAAACACTATTTTCTTTAGCAGATTGTAATGAACGAGCATAATCTTTCAGAAAATTTAATAATTGATCTAACGTTGGAAGTTCGTCATTTTTTAACTGCCGTTCCCACCACAGTTTAATATTAGAGTCAAGTTTTTGCAAAAGTAAATAAATCAACAAAGTTTCTGAAAAGCCACTTACCTTCTGATCCAAGATTTCGAAAGATCGGACACATTCATTCGTCATATCCACTAAATTAAGTATTGCTGCCGGTGAATCACCTTGCACGAATGGAAAATTTAATAATCTTCTTATATGAGAATATATTAATTCTCTTTTATTTGAAAACCGTTCCGTTAATAATTGCCAAGCTACATTGTATTTCGAATCTTCAATAGGAATTGATTTTATTATTTTTAACGCGTCTCCATGACACGATAATTTTAAATATTGCAGTTTCTGAGCAGGCGATAAATTAGCATTTTCATGTATACTTGCTGTAAACAAATCCTTGAAACTTAACCATTCATGAATATTTCCACTGAAAGTTGGTAAAGAAAGTTTAGGTAATTTCATTTCACTCACCTCCTTTCTTGGATTGTCCGTATTTATTTTTCTAGCATTAATTTCACGTTCAATTTTTAGAGTTAATTCATCTAAGATGTCTTGTTGTTCATCCTTCTCTTCTATAAATAAATCAATGTCTTTTTCTTCACATGCATAAAAAATCGATTTAAATAAATTCTTTAACTCTTCGTCTAATTTTTCAATTTCTTTTTTAAATAACTGAATTTGTTCTAAGTCACACACACTCAAATCAGTTTTGAAGAATTTATTTTTCACTCTTGTAATTGATGATTTTAAAACTTTTTTATCAGTCAATATTTTCTTATCCATTTTTTTTCTTGTGTTATTCTATTTGGCACTATTCCAATTAGCTCATTTTACTTTCGAATGAATTTTACGCACGCATTATTCTATTAACTTTTTAACTTGAATTTCGCAATACTCCGAACTCGATTGCGACCAAAATGTTGTGTCGATATATTTTAATGAAAGCAGTAGACTGTATAATCACTTTTCACATTATTTAATAACACATTTCACAAATAAAATCCGCTGAGGGAACACAATGCACACATCGTCGAGATTCACAGACTCAACTATAAAGTAAACATAATAGAACAATAATATCCCTGCGCAGAGGGAAAAACACATATTATCCCTACGCAGAGGGAAAAGCACTGGGATAAAAAGCAGACGATTTTTTAATTAAACAATAGAATTTTGTTTAGATGCAAATGAGGAGCTGCTTTTTGACCCTGTATTAGATCTGCATGGAGCCATTATAAAATTTTAATATTTTCGACGTTATCAGGTAGTTTAGTTGTCTATTACTTTTTAATCCAAACAGTTACTGTGGAAAGCGCTGCAGCCGAGGTTGTAAATAATTTTCGATATACCCGCGAACTTTGTGCAAAATCGAAAAATTCAAGTTAACCTAGCACAAAACAAAAAAAAGTTGATAAAAATAGCAAGCCTATATGCAGGGATATTAAAAGGATTAAAACCAACATTTAGAAATGCACAAATAGTGCACATAATTTGCTGCCTTTTCGTGTAGTATTTGTATGTATTTATAAATGTTAGTTTTTTGCCATTAAAAAAAAAAAAAAAAAAAAAAAAAAAAAAAAAGTTGAGTTAAATCAACTCGACAATAAATTTAGCATTTATCCATTTTAAATCCCAATCATGAGTCGGGCCTAATAAAATCGTTTTACTGATGATCCAGATAAGCAAAGTTATCCCCTTTCAGATAAATATTCTATGTCGAATTCCGTAAAATTCTATAACGTGACCTTTTCAAAAAAAAAAATAAATAAATAAATAAAAATCAAAGTAAAGTTTTGTAAAATTTCATGATGATAGAATTCAATAAAAATATTTTATATACAATTCTGCAAAAAAAAAAAATATGTTCTACAGAAAAAAAATTACTGAAAGTTTTGATACAATCCTCGAGAATTTTATATAATTCTTATAATTCTATCAAATATTTTTCGAAGAGAAACACGTAAATGATTACAGTTACAAATAGAACCATTAATGAGAGGGAAAAGGAATACAGCTATAAGGTTCTT
Source organism: Maratus speculifer (assembly GCA_964019185.1). NCBI lineage: Eukaryota > Metazoa > Arthropoda > Arachnida > Araneae > Salticidae > Maratus > Maratus speculifer. The sequence continues at coordinate 54,077,158 of OZ025291.1, forward strand.
CGTAGTAAATTTTTTCATAATACATGTCTTTTTATAAAAATTAATAGGCGAATAAACAGGCAAACAGTTAAAAAAAAAGCACTTTTCAAACTATTTTTAAAAGTGCAAATAATGAAAAATTTCTTTTCTTAAACCAATTATTGATAACTACAGCAGCTTACTTTCATTTGAAACTTCAAGTTTTCTAGTTGTGCATCGACAGAATCTTTGAATTTCTTCCAAAAATTAAATCCATTGGGTTCCAAGCCAGGTGTCCGCTCAAGCCATTTCTGAAATGCATAATTATAATATCAAATTTAATTTATTAAAACATTTTAAAAGTGTTTTTTTAATATATTATACTGGGTGGGCAAAAATGCCGTAAAAGTTTTAAAAGCTCATAAAAACCGAGAAAATAATTGAAATAAAAAACTGTTTTCAGGGTTAGCATCTATAGGTCAAAAGGGATTTTGTAAAATAAGAAAAAAAATACTTAAAAAACAGACAATATGTGACGCTAACGTACCCATTGCAAAGAACAGATACGCAAACAACGAAAAGAATGTCTCCAAATCGTTTATTACAGCTCTGTATATTCCAATAAGCACGATCACACACCATAGTTTTTGGTGTATATCGCCTTACAGATGGCGCTTCTATGCTGCTTTTTTCGCGATTTCTTCAATAGCTATGTCTCAAGAACTGATGCTAAGATTTTCATAAAACTTCATATTCCTTTAGTCCTTGATGTAATATTATATGATTATAATATTACCTTCTTGATGCCTTGATACCTTGATGATTATTGTAATAATCAATAATTGATTTTTGTAACAGTCAATAGATAATTGATCTCAGAAACTAATGCATGAACTTTCATCAAACGTCAAGTTCAGCTAGTTCCTGATATAAATTAGTACTCTTTAGTTTTTGGTGTAAATCGTTCAACAGGCTGCTTTTCTATCGAGATTTATTTAAGAATTCTGAAATGATTCTATATCAAAAATGAATGCACGGATTTTCCCCAAACTTCAGATTCAGTTAGAACTTGACATGAGTTGTTGCTGATTAAATTTTGGTGTAAATCACCTTTAGGGTGATGCCGCTATGGTCCATTTTTCTGAAAGCATTAACATGTATAAGATAGAAGAAAATTTTGGGATTGCCCCATCCGACTAGTTGGTTTATAATATAAAAAAATATATAATGTCTTAACTTACTTGAACAAGATCACATAAAGAAAGCTCTTTTTCCGATGAAAGTACAGTATCAATAGATTTGGGATCTGTGAACACTGTTATGTATTTATCTTTGCTGAAATTTACACGGTGTTCCTGTAAAACAAAAAGGAGAGCAATTGCCCTTATGTTTAGTCAGCTAAATGAAAATAAATGATTTATTTGTTTATTTTTGGTTCAAAATTAAATGTTGTATTTTCCCAATGCGACCACATTTCACAAATCAAGAGTCATCGGAAAAGAATCAAACTCATAAAACTAATAATCGGTGGATGTGTTCACACGTGGCTGACCAGTAAAGTATTTTCTCGTGCCTTACAAAAAGTTTGACCTCTCTTTTTCTTTAAAAAAAAAAAAAAAAAGAAAAGAAAAAGAAAGAAAGAAAACGAACTAATCCTGTCACCGCCGCTGTAAAAGATTTTTTTATTATTATTATTATTTCTTGGGTGTCTTTCTTCGCTAATAGAAAGAAAAATACTGCATACAAAAGCAGAAAATCGATTGTACTAAAGAGAAATAGCGAACATTTTTTAAATCAAAGAATTATTTTAAGCGATATTTAATGTTACAATTGGTCAAAACGTACCATTATAAAGGTTTTATAGTAGCAAAAACTATACAAAGGAATTAAATAATTTGTCTAAGGTTTTATACTTTAGAATCTCCCGGTGTGCAGGCTGCATTTATTTTTTAATTTGATTCATTTCTTTAAGGATGTATTTCAATTTTAAATTCAAATTTTTAGCATTTCCGGAGATATTTTTTGCATATTTTAGAAAGGATTATAATTTAAAATGTTTACCAATTGTAAAAGCTTCGCAAAGAATGATAGTTTCTTTAAATTAAAAAGTTTAATTACACGAAATTGTTATAAACAAAAAAACACCTTTCAAATTAGAACTAAGCAATCAAGTGTTAAAAATAGGAAAATATTGAAAATTACATCTTAAAAATTGTTTTTACACGAGTATATTTAAAAAGAAAGACATTTATAAAATAATTATTTATTTAATATGTGTTAAAAGCAATAAATAAGAGTGAAATTACGCCCTATTTTATATGGCGAAGTAAGAACATTGCCAAACAGTTTAAATTTTAAAAAAATTACCTGCACACGAGAGAATAATTTCATATTTGAATTGATCTTTTTAACTACAATTACCAATTTCAAGACGATGCAAATAATATTTTCTTTATAATAATAAAAATAATATCTGGTAAATATCACAAAGATAAAGAAAAATTTGGCGAAAATTACATCATATTTGAAACGTTACATTTGAAAAAGGAAATGAACGGAGACCTGTTTACAGAGAAATTGACATTATTTTTTCAATTTTGATTCAGTTGCCGTAATTTTTTCAAACTTTTTTTTTAAAAAAACAAACGGATTTTTAGAGTATGAACGAAGGTTTGTAAGCGTAACTTCGTAAAGATCAGAGTCCCTTAGTCTTTAAGAAAATAGTAATGTAGTTTCTTACTTGCAATATTTAATTTTAAAAAATCACCGTTATGACTGACTGCCTGTGAAACAATAAAAACAAAAAGAATCTGTTTGGGATCAGGTTTATTATCTAACATTACATAGAAAGATACTTTATAACCTCATCAGATCTTCTTTCAAAACTGCAAATTGTCTAGAAAATTCTCTTTTCGATAGCCAACGTTTTAAAAAATAAATCCATGAACAAGGTAACATTGAATAAAAAACTTCAAACTCATATAAGAATGCTAAAAAATTAAACTAAATAAAAACCCTTATAAATTCTTATGCCTTACCAAATTCATTTAGAATTATTTTTCATAAGTTTTAATCTTTTTTTCTTCAGAATGTTTAGTTAAAAATGCTTAGATCAAAAGTGTACAAACATTTTATTTTTTCCGACAGCAGTTGAGGAGAAAATAAATATTTCGATACTTTTTATTAAATAGCTAGTATATAACCCCCCCCCCCTCCCGCGCCCGTCAAACATCACAGAATTTTGACCAGCGTTTCATTTTCATAAGATTTTATGCAAACAAACAGAATGAAGATTTTGTTATTGGAGATGAAGAGATTGTATTGTAGAAATGCATATTTTAAAAATAGCAGTAAATTTCTACAAATACAGATGATGATATATTTTATTTATTTATTTATTTATTTATTTATTTATTTTTTAATTTCTAAAATAATTCAGCAATAGACAAAACAAACAGAAGTATTGTTTATAACAACAATAATACTTAGCAAAATAAAACACAATTTCTGAAAATTTCACAAAAGATTAAACAAATTTTAAAATGCATTATTTTCATAAAAAGCAATGACTCGGTTAGCGATTATAGTCATAGATATAGGAAGGATATAAGATAGATTCCTAATTCATCGATTAATAAAGCTTTGTGATTTGTTATCAAATATGGATTTGGCATCATCTAGCAGCAATTAATATAAACAAAAAAACTTTTTGGTAAAATTGTCATTCTTTCAGAAAATATGCAGAAGCGAGAGGCATTGATTTAAATCAAAATCAATTTTTAAAAGTTTCAGCTATTTAGCTTTAAAAATCCATTCCGTATTAATGAAAACCAAAATTGTTATCATTATTTCTTTCGTAAAATGTCAATTTAACTACACGAATTTTTAAAAGCTTATATGTTATATCCACTTGAAATGTGCTTGCATTGTAAACAAAATTTATACTTCTTATCAAATGTCATTAAAATGTAAGGAATATACAATCATGTACTGCATATATTAATTAATATCAAAGCCGATAAAATTTTGATTTTTAACATTGTAACTTTTGAATATAGCTTTGCAAAAAAAAAAAAAAAATAATAAAAAAAATAAATAAAAAAAATGATTTAATAAGAGAATGTGAAATTTTTTTTAACGAAAGTAACGAAGTATGTAAACGAAAGTGAAAAATGTATATTTCAATTGCATAATTCAAAATATATTTAAAAGCTTTAATATGTTTTTTAAAAATATTATAGAAACGGAATCGGATATTAGCCTTTTTTTCTTCTTTCTTTTCTTTTCTTTTTTTTATGAATCACTCAGAATCGCTCATTTGTTTCTGGACTTAAAACTTGCGGTTTTGAATGGCAATGGTAAAGCGTTCGTTTGTTTATATGATTTATAATAGCTTATTTTGAACTTGGAACTTAATACGTTATAATTGAATATGATATACATTTTTATAGAAAAATATGCTGAACAAACATTATTTCAAGTAGAAGAAATTATCATTTAGCTATCATATGTTAGTATACGTTTTCCATTAAGCCTAACATGGCGCTTAGCTACGATCGATTTGCAGACCAGAATGATTCGTACCGGACTGGTTACCTACATTTTTCTACACTCAGATTTTATTTTATGTAGATAAATGTTCATGTGTCATTATGACTATCATTATTTCGTTATTTTTTTAATTTTCCACTTGATCTCGTTAATACAATAAGATATCAATACGCTATTGAGATTTGCAGATAGTCTGCAAAACATACAATAAAAATAACAATAAATCAATAACTAATTTCATTAAATACAAGAATTATTTTGTGATAAAATTTGTATAAATGACTTACATTTCGGACACCGAGCATGTTTTCAATAACTCTAAATTGTACGCTCTGGAAACCAGACGCCGGAGACAAATATCGCCTGAAATAAAAATCTCTTTAAAAAATGTATAACAATCTTAAAATAATTGTTTAATAAATTTTTGGAGTATGGGAGGGGACGGATCATGCATAGAAAATCGTTGTGTATCATCAGCATAAAACGCCTCATCAGTAAAAACTTCATTGGCAAACGAAGTCACTTAGCTATAGTTATGTTAAACATTTTATTTCTATAACATATAATACAGCTCATCAGTGTATACTAGATGTTAAATTTTTTAATTATTTAATTAAAATTCATGTACTACTTACAACTAAAGTAGAATTTATTTCCTACAGTTTCGAACAATAAAACTTTTTCATCATCAGGGAAACATTAGAAGATAAAAACTAACACGTTACGCAGTTCACATAATACAATACTAAAAGCCTATAAAATAGAAAAAATAAAAAAACATTTTATTTCTTACTCTTTTATAATAGGAACTACCTCGATTCAGTCTATAGAAAAACAGTCTATAGAAAATTCTTAATAAAGACAGATTTCATATAATTCCTATTATTCATTCTATAGTTCATATTAAAGCTATAAATATGTTAAAGAACATTTTTCCTTACTCCTTTAAATTAGGAGTTATATCGCTTCCTTTTTTTTTCTGTGAACGGTATGATAGCTAAGGGTTCTACATCGAAATAGTTTTCTTTATAATCATCCTGTATATTTTTATTTTTTCCAAATTATTTTTTTTTTAATAAAAATAAGATATTTTATGTTTAGATTCAATGAAGTGTGACAAATGGAATGAAATGAAAAGTAGAGATTGATATTTGAATTTTTAAATGTTTGAAAAGAAATTTGTATGTACATCATTCAAACATTCTCCAACAAAAGAATAGAAAATCACAAACAAAACTAGTTGGATGTGCCAATCCCAAAACTTTCTTCTATCTCATACGTGCATTTTAATATTAAAAAAAAAAAAATAGTTACTCATTTTAATGCTTTAATAATTTTAATTCAATACCATACCAACTTTGATTTTCATCTTAAATTTCTGCTTCAGTCAATTGATCGGAGTAAAAACGAATTCCGTCTCTGCTCGAGCCAATGGACAATAGAATGATAGGCAGATTTTTTTTTTCTCAAATTCAGGGAGGACCTACTTGCCTTACCAAAAAAAAAAAAAAAGAAAAAAAATCATATACAAAAAATTTAGTTCAGTTCTAGAACTAATTTCATACACTTTTATGTAGTGCAATATTGAAAATGGCATAAAATTCGCTATTGCAGTGCCCCTTTCCGGCGGATTTTTTTCAAATTTAGGGAGGATCAACTAGCGATAGCCATACACTTTCACAAAAATTGGTTCAATTCGATGCTTAACTTCATATACTTTCGGTTGGTACAATATTGAAAATGACACAAACATCGCGATTGCAGCGCCCCCTTCCGGCGGTGTTTCAAAACTGAAGAAGGACCTGCTTGCCACAGCCAAAAACATTCACAAAAAATTTGGTTCAATTCTATGCATAACTTCATACACTTTTTGATGGTAGAATGGCGACATACGGACACACACACGGACAGACAGACATTTTGTAAAAACATGTTTTTTGGAATCTGTGACCCCTAAAACGTGTAAATCCTTCGAAAACCGGAAGTCGAAAAAAATTTCGATTACAATACTTTCTTCTATTGAAGATAGAAGAAAATAAAAATCTGGATGAAAATTCTCTTGATTCTGATGAATTTGACAGAGTCAGATTTATTTATTGTTTACTTATTTACTAATGGGAGTGAACAGATTTGACATAAACTGAATGTAACATAAACATTTGGTTTAAAATGTGCAAGAATTTTAAAACAAAAATGGATTATATAGTATAGCATAACATTAACAGAATACAAAAGCCGCATAAAAAATGTAAATAAGTCTACTGTGCTTCTTTAAAATATAAAAGTCCAACTATTAACTAAGCCATACAAATTTTGTGGAGTTTTTACCCCTGCCTTCATCTTCGAGCCAAGTTTCCATGTCACATTCAAGTGACTTGTCCCCTAGTCCTTTTCTGACTTTGCATCATACAAAACTCAAAATAATTTTATATTTAATAATTTTATATTCAAATTTAAAAGTTTCAAATTTAAAAGTTCAAATTTAAAAGTGCAATTTAAATGGCAAGTAAACTTGTCTTTGTTAATCAATCGTTGTTGTTCGTCGAAAATTGAGTAAATTTCACATGCAAACAGCGATGGCTTTTGTAGTCTTTGATATTTAAACAAGCGGTGACTTTAGTAGCAGTGATGTTCCTTGCAAAGTTTTGAAGTCCTAATTTTAAACCATTAAGTATTAAGCAGCAAGGCAAAGTTAAGAGCTAAAATCACTTGAAATATATACACTGTAAAATATCCGTTAATATACAGAAATTGTTCCGTAAAATTCTACGGAATAGTTCCTTTTTTCCGAAAAAACAGCAGAATTTCCGTTATTGATATTTTAAGACTATAAAAACAGTAAGTTTTCCGTAAAATTTTCTGAAAACAGAGGAGTTCCGTATTATAACAGCATAAATTCCTTAAATAACTCCAGTGTCGCCATCTATATCTGGGATAGAGAAACATTATAAAGTTGTTTTATGAACAAATTTCTATAACATTTTCTTTATTTCTTTCTATTTTAATAATATAAAGCTAACATGTTTTTACAATATTAAAAAAATAATAAAAATTATAAAATTTTATTAATCCTTTTTAAGTTTGAGATTAGTTAGTTAGTTTATTTCCATTATCATTTTTAAATAACGTTTAACACATTTATAGCACATATTTTAAAATGTGCGTAGGATAATGGAAAAAGGTTCTACTTTTAATTTTAATATATTTTAATAAAAGTAATAATAAAATATTAATAAAATAATTTTAATTTTAATATATTTTAATATTACTTGAAGACTATCCTTTCAAAAATAAATAAGTAAATAAATATGAATAATATTACAATAAACTTTTAAAAATCTCCTTAAAATGAAAAAAAAAAACTTTTTAATGCATTCAACTCTTAATACATGTAATATTTTAAAATCTAAAATTTATTTTTTATAGAACTGAAATTAAAAACTAAATATTCGAAATTATGGAAATAAAATCTTTTAAACATTTAGAACTTTACACTCATGTAGAAAATAATTCTCAACAAAAATTAATGCCGCGTTCAACATAAGGTCTTTGCTTTATAAAGTCATTCGAAATAAGTAAAGAAATTTGCAAACACTGTATGCGTAACTATGGCGTAATGGTATTACACTACTGCAAGCTGCCATGGGACAGGTGCTAGGTTCGATCCTCATCGAGGGTAAGTGACATTTATTCACTGTTGTTTAAATTAAATGTATGTGTTCTAATCTGTTGTGTCTTTGTCTAAAAAAGCCAGTTTGTCCTTGAAAATTCTTTTTTGGCTTTCAAGCGAAAATTTTTATATAAAAAAAAATTATGAAATAAACGGAAATATTTCTGGAAAAAACGGAATTTTTTCCCCGTTAAATAACGGAAATAGTACTGGCGTCTAGATTACCAGTACTATTTCCGTTATTTAACGGGAAATTTTTTTACAGTGTAGTTAATACTTAATGGTTTAGAATTAGGACTTCAAAAATTTGCAAGGAACATCACTGCTACTAAAGTCACCGCTTGTTTAAATATTAAAGAAAGAAATATAAAGAAAAATGTATGATGTGTAGGAAGAAAAAAGTACAGCGGAAGTTAATTTCAAAAACATACCTGAATTCCATAAAATCTAATGGTGCCATTGTTTCCAAAATTACAATTTGGTCTGCCAGTAGCTGAGCGAAAAAACAGATATTGAAATAATGAGTAAGAAAATATAACATACTGAAAATTGTGGTTAACAAACAAAACAATAGTACTTAAATGTTTGTGAATAAGACTTATTTAGCACGTGTCATATTTTGTTTTATTACCTTTAATATCACTACAATTCTATTTAATCTAGAGGTTATTCGTAGCATTCTGTTTTCATCAATTGCCTATAAAAAATTGAATAAAATAAAAATAATTCATTACGAAAAATCATTTTAAAAATCTTTTTTGAAACATTTCGCAATATTTTAAAAAATCCTTACCTCGCTTGTAAATAATTTCTTTACTGACTCTAGTTCGAATATGATCTGCTTGAACCATAATTCGTAAGCTGTTGGGGAAAAAATCATTTATAACAGATTTTTAAATTAATTCTATATGAAAAAAAAATACTATTTTACTTTATTAAATCTGTTTTGCTTTTCTTATATCTGTTTTTCTACAGTGACAGAATTATCGTGTAACTTACAAAATACTCTTATCGTATAATTAATTTAGTTTCAGTCTTAATTCTGTTAATTTCTATATGAGAAAAAATTATTATTTTACTTTTTTAAATCTGTTTCGCTTCTCTTATAATTGTTTTCCGCTACATTGATAGAATTATCGTGTAATTTATGGAATACTCGTATCGTATAATTAATTCAGTTTCAATCTAAATTCTGTTAATTTCTATATGGAAAAAAATTATTATTTTACTTTATTAAATCTGATTTGTTTTTCTTATGACTGTTTTGCTACATTGACAGAATTATTGTGTAATTTGCAAAATATTCGTATCATATAATTAACTTAGTTTCAGTCTAAATGCTATCAATTTCTATATGAAAAAATTATTATTTTATTTTATTAAATCTGTTTTGCCTTTTTTATAACTGTTTTTCTTTTCTTATAACTGTTTTCTACATTGATAGAATTATTGTGTAATTTACAAAATACTCGTATCGTATAATTGGTTTAGTTCGAATTTAAATTCTGTCAGTTTCAGACAAAAATTAGTGAAGATTAATATTGAATTATTATTCAAGGTTGCGCAGCGCATGGAACATTTATTGGGTGTGCGAAATATTTTTGGTTCTCAACCTTTTCAAGATGTTGATGAGTGAGATGTCAAATTCCTCTCGCTAATGTTAAAGTAATGAACGTCTTTTTCTTTGCACTGTTCTTAAAGTATATCTTCTATTTTATTTTAACTGTCAAAAATATCTCTAAATTATATATAATTTTATCTGAAGTGTTGAAATCTTACAACTCGTCAAGATCTTAATAGTTCAAATAAAATAAAATAGATATTTTAGAAATATTTTGACAACGAGAAATCTTTTAAGAACAATACACACGAAAAATAAGTTACAAATATATATATTTTTAAACAGATATTGTAAAAATACGAATGAACTACACTCACATAAGTTTAACATTAGCGAGGGAAATCTGAAATTTCACTGACTAACAAAATAATAGGAAAAACAAGAAAAAAAAAAAAAAAAAGATACGCGATTCACATGCTATGATTACTTTTTAACATACTTTACATTGAGTTATATATTTTTTTAGAATTCAAAATACTACGCCAACCACTTATTTAAAAAAATTAATATATTAACATCGTTAAAACTTTTAAAGAATATTCAATGTCAAATAAAACAATATTACCTAATTCATATAACATTATTAAAAGTACCTAGCTCGAATTCTTAATGAATCATAAACTGAAGTAATATTTTAAATAATGTAGAGTCTATAAGTTTTCAGTAGTATTTTAATTATACTCTGAAACGAGAACAACGAGAATATTTTACTTTGCAAAATAAATAAATAAAAGTACCACTTATATAGACCATGCTTTTTCATTTTTAACACTTTCCAACAAACATAGCCGGATTAAGGGGGGGAGCTAAGGGGGCTGCAGCCCCGGGCCCCAACCAGTCAGGGGCCCCCAGCAGAGGCTTAAGTTGTACCAAAGTTTCCTTTAAAACATAGGTTCCCAACCTTTTCTGGTCCACCGCCCCCTTTACAAGAGAAAAAGATGCCAACGCCCCCTCTTCCATAATAGTTAATTATACAAAATGTTAAAATATTATTGCATATTATCTATATTTCATCTATCTGACAATCTATTAATCAAAGTAGAAGTTAATTAAAACGACCATCAAATGTAGTAAAAAAATGTTTAATAAAAACTGAAAAATAAACACAAAATCAATAAGAATTTTAAAAAAATAACGAAATAGTTGAGGCTATTGGAGTAATTTTTTCATGTCAGATTCTAATTTTTTCAACATCAGTTACAAATTGTCATGTTCAAAGATGCATATTCCTTTTCTTTGACTGTAAATTAGTTACTGCATAGAACCCACTTTAAGTCAAATCTAATGAAAGGAAAGCAATTAAAATTTTATGTACTCTCCCTCACAATCCAGATTAGAGAGCTGTAGATTTTTGAATTTAGAACTCTTGTTATCCATTTCTGAATTTTACTTTTAGTTCTCGTTTACTGCCAGGATTTCCTCCTCTAAATATGATGGTACTGTTATAGCTGCATTTCGAAAGGATCTAAAAACCAACTCGGTATAATCATGTATAAATATCGTGGAATTGTTTTGAGAAAACTTCATGAAGAAAGTCCAAATGTTGACAGTAAGTAAATATTCTTGTTTTCACAGACTACGATACTTAAATTTATTTAATTAAAGATTCTAAACACGTCTGTCATTTAACCGATGTCATTTTTTAATGCAATCAGGTTTTAGCGTATTTTTACACCTCTGTTTTTTGTTAAGTGAAATACTAAATCAAATATATCAAAAAACGATTCAGACAAATGCCTTTTCAGAGACAACGAACTTTTGTATGCAGCAGCAACCGATTGAATTCATTTGCAAGTCTGATACAAAGTGATAGTGACAACTGCACAACAAAGTAAAACAATTGTTCCACTTTGTTGTAAAATGATTTTCAATATAAATTTGGCAAAATATCCTGTCATTCAATGAATTGCATCTAATTCTATTGACTGCTCTAATAAAGTAATGAAGCGATGTATACCGGTCAGGGCTCGAAATGTACCGGAGCAAACCGGAACGATGTTCCGGTTCGTGAAATTATGAAAAATATCGTTCCGGTTCGTGAAATTGTGCTAAATATCGTTCCGGTTCGTGAAATTATGCTAAATATAGTCCAAAAAATGGCTCTTACGCGTCCCACAGAACGTGTAATTTCGTCAAAATGTTGCGAAAAAAAGTCAAATTTTACTAAAAAAAATCGCGAAATAACGACTAATTTCCGGTAAAATTCGTGAAAAAATGGTTAATTTCGTCCAAAAATCGCAATAAAACGGCAGATTTTATCAAAAGATTTCCGGAAAAACGGCAAATTTCGTCCGAAAATCGCAATAAAATGGACAATTCTGTCAAAATATTTGCGAAAAACGTCTAATTTTGCCAACAATTTGCGAAAAAACGCAAAATTTTTCAAAATATCCCGAAAAGACGGCAGATTTCATCAAAAGATGGCGAAAAATGCAAATTTCGTCAAAGAGACACACACGCAAAAAATTTTTTATGCCTGAAGTGAATTTTTCTGTTCTAAAAATTAATTTTCCTGCTTCAAAATTGTGTTTTTAATGCTCAAAAAGCGGATTTTTAAAGCTTCTCAATCAAGACGTGTAAAGAGAAAATTGCACCCGGGGCATAATTAGAATTTGAGGCCTCTCCCTCTCCCAACTTTTTCTTGTGACAGCTCAAAAATGTCGTTTGTGGTATGAATTTGGCACCCCCTAAATTTCTGTGGCCGTGGCGACCTTCTCCTTCTCTCCCCCTCCCCCCCCCTGTTCACAATCCTCTTTTGACTGTCCAAAACTTTCTAAATGTGAATCCTGAAAGAACCCGTTTATGAAACAAAAAGAACCCTGTATTCAACAAAAGTATTCTTTTTTTTAATGTCTTTTTCAATAAATCAGGCTCGCCCTTTAACAATCTTTTAACAAAATCGGCCGTTTTTTCGCAATCTTTTAACAAAAATTGCCGTTTTTTCGCGAACTTTTATCAATAATTGCCTTTTTTGCGATTTCACAAAATTTGTCGTTTTTTTAGTGATTTTTAGAGAATTTGCCAGTTTTTTGCGATCTTTTTACATCTGCTGCTTTTTGCGATCTTTTAACAAAATCGACCGTTTTTTCGCGATCTATTAGCAAAATTTATCATTTTTTCTTTTTGTTCAATTTTTTTTTGCGAAATTTTTGGTTTTTTTTTCTCGATTTTTTGACGAATTTTCTGCTTTTTCACGATTTTTGAACCGCTAGATTCTAGATTCAACTCTATTAAAGTGCCCTGAAAAATGTAAAAACTGCTCTTTTCAGAACAATAGCGCCTTGCTCATTTTAAAACCTGGGGGAAATTCTGGAACAAGTAGCAAAAATGATTGCAAAACAGATGAAGCTACTCCACCAACCAAAAAGCAGAAATTGAATCTAGAAGTTTTCTTCTAGATTGTACCTAGATGTACCAAGTGAAAACGTTGAATTGCCTGACTTTTTGAGAGAAGAAAAACTAAAACGATTGAAAGATAATAATACTTGGTTAATTGTAGACAATGGTGGATTAGGTTGTTTAATCTGCAGAAAAGTAAAAGATTTAGGAGTACTTAGTGATAGAAATTTAAGACTTTCGAAAGTATGGCAAAAATTTTCTGTCACGCCAAGTGGTAAGGCAGGCTCGGTACAATCCAGTTTGAAAAAGAAGATATACGAACACAAAAACATTGATGCACATAAAAAAGCTGCAGAAATTTTGGAAATATCAGCTAAAAAAGAAATTGATAACCACATTGAAAATATGAACAAACCGCAATTTTCGAATACAGAAAAGCTTTTTAGGATTCTGTATAAAATTGTGAAACAACAAAGACCATTTGTCGATCTTCCAGTTGACTTTGATTTGCAGAGATTAAATGGAATATCAATGGGAAATATTTTGCACTCAGATAAAACATGTGCAGAAATTGCACTACATATTGCGTGTGAAATATAATTTAATCTTTTATCTTTTTGTTTACATTCAGCACTTTTGTTCCTTTCAATGAACTTACATCTAATCTTAAACTTTAGTTACTAAATAAATATGACAGTCCACACACATATTTAAACTTTTTTTATTTTAATCTTTTGTTATAACGGAGATGGAATTGTTTACATACCGTATGTTGTTACCGGCAAAGTAAAAAAAACAACCTTTTTAAACTTAAATCGCTGAATAAATGTGAGTCTCCACATCCAGACTTTTAAAATTTAATTTTTTGATATAATGGAGATGGAAGCAGGCGAAATTTTGGCCTTACTGAAGACACGGACCGTTTACATTCCGCATGCTGTTTTCCGGCAAAAGGAAAAAAAATCGGCGATTTTTGTATCGCAAACATATTATTTCACATGTATATAGCATATTCTGTTCAATGTAACCTTTAAAAATTGTTTTTGTCAAGTTAAAAATAAATTTAGCTATACTTTGAAAAAAAAATAATCAAAAATAATTTTGAAAAATAGCGTTCCGGTTCGTGAAATTTTCCATTGTAATTTTGAAATAGCGTTCCGGTTCGTGAAATTTTCCATTTCGAGCCCTGATACCGGTGTTCATTCCATTTTCTAAAACCAATTGCTGATGGTGTGTAACGACATGTTATGAGAGTACATTTAGCTTGTTTAAAAAATTTTAATGAAACCTTCCTAATGTCCCGTCGTTGTTCGAGCAACATAAGTAGCTAGTGACAAAATATTACAATAAAGCATTTGTTTCTCTTGGTCTAACTTGGTAGTATTAAAATATTGATTCTCTCTTTGTATCAGTTTCCAAATTTTTATCAAATAATAACTCTTGATTTTTTTAATGAGTTTTTGTTATTTGATAAGGCCGATTCATTGAATTGAATGGAAATTTGCAGGTCTTTATGTAATAGCATAATGATGTTTCAATGCTTTTAGCCATCTATTCCTCTTTGTACCGAATTATTACTCAGGATTTTTTCAGTTGATATCAGACGGTTTCTTTTGATGAAGAGCAGTTTTTATTATCTCTCTGACTACAGACAATATTGATTTCTCGTCGATTGTGTACAATTTCAATACTTTTATTATTAAAATTATAATGATATATGAGGCTCGTAGTTCATCATCTTTTTGTTTAGAAGATGACTGTTTTGATTTTTTCTTTTCCAGTCTTTGAACTGGTCAGATGGGGCAATCCCAAAACTATCTTCTGTCTCATATAAGTTAATATTTCGAAATTCGCTATCATAGCGCTAGAATTAAATGGCAATCTATGTCCATCGTGAGGATTCTAATGGTATGAAATTCTGTGCATTATTTCTTGAAATAGGACTACTACGACTATCGAGAAAAATGCAGAGTAAAAGTGCCACCGATTATGCGATTTACACCAAAACATAATCAGCAATCATATTTATCAAGGTAAAATCATATAAGTAACGATTGGTTTGTGGGAGAGTGCTTAGATCCATATTTCAAGTACTCAATACTGTACTGCTGGCATTTCTTCTTCAAGATATTTTGAAATAAAAAAAACTCCCTACATAAATTTAAATAAATTTACTTTTGAACAAATTTATAGACATGACGATTTTTATCATTTTCACTAAGGTTAAACAAATTTCTTGAACTGACTCAAATCACGGGTTTCTTTAAAAATCTTTGGTTAGGCATGTGTCATCATACCTCAGAATTTTCCGAAATACAGGGTAATAAAAAATAATTATGTTTAAAACTTTTAGCCAACCAATAATCGCGAATTTTTTACTCCACAAATTCATAATGATTTTTAATTCGTCATAGCCTTTCTTCTAGTTCCACGGCTATTTTTTGACATTAGTAAAATAAATTGAATCCCCCCCCCCCTCAGATTTAGGTTCGTCTGTAAAGATTTCACTTTAAAGGTGCAGTAAAGGTTTTTGTCTCGGACTGGGCAATGTAGAAGAGAGCAACTATTTTCATTATATTAGTTCCTAAATAAGTAGGTATGCCATGATCTCCCCCCTCGACTGTCCTAGCGCCCCCCATTTTCCTCTAGACTCGCTACCGCCCCCCTGGAAGACTCCAGCGCCCACTGGGGGGCGGTACCGCCCCCGTTGGGAACCTATGCTTTAAAACAATTACAGGGGGTGTAAGAGCTGCGCTAAATCGCCGTTTTTTTTTTTTTTTTTTGCAACTGAACTTGAATTGCCATTTGACGTCATTGCTGTCTGTATCTCTGAAAATTTCCAGGTTTAACAAAAGTAGCGATGAAAACGAAACGAAAAGGGTCGCGTAAAAAAGCGCGAATTTCGTCAACAAAAGAACGGATTTAATCAAGATTGCGGAAAAGCGCAATTTCCTTCAAAAGCGTTAATTTCGTCAAAAGGTCAAGGAAAAAACGAAAATTTTGTAAAAAGGTCACGAAAAAGCACGAATTTTGTCAAACGGTCGCGGAAAAATGCGAATTTCGTCCAAGGATGGCCCAAAAAACCGCGATTTTGGCAAAGAATCGTAAAAAAACGTGAATTTCATCAAAGGGAGGAACGCAAAGCGCGATTTTCTTTCAAAGATCTCAGAAAAAGTGCAAATATAATCAAGAGTTCGCGGAAAAAGAGCAAAATATGTCAAGTCATTGGGAAAAAAACGCGAATTTTGACAGAGGACAGCGGAAAAACGCGAATTTCGTCAAAGGGTCGTGAAAAAAACGCAAATTTTGCCAAAGAATAGCGAAAAAAACGTGAATTTCGCCAAAGTGTGGCGGGAACAGAGAGAATTTCTTGAAAAGTTCTCGTGAAAAAGCGAAAATTTTGTCAAAGGATCGCGAAAAAAACGTGAATTTTAACAAAGAACCTCGGAAAATTGCGAATTTCTTCAAAGGTTCGTCAAAAAAACGTAAACTTTGAGAAAGAATGGCGAAAAAACGTAAATTTTGTCAAAATGCGGCAGTAAAGTGAAAATTTTTTGAAAAGTTCATGGGAAAAAGAGCAAATTTAGTCAAAAGATCGTGGAAAAAGAGCGAATTTTGACAAAGAACCGCTAAAAAACGCGAATTTCGTCAAAGGATTGCCGAAAAAATGCGAATTTCGAGAAAGAACCGCGAAAAGGAAGCGCGAATTTTGTAAAAAACTGGCTCAAAAAGTGCTAATTTCATAAAAAAAAATTGCGAGAAAAGCGCAAATTTAGTCAAAAGAGCCAAAAGTGTCGCCGCCGAAAATAAGCGAATTTTGACAAAAAAACGAGAAAAAGCGCGACTTCGTCAAAAAGTTGCCGATAAAATGCGAATTTTGACAGAAATCCGCAAAAAACACGAATTCCGTCAAAGGATAGCAAAAAAAAAGCGAATTTCTTGAAAAGATCGCGGGAAAAGCACAAATTTAGTCAAAAGATCGCGGAAAAGAGCGAAGTTTGTCAATGAGACGCGGAAAAAGAGTAAATTTCTACAGAGGATCGCTTAAAAAACGCGAATTTTGTCAAAGAATCGCTGAAAAAACATGAATTTTGGCAGAGAATCGCTGAAAAAACGCGAATTTCGTCAAAAAGTGGCAGGAAAAACGCAAATTTCGGAAAAAGATCACAGGAAAAGCGCAAATTTTGTCAAAAGGTCTCGAGCGGAAAAAAAGGCGAATTTAAAAACACCATTAAAGATAACAAAAAAAAATTGATTAACATTATTCTTATTCAAAATCTAAGATTTGTATTTTAGGATTAAAACAACAAATCAAAGGTGTCTGTGTGTATTTGAGGAGGGAGTGACATTCAGTATCGTGGTAGGAGGCTTAAGATTTCCAATAGCGTAAGGGGGGGGGGCTAAAATTCCCAGTAGCCCCGGGCCCCAGAAGTGCTTAATCCGGCCCTGCCGACAAAACTGAAAAGTGTTTATGCATTCGGGTTTGTTTGTCCATCTGTAACTTCCGTAAATATACTCGGATTTTCATGCAATTGATAACCGTTATTTAGGGTCACACATTCATGTTTGGTATTGTACATGAAGTATATGGTATTAAAAGTTCGCTTTCTGGGGCACTCAAAAGAATTCCATTACATTATGGTCTATGGGGGAAAATCTTTTAAGAGTATTTCAATGAGATTATGCTATTTCAAATCTGTTGTAACTGATATAAATAATTGAATATCACTATAAGGTGATTATGATAGAATAGGGCATTTGTCATTCATTTACAGAGACTCACAAAAGAAATTGGTTACAGACTTTGAGTAGCAATCACTGGAAGTGTGTTTTAAAATTCTTTATATGTGCCTTTAAATGTAACTATTTTTTTACATGTTACTCGTTGTATATAAGTTCTGTACCTCACGTACATGGTTGCACAAAAGAATCCACGTACCATTTTGCTCACTAGCAGAAATTACTAAAGGGGGAGTGTCAATTAAAGTATATATATGTATTTCTTCACTGAACTAAATTTTAGCATGCATAAATAGTTAATAGATACAAATTTACGTATCATATACAGTGCTGCTCAAAGAATTCTGTTAATTTTCCGATTGTAGATGCACTGTAAAACATTTGTGTAACGTTACTCCATAAAATTGGTGGCAGCCTTGCTGCCTCCAATTTGGTGGAGTATTTTAACCGATATAATCGGTGTAACATTGCAATGTTACACCAGTAATGCATGTTTTATTACACCATTATGTAAGTGAAAAATTACTCAATGAAGTGTAAATCGTAGCTGCCACCAATTTCATGGAGTAACGTTGCCACAAATGTCTTACAGTGTGGGAGCTGCCGAAACTGGGTTTTCAAACGTGTTTTGCGTGTCCATATGGTTGGACTAGATATAATATCTTAAATTATTAAAGGGTGCAGTTTTGTTACATTTCTCTGAATGCATTGGAAGGTGTTTTATAATCTATGCTTTAAACATTTTTTTCCTTCCTTGTTTTTAGTTACAACCACATCTTTACGAAATTTTTTCTTTAATTGTTTTTAGACGATGCCAATAGTCTGAGACTTGTAATACAAGATGATCTTTACACTCTTTTACTTAATTTTGTTTTTGTAAAAAATTAAAGGATTTTTGCAATATATTTTTCTTTCACTTTCTTATAGTCCTAGAGTCGACAGCATAAAACCCTATGGTATCAAGCGCAAGAAAAAAAAACCCTTTTTTAATGAAAGAGTAGAATTAGAGGAATCTAATGATTCATGTCTGTCGGAAGTGAAGTGATGCATATAAGCCAAAAATTAATACCCCTAGAGTAGTTGACTCGTAGGTTTATCATTGTGATTTTTTGCTTCATATCTTGTTTTCATATCTTTGTTTTGGACAAACACATTGATAAACCTACGAAACAATCACTGACGGTATTAATGCTTGGCTTATGCGCCTTTACACTTCTGGCAAATATGGATCAGTAGACTCCCCTATTTCTACTTTTTCATAAAATAGGGGTTTTTTTCTTGTGCTTGATCCCTTTAAGGTTTTGTGCTGTCTGCTCTCGGACTGTTAAAATTATAACAATTATGTACGCCGATGTGTTTCCGTTAACAATGCAACATTTTAATATATTTTTAACTTTATAAAAAAATAACAAATTAATTTTAAAGTATTCTCCGGTTAGCCAAATGCAGGAGATAAATCTCTAAATATCCATATGATTCTTTTTTCTGTATACGAGTTGCAAGAACACTGGACTTAATTATATGCCAAACCAATGTTGCATGAAATAGCGCTAAAAGGTAGAAAATAAATAATAAAGAGTATAATATTAAAAATGATAATAATAATATAAAAAAATAAAACAGTTCTATTACCTTGGTGCGTCACAATAAAAAGATGTTCGTCGTGTACCAATTCTTTTCCGTAAGTCTCTGATGCCGGCTTTACGCAATTCAACAGTTGATCTAACTGTTGAAAAAATTAAATTATTTGAGTTTGTATATCTACATAAAAGAATATTTATTAGTTATATTTTAAATAACTAATAAATATTCATAAAAAGTCTTTAAATAAGTAAATATATTATTTTACATTTTCGAAACATTTTAATAAACAAGTCTCGTAAGCAATGATTTCGCATTCTCAAACATCAAGTAAAGCATGTATACAAACACTTCAAATGTAAAAAGTAGATCTGATACCAGAAATTTTAGAGTACTTTACACAGTAAGATGATTTTTTCCAGCAATTCTATATAAGTATTTCGACGTTTTTTTTTACAAAATATACCTATAATTTTATGTAATCCAATTAAAGTCAAATTTAATAAGTGAGTTGGAGAAAAAATATTTTAATTTATTTTAAAAAGTAATTATAGTATTTATTCCTGATTATACCTGATACATGACTGTGATTATGATAACTGCTGTTCGAAATACACTGCTCAAACAAATTAAGGGAGCAAGCAAAGAAGTTAAGAAAATCGTGCGAGACAGCCATTGGCATAAAATGGATAGTACACACCTGTCAATGCGCAATACAGAAAATAAGATGCAAAAAATTATAATAAGTTTTAACTCTTTGAAAAGATGGAAAAAAACATGAAAAGATGATTTAGGGCAACAATTTGGTTATCAAAATAATTAAGTATGGTAATAAACTAAAATAATAAAAATTTAAATATATTTTTAATGATTAAAATATTAAAAGCAAAGGTGAAGTAAATAATCAATAATGTATAGTTATCAATAATGTATTCATTGTACAGATGAGGTGCATTTTTCCTAGATTACGCAATGAAAATTTCCCCATAAAGAAGCATTACTGATTCAATCAAAATTATAAAATAAGAAGGTTGTATTTCAGGTTTAGCCAGACTTAAATATCAAAAAGCTTGATTAATGCATAAATGTATTTGGCAAAATGATTGTGATTACCAGTGATATCAGCAATATCTTGAATTTTTTCAGATATAGATTTATTCTTTCTTCAAAAAATCATGAATTCAAAAATATTAACAAATATTACAAATTAAAATATATATATAATCGATATAAAAATAAAAAAGTCAAATTTTGTCCCTACATCTGTACTGAAAATTTCATTGTTTACACTTGTAAATTTTGTGCAGATTTTAGAGAATTGCTGATTTTAGAGTTACGGATTCGAGGGAGTCTACTATATCGATATTATTCAAATTTCGTCATAGAATGCATGGTCAGAACGCAAGCGGTGAGAATTTAAAAGGTAGTTTTTCACTGTCTCAGCTAAAAAATTAATGCAAGAATGAGAAGAGATGTTTCAAAAAACATTTTATTTACAGGAATATGTAATTAATGTGCATGCTCAAAGAAATTATCCAAAAGATCTTCCGCCAGCTGTAAAGCATGCTTCACACCTGCTAGACTGGGACTGACCCAAAGTGAAGACACCAGGCGTTTTCCGAATATTGCCAGCAACAATGACAATCCTGACGATTAGATCCATATCGGCCTCAAGGTGCTCTCATAGATTAGGCTTTTAATATGGCCCCATAGGGAAAAGTCCAAACATGGGAGATCCGGCGTCCTTGGTGGCCAAGCTATAGGACCACCTCGACCAATCCATCGCTTGAGCTACAATGGAAAACCACCTTTTAACTCTGCGACCATACATTAGATGGCAAAATTTGCTCATATAGCTGCGTTCTACACTGTTAAAAATTTATGTAAAAATAGCAAAAAAACGAAACTCTGTAAATTTACACTAGTTTTCGGTTAAATGCATTCGATTGGGTTTCTTGTTCATCATTTTACACACATTTCCCTTATCTAATACCCTGTAGGGATTTCCATGTCTTTATGTAAAGTTATTCTTATCTCCTTTAAATTATAGCACTCAAAGTGCACACTTTAAAAATATTTTTGCAATTTTATTACAATTATTAAACAGAAAAAAATAGTTTTTTTTTTTTTCAGCAATCATCTCATCGGAGTTAATGGGGATTTTTCTCCGCTGAATCATAAAATACATAATTTGTAGACTTTAGCAATATCAATATCTATTACAGTTCAGTCAGTAAAGTGTTCTTCCACTGTCAAGAGGTCTCGGGTTCAAACCTCAGGACGGCTAGAAACAAATTTGGTTAAAGTTTAATGCTACAGTAGTTCAAATTTACTCGAAAAATTCAAATTAGTTGAAGCTCATTGGTTTATTTACTAATTTTGAGAATTAAATTAAATAATTGTCATTAAAAATAGATTCATAGGGTCTTGTGTGTTTTTAACTGTGTTAATTTATAGATTCTATTCTAAATTTACCGAATAACTTCTCTATTATTTAACTGAATCTCGGTTTTTCTAATTTCTGTAATTTCACATAAGATTTAAGATAATGGATTAGCCGTAGATTCTCTGTAATTTCACTTTTTTTTTTTTTTAACAGTGTGTTAAAAAAACAAAAGTGTGTTTTTTTAACAGTGTGTACGGGACCCCGTAAAGTTTTGCCCACTTTTTCAAATACATTCTATATAATATTGGCCATTTATTTGGAATGTTATAAATTAATGAAGTAAAAAGAATATTGCCCAGTTAAACTGATGGCATTGAGCTCACAGGCTATGCAGACTAATTGTATATTACAGCCTTATATAATAATGCCCTTCGAAAAACATATTAAGGAAGGAAATAGACCCCGTTCCCCTTCATAATACTTATCCAATGAACACCCATTACTAATCACGGAGGCGCCTCATCAGAATGATACTATACCTAAGATTTGAGCGAAAACTGATAATTCTGCAAAAACCATTTTATATAAATTATGGGGAAGGTCATTATCCCCCGTTCCACTTCTTATACTTATCGAATGAACTCAAAACCAATCAGGGAAGCGCCTTATCATAATAAACCAAAATTTCAAATGAATCATATATTTTTATCATGAGCGTGTTACGCACGTACACTGAGAAAAAAAATATGCCGCCTTCAACTAGAATGAATAGTTAGTCACTTTCTGAATCTCTAAACTAGAAATATAGATGTCCAAACTATGCGAGTGGGGTAAACAACTAAGCTGAATAGGCGAAATGACTTGACATTTCTAGTCTCGTGTTTTCTAGGAGAGGAAACGACATTGAACCGTTTCAGTAGCGAGAAATTATCGCTTGATTTTAGAAATGGTTTCTTAAGCTATAATTCTAGCTACTAAATCAAATCTATTGTGTTCGCATCTATTTGAAGAGATTTTTAGATAAATTTGACAACAAAAATATAGGAAAACGCGCTTGAATTCTAGTAAGAGACTCTGGAACTCTCTAAGAAATGGAACTAAAATTTATAGGGATGACATGGAACTATTTTTTCTAGAGCCATTATTTAGATTCTATATGCCAGAACCATATTTTTTTCTCAGTGTATACACGCACGTACATACATACAGAACGGACGGGCGCATAAGCTCTCAGGCTTTGATAGCCTGTGAGCTAAAATGGAGGATAAATTTAGGGATTTTTAAAATAATTTCCAATACTTGCTAAGGTGAACGATGATTAAAAAAAGTACGGAAATAGCAGATTTTCGCTATTTCGAAAGAAAGAAAGAAAAAAAAAACAAATAGCAAAAAAATAAGATTGTAATTATCTTTAAAATCAATTACAATCTTATGATTACAATCCAAGTTAGAAAGATATCATTAATTTACCTGCAAATATTCACCATAGAGCATTGATGGAATTTCATTATTACTTGAATCATTTTCTCGATCTCCGTTTGGAATCTTGGATCCATTAAGTCTGTCAATCAGATAAGAAAATCAGATGAGTAAAATGCAGTAAATTTATCAATAATATTCTAAAAATAAAATTATAGGCGCATTCGTATTGATTATGGATTTATTTATGGATATTTATTAATTTTCTAAGCACGGATGTATTTATTTAATTAATTTATAGAAAATTCTTTCTGTGCCACTAAATAAAAATCAATATACGGTGTTTGTCCAAATGAAAAACAGACTATGACTATTTCTAAATAATATTTTAACTACAAAATATTTGAATTACGATTTATGTATAAGGAGCTATACATCTATAAAGCTTTTTTTTTTTTTTTTTTTTTTTTTTTTTTCGTAATTTTGGACAACCCCCCCCCCCCCAACTCGTAATCATATCGTTTCAATGTCTAAAATTTAAATTTTTATTTTTTGGATTTTTTTTTATTTTATTTGAAGTAATGTACACATATGGTGGCATTTATTATTTGCATACTTTATCGATTCAAATAAAAAGAAAGAACTATTACTATATTTTGCTCAGTTAGAAATATTCAATGAAGTTAATAAAACATCGCTTTGTTTTATCTATAACACTTTATATGAAATAACATCTAAAAGAAATAGTTATTATTTAAACTGTTAGTAATAGCTTTTGATTGCGTAATTCACTCAACAGTAATAATGTTTTTTCATCTGCCCCAGGACGCATGGGAGTAATGAGACAGACGGAACTTTTAATCAACTAAACAGGTGGACAACATTCTTTCTCATTTATTTACTAGTAAACACAATAAGAATCATTTCAAGCATACTTCGCAGTCGGTTTCTTGAACAAAAATTTTATATTCATACGCATATGACAGAAGAATAGGAGTGTCAAAGCTTGTGGCATTCCACATTTTGGAATTAATTTTAAAAATCTAATGATTTTCATAATAACTTTTATTTCCATAAAAATAGATAAGAGGACAAAAAAACATAACTGAATATTTTGATGTAAATAACAAATCACAAATAAAACAAGAAAAATTCGGTTGGATCGAAAAGGATAACGATATCAAAAGGCAATCCCCTTCTTCGCTTACAAGGAAGGTCTCCATACGGGTATACTCCGAAAAATCTGAAAAAAATTACAGAATGTTCTTCTCATGAGGATATATACGTTTCTAAAAAAAAATTCGGCAGAACCTGCATACAGTGTCCATAAAAAAATATTGAAAATCTCGTTATTTGGTGATTTATCATCGGTTGGCGATGGAATACAATTTAAAAAAATATTTTTTTATGTCAAATACACTTTAAGGCAAAAAAAATTCATTTAGACATATTTACATAAATTTAATTTCAACTCTCTCTTTTTTTATGTTTTAATTTATTAAAAACCATTTACACGCATTAAAAATCCAACAGTTTTCAGTTGCATTAAAATCATTTGCTTTTGGCGAGGAAAGGTGCCAGTTGTAACTCGAAACGCGTCCTACTTAATTTTTCATTTTATGGTGATTTTACAAAATGTTTTACTTTATTTATTAATTATCGCCAGTGTTTACGTGTTATTTCACTAAAGGTGCAACTCGCCAAATCGCGTGACTCTTTGATCTTTTCACGCCAAACATTCGAAAGTATTTTATTTATTTATTTTACAGATTTTCCACTGCAATTCCGCCGCTAATTTTGACTGATCCTTTGTTACATACATAAGTAGTTTAATTAGTACTTTTTTCAATAAATTCTGAGTATGGCCAGTATGGAGATCTTCTTTGCTTAGAAATGTATTTCGATATCATTTGCCAGCCCCCTCCTACCCTAACATAACACTCTACATAACTGATGTACAGATCTCAGATAATAACAAAATATTTCGGATACTATACTGTACCAGAAATCCTGTATGTTACAGATTTTTACTGAAAGTGCATTTTTAGTTGTGATATGAGTTTTTAAGTTGAACTACATTTTTGCATATTATGTTGTGTGTATAAATGCATATACAGGGTAACACAATCTGTAAGAGTTGCAGAGTATGAAGGAAAATAGCTTAAAAGTGCTTTTTCGAATGAGTTGCGTATTTTTACTATATCCCATGATACGTAATGATGCTAGGTTTGCCATGTTGATTACGTCCTATTTAGAATGAAGACCTATTAATTTCGTATTACTGAATTGAAGATGCATAATCGTATCAAATTTTGTATTCATCCATTTTTGTATAAGAGTTTAACAGTTAAAGCATCAAGCTCTGAATATTTATAAAATTAATTATTGTACAAACGCACCTCATTTGTCACTTTTAACGTGCAATTTCCAATTTGTTTTACATGTCGAGATATTCCATGTGCCTTTAAGCCGACGCGAATCAAATTCTGGGAATATATTCAGTTATTCTTAAGGTTATTACAGGCTTGAAAACCTATGCTCTTGAAATAAGCCTAGCATACACTATTGCATTTCATCTGAAAGCTTTCCGACATTCTGTGCTTCGGAAACACATTGACCTAGAAAGAACGACTCAAATATTTTTTCAACTCTTATTATAAACACCAAAGATACGCCATAAAAAAGGAGTAGATAAGAAAGCATCACGCTGATCATTTTATGAAAAGAGATTTGATTTGAGATATGATATTATTCAAATTGTGCTTTTTGGAAGAAACGAACACCGATTTTATTCAATCAAAGATGCCGAGAAAAGGTTTGTGTTGCTAAGTGACGGTGTTAGATGTCCTGTAACTTACCCACCATGGCACCTGGTGTTTTAATTAAGGTTTATGAAAGAATAAAGCATATTATAATTACTAAGGCTCTTTTCTTACCGCTATAGAAATAAACGGCGTAGCCAATGGTGTAATGTTAAAAAAAAACAGTGGGTATACTTTAGAGAGTATATGTACTATAGCTTTCTTGAGAAATAGAATGTATACGGTGTTCCTTTAAAAAATCCAGAAGGTGTACGGCGTATACCTCCGTATACCCTCCACTACATGCCTCGGCGCGTAGCTAAAATCTGGACGTTCTTTTAACCCTTTGATCGCATTGGACGTATCAGAACGTCATGTATTTGACCATAACTTTTATATTATATTCATATCACTACTTAAAAAAATAATCTCATAGTATATTTTTCTTACACATTTTGTAAAAGCGTATGTGAGAGATTTTTTTTTTTTTTTTTTTTGCAACAGTGGTAAGAAATAGAATTAATAAAAAGAATATTGCCCAGTTAAACTGATGGCATTGAGCTCACAGGCTACGCATACTAATTGTACATTACAGCCTTATATTTTCAAGGGTTAATTCCGTTCGAAAAAAATATTAAGGAGGGGGGATCAGCTCGCCCCTTTCAACTTTTTATACTTAATCATTGAACTCTCTAAACTGATCAGGGCATGCTTTATCATATAAAAAAATCCATATCCAAAATTTAGAGCAAATCGGAAAATTCTTAATAAAAACCCATTTATATAATTTAAGAAGAGTTATCCTTCTCTTTTATATACTTAACATTAAACTTCGAAAACTATTCAGAGATTTAAACGAAATCTGACAATTCTGCATGAAAAACCCATTTATATAAATTAAGGGGAGGGGCATTGGAACCCCCATTTCCCCTGTTTATATTTATCCAATGAACACCTAATACCAATCACGGAAGCGCTTCATAAGAATGATCCTATATCCTATGTGTAAATTTTGAAAAAAAAACTAATATTTCTACATGAAAAACCCATTCATATCAATTAAGGGGAGGGCATGAGCCCCCGTTCCCCCTCTTATACATATCGAATGAACTCCAAAAACTAATCAAGGAAGCGCCTTATAAGGATATACCTATATACAAAATTTCAAGTGGATGGGCTATTTTTATCATGAGTTATCGCGTTACACACGTACGAACGTACATACAGAACGGGCGGGCACATAAGCTCTCAGGCTATGATAGCCTGTGAGCTAAAAACTAGTCGCCATTGAACAGCCCTAACACAATTAGAGCAAGTCTGACAGCAAAAAAATCTAAGATATCGCGTAAGAAAAGAAAAACTTTTATTTTATGAAGAGAAGTAATGGGAAAATCTAACGATCCATGTCTGCCGGAAATAAAGTGGTGCATAAGCCAAAAATTAATAGCAGTAGTTGTTGTCTTGTAGGTTTATCATTGTGTTAGTCCTATAATCAAAGATATGAAATGGTTTTAAGACAAATACAATGATAACCCTACGAGTAAACCACCGGCGGTATTAATTTTTGGCTTATGCACCACTTCACTTCCGGAAAACATGGATCTTTAAA
The DNA here is from genome assembly GCA_964019185.1 of Maratus speculifer. Lineage (NCBI taxonomy): Eukaryota > Metazoa > Arthropoda > Arachnida > Araneae > Salticidae > Maratus > Maratus speculifer. The sequence continues at coordinate 54,104,833 of OZ025291.1, forward strand.
TTCCCCTATTACTACTCTTCCATAAAATAAAAAAAAATTATGCTTAATAGCTTAGATTTTTGTGCTGTCGGCTCTTGGACTAAAATATCTACCCAAAAGGATAAGGAATCCTACGTTTAATGCTAAAGCTAAAAGCGATTAAAAATGCGGTTATTTTATATATTTATTTGTTTATTTTCAAGATGTACTTTCAGTAGAACATTGAAATGCAATGAGATTATCATATGAAACATATATTTAAAATCAAATGAAAATTTTTAAAAAGGTAAACTGTCCCCTTAAAAAACGAAATGAGCGAAAAACGGCTTGGTATAAAGATTATTATATTACCACCCTAATTGCAATTTCCTTGCATTGTAGCTCATACCACATACGGGATTGACAAACGGACAACAATCTGTCTTTTCAGCAAAGGTGTTGTAATCAAAATTTTCTATTTTAGCATGTGGCGTATTTTTCTTAATTACTAGCAAAGTAATTTTCACTTTATGTTAATTAGTATACATGAAGTAAATTTTTAACAGTGTTTTCAACAACTATGTTCTTTTTCCAAATCCGGGGGAATTTCAAGTTACTGCATAAAAACAGAATTTTATTTGTTAAAGAAATAATTTTTATAAAATTTCTTTTTAATTTTTACAATTTTAAGGGGAAAATGATATGCTATTTGATATACTTAACAATATATATCGACGGAAAATTCGGTTTCGTTTTCGTTTCAAAATCCAAGTTTCGCAGAAAATTCGTTTTCAGCAGAAGTGCTGCCGAAAATTCAACCAGACCGAAAATATCACTAATCCAAAAATCTCGTTTCTTACTTCCAGAATTTTCAAATTACTCATTGATTTGAGCTATATCGAAACACTCTTTTTTTTTTATTGCTATGAACCCTCTTGTAACTATCAGTCATCACTGACTCAAGACCAGTGCCTGATTTATGGCAGGGCATTCGGGGCACAACCCCAGGGCCCCTAGATTTTAGGGGGCCCCAAATGCTTGTAAAGGTTTCTCAAATTTTGTCTAAAATCTGATATTATTTTATTATCTAAAAGGAATTTTACAATTCATTCTACATTCTATTGTGCTCGTATTGTATTTCTATAACATTGTATATTTTGTCTGAAACATCCATATTTATTTACTTTATTATAATGATTTTTTTTTTTTTTTTTTTTGCCTTTATCACTTAAGTAATTTATTGTATTTTTAATTCTTATTTAATCGTGCTCTTGTTTGCGTCAGATTGTTTTGGGTTTGTGAGCGTAGCTCTTAAGTGGCAGAGCCCCCAAATATTTTAAATTTTTATAGCTTGGTATGGTGAAAATTTATTATTAGTTCTTCCAAATTTTATCATTGCAGATATAAAGAATTGCATATGAAAAAGTAATCAGAATCATACTATTTATTATAAAACGTCTAATCATTTAAATTTTATAATTTTGAATTGTTTACTATTTAAAAGAATTAATAATTATCACATATGATTTTTAATAGATATTTTAAAGTAATTATTAAAGTCAATATTTATATTAATGAGTGCATTTTTTATTTCTTTTTCTTTTTTTACTCAATCCCTGTGTAAGCTTCGGTTCTAGGGGGGCCCCAGTAGCCATCTGTGCCCAGGGCCCCCAAATTTGTAAATCGGTCCCTGCTCAAAACGTGAGTGCAAACTCTAAAGAAGAAATACATATACGACTAAACTTTGAAGACGCTTTTCACGTGCTCATTAAAAACTGCAGGTTTAACAGTAATAGAACATTTTTAGTTTGAGATCAAAGAAATGATTCAAATACGCTTCTGTAAATTTTTAGTATAATAGATGAAAAATATGTTATTTGATATACTTAACACTGCCACCGAATATTTAGTTTTGTTTCGTTTCAAAATCCAAGTTTCGCAAAAAATTCAAAATCAGCAAAAGTGCTGCCGAAAATTCAGCCGGACCGAAAATATCAGTAATCCAAAAATCTCGTTTTATTTTCGAGAATTATCCACATTACTCATTGATTTCAATTGTATCGTCTGAAATGAGACCCTCTTTATTTATTGCTCTGGACTTCACTCTTTGTAACTATAAGTCATCACTGGCTCAAGACGTGAGTGCAAATTCTAAAGAAGAAATGCATATACTACTAAACTTTGAAGACGCTTTTCACGTGCTCAAAGCTCACGTGCGTTAAAAGCTGCAGACTTAAGAGTAATAAAACATTTTTAGTTTGATACCAGAGAAGTGTTTTGAATACTCTTTGAGAAATTTCCAGTTTTATAGATGATCATTTACAAAAAATTATTATAAAATGTAAGTCGAGGTATGTATACCTAAACATTTTTTCAATTAAATGGAATTCATATTGTTAATAAATCATTTTGTGTCGTTGACGAATTAATTGTATTTTATTTTATATAAAAATAAAGGTTTTATATAGAAGATATATAGTTTTATTTAGACTATTCTCTAAACAGAAGTATAGAGATTCAATTTGGACCCCACGTATAATTAATAACTATATATATTTAAGTATGTATTTATTACTTTCGGCCGAAAATAGGGAGATTACCAAAATTCGGTTTCGTTTTTAATTTCGGTCTTAAAATCCTGTTGCAGTAGATCGTTCCTTAACACAAATACAGTAACGACCAAATAAATAATTTGCTCTTTTTTATTACGTGGATCCGTAATTAAATAAATGCCTAGCACCTTACTCGTCGTTCAGTCCGTCCATCAGTCTGTCTGTCCATCTGTCCGCATATGATGGATCAAAATCTGACCAACCGAATCGTTTAAAATTTAAAATACATAATTATTGCATAATTTTGTCACGTCATTTCAAATTTTATGAAATCGGATGCATAGTTCAATTACAGGTATAATCAACAGGTACAGGTATTCAGTTACATTATGGCCAATGGGAAAAAATAGTTTCAAGTGCATCTTAATGGTTTTATATTTTTTGGAACATAATAAAAGTGATATGCATCTACAAAGTACATACTAAAATAAACATTCTGTATAATCTGAGGTTCAAAGAGTATTTGTTATTAATTTACAGGAGGAATATTTCATTACATAATGGGATAGGGGGGAAGGACATTGTTTGGGGCGCGTTTTAATTATATTAAACTATTTCATGTTTTATGAAATTGATGTACATTGCTAAGGTTTACTATAAGTTATTTTCTGTAATAATAGAAAGCAGATAATATTCTATCCTCTTTAAATGATTACTCTAGCAATGAATGAAATAATGCTAAAAAAAATGCAAAAAGTTGTTTTCTCATGAAGATGTTAATCTTCCAAATAGTACATAGTGGTTGAGATTCAAGAGAAATGTGGGAATATTTTATTTGTCGCATATCTCAGTGGCTTGTTTATCTTTTTTTTTCTTCTGCGACTCAGAGGACCTGTTGATAATTTAGTCAACACTTTTATTTCGAATTGAGATAATGCGAGCAATGGCATCTCTCAATTCTAAAACTAATCAGATGTGCAATCCCAAAACTTTCTTCTATACTTCATAGAAGAAAGTTTTCTTCTATGAGTTCAAAATTTATCATCACAGTCCCAAAATTAAATAGTAATCTATGCCCATCGTCAGGATTCTAATGGTATGAAATTTCGTGCATTAGTTCTAGAAATAGGACTATTGCGAATACCGGGAAAATGCAGAATAAACACACCACCTGCTGTGCGATTTCCCCCAAAACATAATCAGCAATCAGCAAAAAAAAAAAAAAAAAACGTGCATTAGTTTTTGATGTAGAGTTATTGCGGAAATCGGAAAAAATTCAGCATTGGCATCACCCCACTTATTGAGCAATTGACACCAAAACGTAAATAGAATCACTTCATATCAAGGATTAATTAATGGAATCTAAAGTTTGACAAAAATCCGTGCATTAATTCTTGAGATATTGCGGAAATCGTAAAAAAGGCAACATAGCAGAGCTACGTGTTGAGCAATTTTAAACAAAATGCAAACATCCATTCATGTTAAGGATTAACCAAATCTGACGTTTGGTGAAAGTTCGTGCATCAGCTCTTGAGATAGAGCTATTGCGAAAATCGTGAAAAAGGAAGCATAGCCGACCCACCTGTTGATCTATTTACGCCATAATGGAAACCTCATCCATTCATGTCAAGAGCTAACAGAATAATCTGAAGTTTGATGCAAATCCGAGCAGTAGTTCTTGAGATAGAGCTGTAGAGAAAATTGTGAAAAAAGGCAGTATAGCAGCGCCACTTGTTGAGCAATTTACACCAAACACTAATCCGCATCAATTTATATCAGGGACTACCTTAATATAAATTTTTATTAAATTCCATAAATTTCTTCTTGAGATAGAGCGTCCACAAAATTTATGTCACAGACTCACAAATAGACATTTTGTAAACACGTGTTTTTTAAAATATCTGACCCTTAAAATGTGTAAATCCGTCCAAAATCGAAGTTCGAAAATTTTCATGAATCCTATACTTCCTTCTTGTAAAGATAGAAGAAAATAAAAAACTAACTAACGCTGTCACCACCGCACAGTGTGGTATTTCGCTAAAAAACCTGGCCAAAATTATGTAAAATCTCTTGTGCTTTCTATAGCTGATAAAATGTTTTATAAACACCTAAAATACTCTATTACATATAAAACAAATCATTTTTTGCACAATTTGCGTAAAAATTACGCATATTTACAATATAAAAATTAGTGTGCTATATACCATTAATCTATTGGTCAGAGTCTTCAACATCGTCCTCTTCAGAATCACTCGTGACTATAGATTCTGGTAATAAAAACTCTAAAGCCTCTGTTGAAAATGTTTTACGTCTTTTTGCTCTTTTTTTTGTCGTACTACAGCTCAAATAAGGATCGGAACTCAGTAGCAAGCGATTGATCACATTTTCATAACATTGTATGTGTGAGACTTTTCTTGAAAAATTATGCCTATATGAGCATAAATGCTTGTTTCGGTCTTCAGCTGCTTCCTCTTGATAACTGTCCGATTGGGAGCAAAGCATGTTCGATGATAATGGCTCCATGACTCAAAATTTTATGTAGTGTTGATGACATTGGGTGCCAACCGTAAAGATTTACATAATGTTTAGAGGTAGCATATGCAAATTCTTCAAATTTTTTGTATCTATTTTATAACCGTTTGCTAATACTTCTAGAATAATTTTTAAATTTTGAATTAATTTTAAGTCTATTCCTGTAATTTTCGCTGATAATTCAGGATTAGAGAAAAATCTTCTAGAGGTGTTTCCGTCATTGATGTTTCCGAAACCGACTTTCGGTATGTCTACCAGTAATCCCATCTCAGATTTAAACTTTTCTTGTATTAATTTTTTTCTTTGACGGACAATTTCTTTCTCCTTATTACTTCTTGCTTGCCACTTTTTTATTGGAAGTTTATAAGAAAGATGTAGAATTAATTCAAAAAATCCGATTCTAGCTGGAGTATTGAAAGTCCAAATTTCAAAGAATTAGGGTCGATGTCTTCAGCTATTTTCAGCTTATTAAAGTCTTTTGATGACTGTTTGCAAATGTAGTATTGCATCGTGGAATTGGTGCTGGAAATTGCGTTGCAAACTTTAGCATCGACCATTGTCAACATTAATCTGTATTGGACTTGTAGTGAGCCATAAGCTGTGAGTACCTCTGTGTTCATTAAATTTCGCGCCTGCTCTTCAATGTACTTTATTTCATCTTGTATTGTGTTTTTATCTTCATGAATAAATCTTATTCGAATGGGACGACAGAAACGTGGAGATGAAGGCGTAGGGTTCTGCCACCATATTTTTTGAAATCCATTTATGTTACTTATTAATCTCAAAGGACCTATAGAACTTTGAAAAATATTTGAGTCACTATCAATGGAGTTTTCAAACTTTTGCTTGAACATTTGTTGCTGGGAGCCATCACAATCCCATTTGCAGAATATTTCTAAACTTTTCAATTCTGCTTCACTTGCTGATGTGAAAATATCTTCTATGTATTTACACAATCTTTCAGTAGTGCTAAAAGATTTTGAAGTTTTACTTCGGCCAGATTTTCAGTAATTATAATATCTTTCGGATAACATTGCTCTTTAGCTCTCTGAAGAAGTGAATAGCAAGGATATATACATTTATTAGAATTTCGGATGATATTATATTGATTGCATGTCAGATCCGCAGCAACAAACATGGCTAAAGCCTCAGTCGGCGATAACTTCAATATACTTACGTTTGTTGTCTCATCCGAAGAATTCAAAATTTTTCGATATTTTGTAGCCCTAATCGGGTTGGCTGTAACGTCTTTAATAATTTTTGCAACATCTGTATTTCCAGCAGATCTTTCGCTCATTTGAGCTGCATACGTCAATTGTTCATGGCTAATTTCAGATCTTAATTCTTCCGTTTTACGCCTCTTGCTTCTGTTACTGCAGTCTTTAAATTCCTTTGCAGGGCGACGAGGTTTTTCTATTATCCAGATAGGTAAAACTAGTGTTCCTTTCAGCCATTCCACATTTTTTTCTAGAAAACATTGTTCAGTGAATTGTGAAGAAGCCCATTTCTTTTTATAAGTATGTTTGGAAGATTTTAATTTGTTACGGAGCAAATGTATATCATTTTCTGGACATTTCGTAATTTCGGCTAGTTTCTGTTCTAGAAACTCTAATTTCTTATTTACTTTTCTGTTGTCACGCTGTTTTATTACATCATACATATATTTTCTTGATATTTCAATTGTTTTTTCCATACCGAATAAAAAAATTAATGATCTAGTTACCTGTAGTACATATCTTCTTAATAATATAAAACTATCTTACCTTGTTAGTGAGTAAAGTGCGTTTTTCCACATGGCTGATCTTAAATACATTATTTAAAAGACAATAGCATTTTAGACATAAAAAAACATAATTCTTATAATACGAACACATGGTACAAAACGAAAATATAGCATTATTTAAAGGGAATAATCAGCTTATATGTCCTCAATGAAAAAATGTCTTACTTAAAAAGAACAATCGAACAACCTAAAAAATAAACATTTTTTTTCACTTCAACTTGCAGATATATCGTCTATGCACCAAAGAGTTTCCAGTAAGGACTAAGAAACTACAGTATATATTAAATATACGCATTTTAATTAAATAAAGTTTATTAAACTGAAAAAAATTCGTTTAAAAATTTTTTTTTTGAAATTTTGATTTAGTTATAGAAAGAATGGGGGGGCAAATCGGGGCAAATTTTATTTCATATCTTTTAATTAGAAGGTTTATACATTATGAAAACACAAGAGTTCTTGCTGAACTCAGTTTAACTCCCTAACATAATTATAATTTTATCTAAAATATTTAACCAAAAAAAATCTATGGTTTCAAACTTGAAAATCATAATGAATATGTACTATATTTACAAAAATATTTGTGTACAAGATAGTATATACCTTTGTCTTTAAGAACTGTAAAATGTTTCTGAAGTTCGACTTAAAATAATTTTTTAGACGTTCGATAAAATGATGCATAGATCAGAAGCATAAAATGAGAAATGCAAAAACCATGACTTCCAAGTAAAATACCAGACAATCGAAGAGTCTACAGAAAGAAATGAACCCGTTATCATATGCACAGGATAGTCCTCTTATACCAACCAGAGAATGATCAACTAAATGCGAAATTTATAATTTTGACTTTTGGCCAGCTTTTTGAGCGAAATACCACATTGTGCACCGCTGACATAGGATTTTTTGTGACATCTTTCGTTAATATTAAAAAAAAAAAAAAAAAAAAAACTATATACAAAAATATGAAGATGGGTACTATTAAAAGAGAAATGTTTAATAAACTCGCCAATGGAGACAATTTTTAAATCTAATATTTATTTTAAGAGATATTTAATGTTAATTTGGTCAAAATTGTTCCATTAAAAAAGATTTATAGGAGCAAAAACTCAACATAGGAATTTAATCATTTTTTTCTGAAGATATACGTTAGAAGTTTCCGGTATGCAGACTGCAATTATTTTTTTTTATTATTTGATTAACTCTTTGATGTTTTATTTCCATTTTAAATTAAAATTTTCATCATTTCAAGAAATATTTTTACATACTTTAGAAAAGGTTATTATTTCAAGTTGTTGTCAATTTGTAAAAACAGCGCAAAGAATAATGGTTCTTTCAATTTAAATTTTTTTATTTACACGTGACTGTTATTAACAGAAAAATAAACTTACAAGTTAGAATTGAATAATTACGTATTAAAAGCAAGAAAATATTGAAATTACGAACTAAAAACTATATATACACGTGAAAAAAAATGTCAATATTGTCTTTGTCTTTTTAAAAGACAAAGAAAATATTGAAATAATAAATGCATTAATGTGCATTAAAAGCTGTAAATGGAGGAAGTTGCTTCATATGCTATGTATCTATATAGCTTCATATTGCCAAACAGTTTAAATTAAAAAAACTTATTTATGTGATATCTTCGAATAGTAGCACTCTCTGAATATAGATGACGCAACGATACCGTGATCTGTTTTGTGAGGCAATGCATGTTGGCCAAATAAAATCGGAGATGTAAGAATGTTTTTGTTTTTCGGATGCTGCGTGAGCGGCAATTGTATTATAGTGTAAATAAATTATGGAACTATAAAGGTTGTTTCCCTGGTGGAATTACAGTACAAGTAATTCGAACCCACACGATATTATAAAGTGGCGACTAAGATGGGATTATTTACCCATATTATTTTGTAAAGAAAAATATTGTGAAAAAAAAAAGTATACGCCGGAAAAAAAAATGGCAGTTGAAAAAGAAATTATTTCACTGGGTCGGCTAGAAGAATATGACTCAAAGGTTCCTTGGACTATTTATGTTGAGAAAATGGATTTTTATTTCTGTGCGAATAATATAAAGAATGAAGAAATGAAAAAGAATATTTTGCTTAGTTCTGTTGGTACGACAACATTTACGATTTTAAGAGACATTATTGTCCCGAAGACGTTAAAGGAGATAAAATATGAAGATCTTTTAAAAAAAGCTAAAGAACATTTTTCTCCTTGACCAAGTGAAATTGTGGAGAGATTCGAATTTCAGAAACGTCTTAGAAAGCCAGGGGAAAGCATAGCTGAGTTTGTAAGAGAACTTAGAAGATTGTCTGAATTCTGTAATTTCGGAAACACCTTAAATGACCGCCTGCGTGATCAGCTTGTATTCGGAATACAAGATGAAAAGATACAACAAAAGCTGCTGGATTCTAAAGAATTAAATTTTTAGACTGCGGTGGAGATCGCCGAATCGTTTGAATCGGCTGAAGCCGGTGTGAAATCACTACATATAGGCGAAAGTACAGCTGTCAGCCAAGTGCGCGCTAGAGTGGAGAAACCGAAACCAGAAAAGTTCTCTCACCCATTTAAGCCCAAAGAAGAAAAATCCGCGTCTGAGAAACCATGTTTCAGATGTGCGAAACATCACAATCCTAAAATGTGCCCTTTCAAGAATGCAGAGTGCCATCTGTGCCATAAATTTGGCCACCTAAGAATTTGTTGTAGGAATCGTAAATTTATGATGAAAAATGATAAACAGAACAAAAACAGTAAAACTGTTCAAGAGGAATATTGTTTTAATTGTGTGGACAACAACTCCAATAGTGTAACATGGCAAAAAAATGTAAAAATAAATGGTGTGAATGTTAAATTTGAAATTGACACCGGGGCGGCACATACTATAGTAAGTAAAAATGTGGCAGAAAAATTGTTCTCAGGTAAGCTACCTTTAATTAAATCTAAAGTTACAAACTTATACTAAAGATTTTTTAACTGTATTAGGTGAGTTAAAAGTAGATGTTTTTGTTGATGAATATTGTATACCTGATTTAAAAATATTAGTTATTAAAGAGCAAGGTCCGAGTCTAATTGGAAAAACTTGGTTAAAAGCATCAAAATTATTTTGGCCTAATGTAAATATGATTAAACGTATTTCGAAAGATGATTTAATTAGAAATTTTCCAAATGTTTTTGCTGAAGGGATCAGTACAATAAAAGGTCCTCCCGTTTCAATAAATTTGAAAAAGGATGCAAAACCAGTTTTTCTTAAGTCTCGACCTGTTCCGTTTGCTTTGAGAAGAGCTACTGATTTGGAATTGGAACGATTAACAAAAGAGGGTATTTTGAAACCTGTTGATCATTCAGATTGGGCTAGTCCTGTAGTAATTGTTCCAAAACCAAATGGTACTGTTAGAATTTGTGGTGATTATAGAGCCACAGTAAACTCAAATACAGAAAACGATAATTATCCTCTTCCTAGAATGGAAGAATTATTCTCTAAATTGTCAGGTGGAAAATTCTTTACTGTTTTTGATTTAAAAGATGCTTATTTACAACAACCTGTAGATAAGGAAAGTAGTAAAATTTTAACTATTAATACGCATAAAGGATTATTTAATGTTTTAAGATTAGCTTTTGGCGTAAAGTGTGCTCCTGGAATGTTCCAGAGGAAAATAGAGAATATATTAAAAAAATATGAGTATGTTGGTGTATTTTTAGATGATGTAATCATAAGTGCTAGGAATGAATCAGAACATTCTGAAAGAGTTGAAAGTGTTCTGAAATGCTTTTCTGAGCATGGTATAAGATTAAATAAGGAAAAGTTAAAATTTATGGTTTCGGAAGTTTGCTATTTAGGACATAAAATTTCTCAGGAAGGAATTAGACCTATGCCAGAGAAAGTTAATGCTATTTTGAATGCACCTATTCCAAATAATGTGTCACAATTGCGTTCATTTTTAGGCTTAATTTCTTATTATAGAAACTTCCTACCTAATATTTCAGATGTCTTACAACCTTTACATAGATTATTAGATAATAATGTTAAGTGGACATGGTCAGAAAAGCATGATAAAGCATTTCAAAAAGTTAAAGAATTATTATGTACATCACCTGTTTTAGAATTATATGATGTGAACAAAGATATTGTTTTGAACTGTGATGCTTCAGAATATGGCATTGGTTCTGTATTAAGCCATATTATTGAGGGTAAAGAGAAACCCATAGCTTATGCTTCTAGAACTTTAAATAAAACTGAAAGAAATTATGCAATGATAGATAAAGAAGCTTTATCTGTAATATTTGGTGTTACTAAATTTCACCAATATTTAGCTGGTAAACAGTTTAAAATTATAACAGATCACAAACCTTTAATTAGATTGTTTGATCCTGTTAAAAAGGTACCTGATACATTATCACCTAGAATGCTGAGATGGTCGCTTATGTTAGCAGGATATGAATATACAATTGAGTATCGCGAAGGTAAAAATAATAAAAATGCGGACGCATTAAGTAGATTACCTCTCCCAGAAACTGTAAATATAGTTAGTAATCCTGCTGAAATAATGTTTGTTTCAAATAATAATGATTGGCCTGTTACTTCTAAAACGATTGCAAAGTGGACAACTGAAAATCCTGTAACTAAACAAATTTTAGAGTGGGTACTACATGGATGGCCTCGAAAGGTTAAAGCAGAAGAATATCAACCTTATTTTCGTAGAAGGGGTGAAATTTCCTGTTTAGAAAATTGTTTATTATGGGGGCATAGAGTAATTGTGCCAGAGGAAGGTAGAGAATATATATTGAAATTGTTGCATTCTGTTCATCAGGGTATGTCTAGCATGAAAGCTAAAGCTAGAGGGGTGGTTTGGTGGCCAAACATGGATAAGGAAATTGAACAAATGGTAAATTCATGTAGTAGATGCCAAATGTGCGCGAGGGATAATCCAAAAATGAAACCCTTAGAATGAAAGTCTGAATTACCCTGGGAAAGGATTCACATAGATTATGCAGGTCCGTTTGAAGGGAAATTTTTTTTAATAGTAGTTGATTCTTATACAAAATGGTTAGAAGTAGAAGTAGTGCACAGGACCGATAGTAGAAATACTATTAGAGTACTAAGAAGAATTTTTGCGACATTTGGATTACCAGTAGAATTAGTCAGTGATAATGGATCCGCGTTCACAAGTGAGGAATTTGAGGAATTTCTTAAAAATAATGGAATTAAGCATACACCTATTCCACCATATCATCTGTCGTCGAACGGACAGGCGGAAAGATACGTGCAAACTGTGAAAAATTGCCTTAGGAAACTGGATAAAAATGACATAACATTATCAATTGCACGACTTTTGTTAGAAAATCATTCAACTCCTCATTCGGTGACTGGTAAAACTCCTGCTGAATTAATGTTTGGAAGGCCAATTCGAACAGCCCTTCATTTAGTATTACCATCAAAACCTAAAATACTGCAACCCCTGCACAAATTTAAGCTTTATGAATTAGTTTTTGTTAAAAATTTTGGAAAGGGGGAGAAGAGAAATGGGTAAAAGGAAAAATTATAAAATTATTAGGAAGTAGATGGGTTTTAGTAAATAGATGTGACGGAATAATGTGTAAGCGTCATGTAAATCAGTTGAGACGTAACAGAGAGATAAGTTACGAAAAATCTGAAAGAATTGAAGAAAATGACCACAATAACAAAAAAATGTCAGAAAGATTTGAAAATATGGGTTATAGTGGTAAAAATTACAATGCTTATGATAATTATGAAAGGGTTAATAAAAACCGTTTTTCTGAGATTAATGGAAAAATAAAAGACCAACGTGATAATGAGAATATTATGAAACTAAACAAATCTCAGCCTTCACATGATATTGTAACAGGTACTGTTGTGAGTAATAAAAATGATGCTATGACAGATATATCTGTAAAGGACACTGTGTCTAAAAATAATGATGAGGACTCTAAGAAAAGTGTTCCAGTTCGAAGAAGCAATAGACCAAGATTGCCTGTAGTTCGTTTGAACTATGAGGAGAGGGGTGTGATATCTTCGAATAGTAGCACTCTCTGAATGTAGATGGCGCAACGATACCGTGATCTGTTTTGTGAGGCAATGCATGTTGGCCAAATAAAATCGGAGATGTAAGAGTGTTTTTGTTTTTCGGATGCTGCGTGAGCGGCAATTGTATTATAGTGTAAATAAATGATGGAACTATAAAGGTTGTTTCCCTGGTGGAATTACAGTACAAGTAATTCGAACCCACACGATATTATAATTTACATAACACATTTATTTTCCATTTCCGGATAATCTTTGATTCTAATGTTGCCAGCTCTTTGGCAGTACAAATGAAAATATTTACTTTCTAGCAATAAAAGTATATTCACATGAATTTTAAAATAATAAAATCAATATGCTTTATAAGCAGTAAATAGGAAAAATTACATCATATTTAAATTTTAAAATATTTTTGCATTTTTTGAATTTACAAGACATTTTTTTTCTATTTTGAGATGGTCTTTCTGCCTTTGTTGTGAGTTCTAAGACAGCGCAAATAATATTTCTTTCTAATAAGAAAAGTATTTTTATGCTAATATTAAAAAAGGAAACTTTGGAGATAATTACGTCAAATTTATGATGATACATTTAAAATGTCTCATTTAAAACAGATTCCTTTTAGCGTTGCTCAAAAACGCTGGGACACAAAGGCTCTGTTTACTTAATTCATTCCGTATCAGCTTATTTGCAAATGTTTAACTGATCGTATTCAACCAAAAACGGAAGCAGCCATTAGATCTCTTAAACAGAAACTTATTCAACCTTAAAATTCCCCAAACAAAGGGAAATGAATGGAAACCCTTTTACAAGAAGATCGCCACTGGCTTTTTTAAAATTATAATTCAATCTTCCGTAATCTTTTTTAAAGCGGATCAGCATAGCATGTTTTTAGTCTGTTGTATCAGAACGGGGGTTGGCGAGCATAGCTCGTAGGGGGCAGAGTCCCTCGTCATATTAAAGGGCAACAATAATAATAAAATAAAACAAGCATGGTTTCATCAAAACTAAAGTCCAGACAATACAAAAAACAAATATTTTTACTGATATTTATATTTTAAATTTTAATGAAAGTGAGTAAAATTATTGTTAAAAATTTTTTTATTTATTTTTGATGAAAAGAACTAAAAAAACGAGAGTTTACACAATAAATATATTACCATAAATAAACGTGCAATGTACTTTGAATATACTTATTATGCTATAATGTTTACGCACCGAAGAAAAAAATAAATTTTATAAATTATACAAGCTATCATTTGCCATCTTAAAAATAAAACCAGAAAATAACCAATAAATAAAACCAGTATTGTGTAAAAATGTATATGTAATGCATCATATGTATATGTAATGCATATGTAATGAATAGCATAAACAATTGAAACAAATTTTCTTATTTCAAAGAGCAAAAGCTGAAAGAATTATATCTTGCAAAAGTAATAACCGGCTGAATTGTATTGAAATGTTTTGTAAAATTAGAGTAGTATTTTCAAATATATTATTTATAAGTATATTTCTTTAAGGTTGCTTGAACTGAAAAAATTACTAAATAGAAGAAGTAATAGAAAACCACTGTGACTAACCTCATAAAATCCTAATTTAAAAAATTCATATTTATTCCCTGAAAATAATATTAATTATAGGCTAATTTAATATTTTATAATAAATAATTATATATAACATTCTTTTTCACAGTTATTCAAAAAATAAATTTTAAATACTTCTTGGAGTTTTTTGAATGACAATTCAAAATAAATATTTTTAGTCATTAGATAGTCAGCAGATAACAGAAAAAAATAGGTTGGTATTATTAAAATGCCATAACTAGTATCCAATTTTTGAATATTCTTTTATCCGACTTCAAAATTTGACTTTAATTCTTAACCACTTAACCGGCGACGGGTATGTGGAAACAGTGCTTTAACCCCCGATTTATCTCGGGGCAGCCGTTGAACTGGAGATAACCTCTCCAATCAAGAAAAATTTCTTTTACAGCTTGACTAAAATTTTAAAGATCATCGTCTCATGTTATTAATATCTTTAAATAATCTGCATTTTTTTAAATCAAAATATTCAAATACTCAATACTGAATATTTTAAATATATTTTATCTTTAATAAATTTACATGTTTTAAGGTTTTTCTTTAAAGCAATAGATATGTTAATTGACACATACTAATTTTCGCCCTATACACACAAACATGACCTAGACCCTCAATGTTTATTGCTAAAATAAAGGGTTGAATATAGAAATTATTCATATATAATAATTTTAAACTCTTAGATTAAAAGAAAAGAAAAGTCATTATATTTCTTCGAAAATAACCTTTTTTTTCTGAGAAAAAACCAATTGGTTTAGACCATGCCAACATTGACTTTTACCGAAGAATTTCGTTTTAAATATATGTTTAAAAAAATGTGTCTGAATATTTTTCATTACTTCTTTTATTTGAAGTAATGGAATTAACCCGATTGCCACCCTTTTGAAGAAATTTCAGAAAAAAAAAACTTTTAAAATTAAAAATTGAAATATATATATTTATATATTTTTTAAAAGCTAGTGCGGGTATATCTAAAAATAAACAACTTTCATTAAAAAAAAGATTAGCAAAGTCCGTTTAAAAAGAAGCTTGGGGCTTATGTGAAAAAAAAAAAAAAAAATTGTAATTTAAGAAATTACCCCAACCATTTGAAAAATGTTTCACTCGATACATTCATCTATCATTTTAAGCTAAATACCAGTTGTTTTATTGTGTATTATCCGTGCCACTGCTATAAATGACTTTATACATGCTGCAATTTGAAGGTACGGTTCGTTTAAGTTATATCACTCTATTGTCGCCAAGCATAAAAGTTGGCGACGAAAGAAACATTTCAAACTATTTAACATTGTTGGTGCAAAAGTAATCATTATTAAAATACAGCTTTGGCATATACTGTTATACTTGTAAGACTTTGGCATATATTGTTTGATTTTACAGAGCAGAATTTTGGTGATGGAGGTTTTAAACCAAAATCGATCGCAGCACATGCATCTGTGAATGGGTCCATCAGACATCGAATCAAAAAAGTTTTTTCCCAGTTTTTCCCAAGCCGATTGCTTTTTAGTTTTCTTTTTAGGTGGTGGAAAATCAAGAGTAATAGCTATAACATTTTCCGGCTTGTTAGAATCACTATTGGCACTCAAATTTTCCTGGTTAGAACCGACCGATAGTAAAACGCCATGGCTAGTGGATTGGTCGCCCTGGCGACATGATGTTTTACAATTAATCGGTTCGGCATTAAATTGCTTCCTTTTTCGTGATCGCCTTTCAACACGTAATTGGTTTTCAGCGGCTCAATAATCTTTTGATTTTATCATTTTCTGCATTGAAAGACGTTTTTGCGCCAAACCAAATACAGTATTACTCAGTTATCCCGTCGACCAATTTCGCCAAATGATACGAATCGCCAAACTAATAAGCAACTTATACATGTTGACTAAATTTTTATTTTAAATAGCAAAAGAAGAAATAAAAATCACTTTATGATTGTTTAAGTACGCGTATTGTGTTTAATATCATTGAATGCGATATTCACGTTCATTCATTTCTTTGGCTTCGGCTTTTTCCGTATCTGTTAATTTCCGTCTACCCATTTTTAAATTTGTTAGTTTTCTCCTTTATTACAATGATTTTAACCATTTTAATTTACTATTCAAATAAAAATTCTTCTAAAAGTAAAGAATTTAATTTAAATTCAAATAAAAACTCTTCTAAAAGTAAAGAAATTAATTTAAATTCAAAAGTGACCACATCATTCAAAAGTGGTAACATCATTCAAAAGTGGTAACATCATCGGGTCCATTCTCCCGAAAACAACAACCATTTTTCAAATGGTTAAAAAAAAAAAAAAAAAAAAAAAAAAAAAAAAACAGCGTTATGTTTAAAATATATAGATGGTACGGTTCGCCCCGGAAAAGTTATCGACATTTTCCTCGGATTTTATATAAAGTAAATGCACCAGTAGACGGTCACAATTCATTTAATTATGTACTATTAAAATGTTAGTAAAATTCATTTTTTTTTCTTATCCTAGTCGGAATTTTTATGTCTCAGAATAAACAATCAAAGTTTCAAAATATATTCTTCTGAAAAAATTAAAAATAAAAAAATATTACCTTCCTCTATGCTCCACAATGAGCCTAGTAATTTTATCATAAATGAATCTTTAAGTTTTCTTTTTATCCAACAAATTATTTACAGTATAATAGAGTATATCAACAGTAGTTTAATTTAAAATTAGACATAATATTAAAAAAAAAAATTAATAAAAACTTTATTTTTTCCTGGAATCTCCAAGAATTTGCTAAAAGAATAAAAAGAATATTGCCCAGTTAAACTGATGACATTGAGCTCACAGGCTACTCATACTAATTGTACATTACAGCCTTGTATTTTCGTTAATTCCGTTCGAAAAAAAAATTAAGAAGGGGAAACAGCTCTCCCCTTTCTCCTTTTTTATACTTAATCATTGAACCTCCTAAACTATCAAGTACATGCTTTATCATATTAAAAAAATCTATATCCAAAATTCAGAGCAAATCGGATAATTCTTAATAAAAACCCATTTAGCATTTATATAATTTAAGAGGAGTTATTCCCCTCTTTTATACTTAACCATTAAACTTCCAAAACTATTCGGAGATTTGAACGAAATCTGACAGTTCTGATTGAAAAATCCATTTATACAAGTTAAGGGGAGAGGCATTAGAACCCCCGTTCCACCTGTTTATACTTATTCAATGAACACCTAATAACAGTCATGGAATCATCTCATCAGAATGATCCTATATCTAAATTTTGAACGAAAACTGTTAATTCTGCATGAAAATCCCGTTTATATCAATTAAGGGGAGGGGCATGAGCCCCCCGTTCCCCCTGTTTATACTTATTCAATGAACACCTAATAAAAGTCACGGAATCATCTCATCAGAATGTTTCCTACATCTAAATTTTGAACGAAAACTGTTAATTCTGCATGAAAATCCCGTTTATATCAATTAAGGGGGGGGGGGCATGAGCCCCCCGTTCCCCCTGTTTATACTTATTCAATGAACACCTAATAACAGTCATGGAATCATCTCATCAGACTGATCCTATATCTAAATTTTGAACGAAAACTATTAATTCTGCATGAAAATTCCGTTTATATCAATTAAGGGGAGGGGCATGAGCCCCCCGTTCCCCCTGTTTATACTTATTCAATGAACACCTAATAACAGTCACGGAATCATCTCATCAGAATGATCCTATATCTAATTTTTGAACGAAAACTGTTAATTCTACATGAAAATCCCGTTTATATCAATTAAGGGGAGGGGCATGAGCCCCCCGTTCCCCCTCTTATACTAATCGAATGAACTCCAAAAACTAATCAGGGAAGCGCCTTATCAGGATATACCTACATACAAAATTTCAAGTAGATCGAATATTTTTATCATGAGTTATCGCGTTACGCACGACCGCACATACATACAGAACGGACGGGCAGATAAGCTCTCAGGCTATGATAGCCTGTGAGCTAAAAAAGGTCTGTTTATGAACACACTCTAGAAAATAAACAAATTTACCACCAGAAAAAATATACGTAAATTACAAACAGTTTATGGAAAGTTAACATTTAATTCTTTAGGGTCCGATTTTTTTTTTTTTTTTTTTTTTTTTCAATTAAAAAAAATTACTTTTACGTTAATAATATTAACACTAGCTATCCAAATAGAGTAATTAATGTTTAACGAATATTTCATTGCCTGAAACAACGAATATTGTTATTTTTCACTCTATTCGATTCCTATTCATATGATCATATGCTAAGGAAGAATTTTTGGGAATGTTTAGAAAATATTACATTACAATAAGATTTAACTTATATTACAACTTTCTAATTCCTTTTTGCACTTTGTTACACATGATTCTTTCAGGAAAGTAACTCTTATTATAAAGAGTGAAATATGTATTTAGAATAAAAGAATTACAAACAACCCAAAGAGAATTAAGTAAATAATAACAATTATTATTATCTTTTTTCATTACTACATGTAAATAGTAGCAAAAGTTTTTCTTAAAACAAAATAATACTCCTTTAAAGAATATGTACAATTATTAGTACATCAGATCCGAAATAGGCATGTTAGTCAATCAGATTTATTTATTTATTTTATCGTTTTCAAGAAATGCATTTTGGGTTGTTTTTAAACTTAAAAAAATAGTGACCCACGATAGGTGAATTTACCTCAGGTAGATACTAAAACATAAACGGAATGGTGATAATAATATATGTAATAATAATAATAATAATAATAATAATACATAAATGGAAACAATTGTATTATTAATAGGACGTCGGACTGGAAAGAAATAAGCACACCTTACCCGTTTGCAGAGAATGGACAGGCCATAGCGTAGAATGACTTTTTGAGACTTTCAATGAAAACTGCGAGCTGTGTTTGTTGCTCTCATCTATCTGAAAACTCTTTTCTCGCCCGTTCATAAGATTCCTCCGATTTCCGATGGCCACTGGCGAGACTGACGTCACTGGAATATTAGATAACGATTATAGATAAGAAAATGTTTACTTGTTTACGCAGTACAAATTCATACGCTGGAATATCTTTTACATTCCCCTCCCCCTCCCCCCTTTTTGCGTGTCAACAGTCTATCTCATAATTATATTTTAAAGTTATCAGGGACACAAAATTTTCTTCTTTTATCTATAAATGTTTTTTCCTCTTTTATTTCTTGTAATGTTTACTGGTATTATATGGACAAATGTGCCCGTATTCTAGCGTGGGACATACGCCCCACCAGGGGGCAGTTCCTAATTTGTTACTCACTCATTCGCTATTTTTTTTTTATTTTTTTTTAAGTAGTGTTATAGATTAAAAATAAATCAAATACAAGTAAAATTTAGAAAGTCAGCTTTTTTTTAATTGAATTTTAAAACTTTTCCCAATTGTAAGTTTTAAAAAGATTTAACAGCAGAGTAATTATGCAAGTAACCATTTAAAAGGTTTTGACAGCTTTTTATAGTATTAAAATTCTCTATATTTTTTCTAATATTCCGATTATTTATCAAATGAGCTTTTTACTTCTCGCTCTCTTGCATGTTACGCGAAGAATTTTTTACGCATCGAACTGCTTTAAAGTATTAATAGATTCCCCTGTTTTGAAAACTTAACTTTATTAGTATATAAAGTATTTCAACGAGACTCTACCGGTAATATAAAACTTATAAATATGAATTATAAACCGGGAGGCGACTGCACAGACAATCACCTCATGGAGTTCACGGGTTAAAATCTAGTATTAGTTAAATCTCGGTTCGCATATTAAAACGCAATCTGTCTGCCAAGTCATATCTTGGTGCAAAATATCAAAAAAGCCGATTTTAGTGGTTGACACGTAGATTTACCATTGTGCTTTTCTACAACCAAAAGTATGAAAACATGGAGAATCGGGAGTAGTGCCATTACTAGAGGGGGGCAAAGGAGTCACGTGCCCCGGGCGCCAACAGAAGTGAAGGTGAAGGGGGTGCCAAATTAAGATTTTGTTTGGTGTGTTTGATATAAAGAATGCATATATGTCGGTAGTTAGGTGTGGGGGGGGGCAAAATCCATGTTTGCCCTGGGCGCAAAAAAAAAGGCTCGTTTCGGCGCTGATCGGGAGCAGGAAAACATAATAGTAAACCTCTGAGCCAACCGCTAAAATCGGGTTTTTAGCTGATATGACTTGGCAGACCGATTGCATTTTAATATGCTAATCGAAATTTAACTGATCCCAGATTTTCATCTGTGAACTCTCTGTGCTGCTGAATACCAGTCTATTAGCATTAGAAAAGAAAATGGGTAGATAGTAAATATTCATAGCTCTAGTGCAGGCATCTTAAATAGAAAAAAAATTACATGCTGAAAATATATATATATATATCTGATTTTTGCCATGCTGCAACTAACGTATTTATGAACCGATTTGAATGAAACTTGGTATGTACATAGTACATATAAATGTCTCGACCGAGTTTGTTGGCCAGCATCATCTGCCATTTTGTTTCAAAATGGCACCCATTTAAAACATTTTAAAAAATTTTAAATTTAATATTAAATGCGAAAAAATTAAAAGTTAAAAAATATTTTTCTTTTATGTGTTAAAACATAAAACAACGATTCCAGAACACTTTTTATTTTGCCTACATCTTAACAAATGATTGAGTTATAGCATTTTGAGTTTTTCTTATGGCTGACATTTAAAACGATCTGATTTTTGTCATGTGATAACACGCGTATTTATGAATCGATTTGGATGTAACTTGGTATGTACATAGTACATTTTAAAGCCTGGACCGAGTTCGTTATCCAGTTCCATCCGCCAACTTGTTTCAAAATGGCGGCCATTTAAACAATTTTAAAAAATTTAAATTTTAAAAATAGGCACAAGAAAGTGAGAAATTGAAAAATATTTTTCATTTATGCATTTGACCTTGATACAAAGATTGAAGAGCATTTTTTTCCGCTGTATCTTAAAAAATGGTTGAGTTATAGTACTTTTAATTTCTAGTGTTGCTCACATTTTGAAATGACCTGATTTTCGTCACGTGATAACACGCGTATTTATTAACCGATTTGGATGAAACTTGGTGCGTACATTGTACATACCGATGTCTGGACCGAGTTCGTTGGCCAGTTCCATCCGCCATCTTGTTTCAAAATGGCGGAATTTTAAATTTTCTTAAAAAATTTAAATTTTAAAATTAGGTGCAAAAGAGTAAAAAATTTAAAAATATTTTTCTTTTGCCTGTTTGACCTTGATACAAAGATTCCAGAGCATTTTTTGTTTCATATATATCTTGAAAAATGGCTGAGTTATAGCACTTTCAATTTCCAGTGTGGTTGACATTTTAAAACGGTCTGAAATTTGTCACACGATAATACGCTATTTATAAACTCATTTGTATATACCTCCGTGTGTACATAGTACATAACAATGTCTTGACCGAGTTCACCTGCCAACTTCATCCGCCCTCTTGTTTCAAAATGGCGGCCATTTAAGTTTATCAAAAATCTTTTAAATGTATAATGATGTACATACAAAAAATTAGAAATAGAAAAAAGATTCTTTCTAAAGCATATATCTTAATTATGAATTACGGAGTATTTTTTGCTATGTCTTTACCTTAAAAATCGCCTGAGATATATAGCAGTTTGATTTTCTAATGTGGGTGACATTTTTAGGTAGCTTTCATTACAAAAATTAAAAAGCTACCTATTGCAGCCGTCCGGAGGAAAGCACTTCCAGAAAATTTCGGTATATTTTCACCGATCAGGACCCCCAGACCCCAAAACCACCCTCCGTTCAAATGTTGATATATATATCTGATTTTTGTCAGGCTGTAACTAACGTATTTATGAACCGATTTGAATAAAATTTGGTATGTACATAGTACATACAAATATCTCGACCGAGTTCGTTGGCCAGCATCATCCGTCATCTTGTTTCAAAATGGCGACCGTTTAAAAAATTAAAAAAAAATTATTTAAAAATAAATGCAAAAATTTAAAAATTGAAGAATATTTTTTATTTTATTTGTTAAATCTTAAAACACCAATTCCAGAACACTTTTTACTTTGTCTATATCTTACAAAAATGATTGAGTTATAGCACTTTGAATTTTAGGTAGCTTTCATTACAAAAAGTAAAAAGCTACCTATTGCAGCCGTCCGGAGGAAAGCACTTCCGGAAAATTTTGGTATATTTTCACCGATCATGACCCCCAGACCCCAAAACCACCCTCCGTTCAAATGTTGACATATATATATATATAACCATATATATATATATATATATATATATCTGATTTTTGTCATGCGTTAACTAACGTATTTATGAACCGATTTGAATGAAACTTGGTAAGTACATAGTACATACAAATGTCTCGACCGAGTTCGTTGGTCAGCATCATCCGCACTTTTGTTTCAAAATGGCGGCCATTTTAAATTTTTAAAAAAAATTAAATTTAAATTTAAATGCGAAAAAATTAAAAGTTGAAAAATATTTTTCTTTTACGTGTTAGAACTTAAAACAAAGATTCCAGAACACTTTTTATTTTGTCTATATCTCACAAAATGATTGAGTTATAGCACTTTGAATTTTTCTTATGGCTGACATTTTAAAACGATCTGATTTTTGTCACGTGATAACACGCGTATTTATGAACCGATTTCAATGAAACTTGGTATGTACATAGTACATACAAATGTCTCGACCGAGTTCGTTGGCCAGCATCATCCTCCATCTTGTTTTAAAATGGTGGCCATTTTAAATTTTTTTAAAAATTTAAAATTTAAAATTAGACGCGAAAAAATCAAAATTTGAAAAATATTTTTCCTTTACGTGTTAGAACTTAAAACAAAGATTCAAGAACACTTTTTATTTTGTCTATATCTCACAAAATGATTGAGTTATAGCACTTTGAATTTTTCTTATGGCTGACATTTTGAAACGATCTGATATTTGTCACGTGATAACACGCGTATTTATGAACCGATTTCAATGAAATTTGGTATGTACATAGTACATACAAATGTCTCGACCGAGTTCGTTGGCCAGCATTTGGTTTAAAAATTGTGGCCATTTTAAATTTTTTAAAAAATTTAAAATTTAAAATTAGACGCGAAAAAATTAAAAGTTGAAAAATATTTTTCTTTTACGTGTTAGAACTTAAAACAACGATTCCAGAACACTTTTTATTTTGTCTATATCTTTAAAAAATGACTGAGTTATAGCACTTTGAATTTTGGTTATGGGTGACATTTTAAAACGGTCTGATCTGAACGATCCACAATGTTGCTTTAAAATGGCATACACTTTATGATATCGTGGAATTTGGTGACTCTCTAAATCGCTTAAAATAAAACCAGGTTGAATAAAAGATGACTAATTTCTAAAAATTCATATTAATATTCAGTCTTGACAAAAACTAGTATTCAATCTTATAAAATCACTAATTTTATAAGATTATTTCCACTAATTTGAGCTTAGTATTTTTGAACAATGTAACTCACTTTAAAATAAATAAATAAATATATAAGTATATGAAAGCTACCTCTTCCTCCCGGCATTGCCGGAAGGACTTTTTCTTATGGCTTACATTTTGAAACGATCTGATTTTTGTGATGCTGTAACTAACGTATTTATGAACCGATTTGAATGAAACTTGGTATGTACATAGTACATACAAATGTCTCGACCGAGTTCGTTGGCCAGCATCATCCGCCTTCTTGTTTCAAAATGGCAACCATTTAAAAAAGATTAAAAAATTTTAAATTTAAAATTAAATGCGAAAAAAATAAAAGTTGAAATATATTTTTCTTTTATGCGTTAAAACTTAAAACAACGATTCCAGAACACTTCTTATTTTGTCTATATCTTAAAAAATGATTGAGTTATAACACTTAACAACAGTTTTTCTTATGGATGCCATTTTGAAACGATCGGATATTTATCATGTGATAACGCGACTATTTATCAATCGGTTTCGATTTAACTTGGTGTATAAGTAGTGCATAATGAGATCTGGACCGAGTTCGTTAGCCAGTTCCATCCTCCATCTTGTTTCAAGCTTGCAGCCATTTAAATTTTTTTTTTAAATTGAAAATTGAAAATTAGGTAGAAAAAAGTGAGAAATTGAAAAATATTTTTCTTTTATGCATTTGGCTTTGATGCAAAGATTCCAGAGCATTTTTTGTTTCGTCTGTATCTTAAAAAATTGCTGAGTCATAGCACTTTTAACTTCTAGTGTTGCTCATATTTTGAAGTGATCTGATTTTCGTCACGTGATAACACCTGTATTTATAAATCGATTTGGATAAAACTTGGTGTGTACATAGTACATACCGATGTCTGGACCGAGTTCGTTGGCCAGTTCCATCCACAATCTTGTTTCAAAATAACGGAATTTCAATTTTTTTAATTTAAATTTTAAAATTAGGTGCAAAAGAGTAAAAAATTGAAAAATGTTTTTCTTTTGTCTGTTTTGACCTTGATACAAAGATTCCAGAGCATTTTTTGTTTCATCTATATCTTGAAAAATAGCTGAGTTATAGCATTTTCAATTTCCAGTGTGGTTGACATTTTGAAAAGATCTGAAATTTGTCACGTGATAATACGCATATTTTTTTAACTGATTTTGATATAACTCCGTATGTACATAGTACATACCAATGTCTTGACCGAGTTCATTGGCCAACTTCATCCGACATCATGTTTCAAAATGGCAACCATTTAAGTTTGTCAAAAATCTTTTAAATGTATAATGATGTACAAACAAAAAACTAGAATTAGAAAAAAGGTTATTTCTAAAGTATTTATAATAATGAATTCCGGAATATTTTTTGCTTTGTCTCTACCTTAAAAAACTCCTGAGACATAGCAGTTTGAATTTCTAACGTGGGTGACTTTTTTTTTTTTTTTTTTTTTTTTTTTAATCAATTTGCCCGCGACAGCACTCGTATATATTAATCGATTTCGATGTGAGTGTGCATGTGCACATGAATTAAGATTTCGACCAAGCTCATTGGTTTGTTTTATCAATCATGTTGCTTTAAAATGGCATACACCTCATGATATCGTGGAATTAGGCGACCCTCTAAATCACTTAAAATAAAAGCAGTTTGAATAAAAGATGACTAATTTCTAAAAATTCCTATTAGTATTTAGTATCGACAAAAACTAGTATTCTATCTTATAAAATCGGGTTCAACTAATTTGAGCTTCGTATGTTTGAATAATGTAACTTAATTTAAAATAAATAAATAAATGAATAAGTATATGAAAGCTACCTCTGCCGGGAGGACTTTTTTTAAAAATCAATTTGCCCGCGACAGCACTTATATATATTAATCGATTTCAACATGAGTGTGCTTTGCACGTGCACATGAATTAAGATTTCGACCAAGCTCATTGGTTTATTTTATCTATCATGTTGCTTTAAAATGACATACACTTCATGTTATCGTTGAATTTGGCGATTTTCTAAATCGCTTAAAATAAAACCATGTTGAATAATATATGACTAATTTCTGAAAATTCCTATTAATATTCAGTATTGACAAAAACTGGTATTCAATCTTATAAAATCGGGTTCCACTAATTTGAGCTTCTATGTTTGGATAATATAACTTAATTTAAAATAAGTAAATAAATAAATAAGTATATGAAACCTACCTCTTCCTCCCGGCACTGCCGGAAGGACTTTTTTCAATTGTAGGGGGGAAATCCCGGGATCCCGAGTTGCCCATTCGTCTGTCTGTCCGCATATAACAAATCAAAAACTACCCAACCAAATCGTTTGAAACTTAAAATATATAATTACTAGCGGCCTTCGCCCGCTACGCTGGTCGGTTTAGACGGACATACGGGCATTAAATAGTTTAATAGTTTATTAATTACGGGCATTAAATAGTTTATTAATTACGGGCATTAAATAGTTTATTAATTACGGGCATTAAATAGTTTAATTATTAGTATTAAATAGTTTAATGCATTTAAAATGCATACCAAACAATGTCTCAATATACAGAGTGTTTCTAAATTTATGGTACAAACTTTAAGGGGTGATAGTACACATCAACGCAAACAATATTAAATGCGAAACTAAGGGTCTCAAACGTCTTCCATTGGAGATAGGTGCCATTAAAGTTTAGGGTCCAAAAACTCAAATGATTATATAAAACAGAAAAATTGGTCGATTCGTTTGCGATTTTCACTAAAACTATTCTTTATGTCAGTATTGTCTTGAAAATAAATTATAAAGATAAATTTCAAAAAATGCCGATAGAAGGCGCTTTAGACTTTGAAGTAACGAACAACTATTTTTTACCGTTATTTTTTGCATCTCATTAAATTTTTTTAGAAGCTTAGACATAAACTTAAATTTTGAGATGAAAATCTGAATCGTTGGGAGTGGTTAAGTAGCGCAAACTGAACTATGTTCAATGGGGGTGGGAAGGTTCAAATTTCAAATGATTATAAAAAACGGAAAAATTGGTCGGTTTTCGCTAAATCCATTCTTTATGTCAATATTTCCTTGAAAATAAATTTTAAAGATATCTTTCAATAGATTCCGTCAGAGGGCGCCTTAAATTTTGGAGTAACCAACAACTATTTTTAACCGTTATTTTTTGTATCAAATTAAGTGCTTGTAAAAGTTTAAATTTAAATTTTGAGCTCAAAATCTGCATCGTTGTGAGTAATTAAGTAGCGGGAAATTGAACTGTGTTCAAGGGGTGGGGAGGGTAACATTTCAACTTCTGAACACATTTCAGTTTGCGCTTCTTAACCTCTCCCATCGATTTAGAATTTGAGCTCAAAATTTAAGTCTAAGCTTTTGCAAGCATTTAGTTAGACACAAAAAATAACGGTTAAAAATAGTTGTTGGTTACTCTAAAGTTTAAAGCGCCCTCTAACGGAATTTTTTGAAATTTATCTTTAAAATTTATTTTCAAGGAAATATTGACATAAAGAATAGTTTTAGCGAAAACCGACCAATTTTTCCGCTTTTTATAATCATTTGAAATTTGATCTCCCCATTCGCATTGAACACAGTTCAGTTTGCGCTACTTAACAACTCCCAACAATTCAGATTTTCATCTCAAAATTTAAGTTTATGTCTAAGCTTCTAAAAAAATTTAATGAGATGCGAAAAATAACGGTAAAAAATAGTTACACGTTACTCTAAAGTCTAAAGCGCCCTCTATCGGCATTTTTTGAATTTTATGTTTATAATTTATTTTTAAGATAATACTGACATAAAGAATAATTTTAGTGAAAATCGCAAATCAATTGACCGATTTTTCCGATTTTTATAATCATTTGAAATTTGAACCTTCAACCACAGTTCAGTTTGCGCTACTTAACCACTCTCAACGATTTAGATTTTCAGTACAAAATTTAAGTTTATGTCTAAGCTTCTAAAAAAAATTTAATGTGATACAAAAAATAACGGTAAAAAATAGTTGTTCGTTACTCCAAAGTCTAGAGCGCATTCTATCGGCATTTTTTTTAATTTATCTTTATAATTTATTTGCAAGACAATACTGACATAAAGAGTAGTTTTAGTGAAAACCGCAAACGAATCGACCAATTTTTCCTTTTTTTTATAATCATTTGAATTTTTGGACCCTAAGCTTTAATGGCACCTATCTCCTTCGGAAGACGTTTGGGACCCTTAGTTTCCTATTTAATATTGTTTGTCTTGATGTACACTACCACTCCTTAAAAATTGTACCATGAATTTAGAAACACCCTGTATAAATATGCACTGGAATACTTTTGTGTGGCCCAGAAAATCAATAAAGAACATTATTTGCCCACAGATTGTACGGAATGTATATTATAGTATGTACTTCATAGATGCATATCAACTTTATTATGTTCGAAACAGTGTAAGACCATTAAAATGCACTTGAAACTTTTTTCCCCATGGACCGCAATGTATCGGTATCCTTTTGCTTGTCCCTGTAATTGAACTATTCATCTGATTTTTATAAAATTTGAAATGAAACGACAAAATTATCTAATAATTATATACTTTAAGTTTCAAACGATTCGGTTGGATAGTTTTTGATTTGTTATACGTTGACAGATGGATAGACAGACGAATGGGCAACTGGATCCCGGGATTTTTTCTCTTCAATTCAAAACAAACGCGATGTTTCTCCGTTTCCGGGATCGGAGGAGATAGCGTCACACAGTGGCGTAGCTAGGATGGGTGACACCCGGGGCGGATGTAAATGGTGTCACCCCAGTCATCATGGTGACACCCCCCCCTTCCGTCCGTCATATTTTTTTCAATCACAATTCTATGTTATTATAACAAATGACCATAGCATTCCTTATTTACCGTTTGTCATGTCGAAGAAAATTTTTTTCTTTTAAAACTTTCTTTTGCTATCCACGATTGCATTGAATAGGTAGTTTTTTGTTTGGTTCATGTCTTATTTAGATACACCTTTCTGTATAAAATTTCACATTTTCAAAGAAAATAAAGCCAACTCTATTGTGTCGTGCGCTAGAAACTTCATTTTATTTCAGAATTCCTTCTCAAAATCTTACAAGATTATATTGTGATAAATCAGATTTATCACAGGTTTTTAAAGCAAAATAGCAGAAATTTGCATTTATTTCTGAAAGAGGTTTCGCCTGGAAATTGTAAACTTAAAGTGATTCTTATTCTCAAAGTGAAACTGTCAGCGATATTATAAAGAATCGCTATATCATTATCGATCAACGAAATCAACAGTTCGGAGACAGTCGGATGAATAGGACGACCACCTGCGTCGCCCTTTGATGACACTCCGACGCAAGGTGAAAATACGAGACGGCCGGAAAGCCAGACACACTGGCGCCGTTACTGGGCAGTCAAGAGTAAAACTCAGGTGCCAATAGGAGCACGATTTTACTAATCATTTAATGAGAGAAAGCTCATTAATATTCGTGATTGGTTTGGGACCTCTAAAGGGGGTCTTGAGAAAAACCTGGATCAGGCTAAGAGAAGGAAGCCAGAGAGGAGTTGAGTGTTATCTCGGATAGAGTGAAACAGCTCGGACTGAGAGCTGGAAGAGTGGATCCCGCAAGAGGATCTTAGAGGCTGATCAGATCGCAGAGGCCTGTTTAGAATCGCTGAGTGTACTCTCGCCAGGAGAGTCAGTGATAGCTCTCGTCTTGAGAGATTAGATAAAGTGATCATCTGTGACTTTTAGTGAGCAGTAAATAGCTCGGTAGAGGAAGTTCTAACTTCTGCGTCCTATGTAACCTAACGAATCATCTAACGGACATTACTTTAATTACGAACTTTAGGTTTAAGGAACTCTTACTGAACTAAAGTTGAAGATGGTTGGTTAAAGAGCCTATGTGCTTTATTATAATTTCAAATGCTGTATTTGTATATATTAATTTTAGAGGATCTTTTGTGTTGCTTCGGATAATAAATTGATTCTCCATTTAATAACCTAGCCTGATTATTCGCCGAGCGGCACACTACACTAGCGACCTCTTAGGTGATAATCTAAAGAGGGCTAAGACATTACAATATATTATATGCAAAAAAATATTCGGTGTCACCCCTTAGAGGGTGACACCCGGGGCGGACCGCCCCCTCCGCCCCCCGCTTGCTACGCCACTGGCGTCACATATATACATACATACATAATACGTATGGTCATATTTTAATAGTGTATGGATTAGATAATTTTGTCGAGTCATTTCAAATTTTATGAAAATCGGGTGCATTGTTCAATTACAGGGACAATCGAAAGGATTCCGATACATTACGGTCAATGGTGAAAAAAGTTTCAAGGGCATTTTAATGGTATTAATATAATAAAGTTGATATGCATCTATGAAGAATATACTATAATAGACAGGGTGAGCAAAAAGTCCGTAAAAACTTTAAAAATTCATAAAAACCGAAAAAATAACCGAAATGAAAAACGGTTTGCAGGGTTAGCATACATAGGTCACGGGGATTTTTTTAAAGACAGAAATAAAAAATAATTAAAAAAACAGCCGTCAGATGGCGCTGATACTTGCGATTTTCGCGGAAATATGCAAATGAACCGCGTTATAAGAGCTTGCGCTCCTAATCCACAACTAGTTCGCCGTTGTGAGCCGTGAACTTGATCAAGGATGCTCACTGCGAAGGACAAAGCTTTGTTGGTGAAGTTATTTTACATGAATAAGGAATCAGCGACTATTGCTTTGCATAAATTCCGATTTCAAAAGGATTTGAGGACGGGAAAGGGGCTTTTAACAGCGGCAGGCCTCATAAAGCTTGTTCGGCGGTTTGAGAAAACATTCTGTTCTTTATTTGGGTATCTTTTCTTTGATTTGGGTACGTCAGCGCCACCTATTGGCTGTTTTTTGAATTATTTTTTTTTCAGTCTTAAAAAATCCCCGTGACCTATAGATACTAACCCTGCAAACCGTTTTTCATTTCGGTAATTTTTTCGGTTTTTATGAATTTTTAAAGTTTTTACGGACTTTTTGCTCACCCTGTACATTCTGTACAATCTGTGGTGCAAATAATATTACTTATTGATTTATAGGTCCACACAAAAGTATTCCATTGCATACTTATATATTGAGACATTGTTTTTTATGCATTTTAATAATATTAAACTATTTAATACTAATAATTTAACTATTTAATGCCCGTAATTAATAAACTATTAAACTATTTAATGCCCGTCTGTCCGTCTAAACCATAGGTTCCCAACCTTTTATGGACCACCGCCCCCGTTTGAATAAAAAATATTCTAACGCCCTCCCCCCCCTCTTTCATAATTGTTAATTATAACAATTAAAATATTGTTGCGTATTATCTATACCTACTTTTTTCTGTTTATTAAGAAACTAGCTGACCCTCCCGGCTTTGCCCAGATCCCTAATAATTATATTAAACGAACTTGAAATTTGTATGATTTTATCTTTAATTCGAAATATGTGGAAATACATTGTCTGAAATTCGTGGCCGCTGACTGTGTAAAAAATCCGTTAAAAAAAAAAAAAAAAAAAAAAAAAAAAAGAGAGAGAGAGATCCGGTTTTATGTCTACGGAAATTATTTTGTCCTGCTCGAATCTGGTTATGGTTCTTAGGCGTATTTTTGTCAATTTCAGATTTCGCTCGGATTTTTTTTTTTAGGTTTCGGCTACGTTTATGTTCATGGAAATTATTTTGTCTTGTTCGGGTCTGGTCATTGTTCTTTGGCATATTTTTGTCGGTTTCAGATTTTGCCTGTGTCATATTTCAGGTTTTTTCAAACATTTTTTTTTAGGTTCGGATTGGATTCATTCCTTGGAAATTATTTTGTCTTGTTCGGATCCGGTTATGGTTCTTTGGAATATTTTTGCCCGATTCAAATTTGGTTCAGTTCAGATTTCGGGTTTTTTGTTCAAATAACATTTTTAGGTTCGGGTTGGGTTGTGTTTCCACGGAAATTATTTTGCCTTGTTCGAATTAAGGATATATTTCACCGGAATATTTTACTCAGGCTCAGATTTGGTTCGATTTAGATTTCGGCTTTTTTAAACAATTTTTTTAGGTTTGAATTTTGAATGGTAATGGAATTTTTTTTCTTTTGTTCGAATCTTGTTTTGGTTCTTCCGTCGGGTTCAGATTTGGTTTGGTTCAGATTTCAGGTATTTTTTTCAAATTGATTTATAAGATTCGATCGGGTTCATGTCTACAGAAATTATTTTGCCTTGCTCAGATCCGGTTATGGTTCTTTGGAATGCTTTAGTAGGGTTCAGATTTGTTTCAATTCAGATTTCGGGTTTTTTTTAAATGGAATTTTTAGATTCGGGTCGGTAGATTTTTAGATTGTGTCCATGGAAATTATTCTGTCTTGTTCGAATAAAGATGTGTAACACGGGGATATTTTTGTCAGGTTCAGGTTCTGATCAGTTCAGATTTCGAGAATTTTTCAAAGAAATTTTTTTTTACGTTAGGTTCATCTCCATGGAAATTATTTTCTTGTTCGGATCCGGTTATGGCTCTTTGGGATATTTTTGTCAGGTTCAGATTTGGTTCAATTTAGATATCTTTTTTTTTTCAACTGGATATTTTAGGTTCGGGTCTTGATTTATTTCCATGGAAATTATTTTGCCTTGTTTGTATCAGGTTATACTTCATTGGAATATTTTTGTCAGTTTCAGATTTGATTTGGTTCAGATTTCAGGATTTTTCTTAACAATTTTTTAGTTTCGGATTGTGCTCATCTCCATGGAAATAATTTTGTCTTGATCGAATCTGGTTATGATTTTTAGGAATATTTTCGTCGGGTTCAGATTTGGCTCGATTCATATTTCAGTTTGTTTTTTTTTTTTTTTTTTCAAATTGATATCTAAGGTTCGGGTCGGATTCATGTCCGCGGAAATTATTTTGCCTTGCTGAGATCCGGTTATGATTCTTTGAATTATTTTTGTCGCGTTCAAATTTCATTCATTTCAGATTTCGTTTTTTTTTTTTTTTTTTTTTTTTTTTTTTTCTGTCAAATGGAATTTTTAAATCCAGGTCGGGTTGTGTTTCCATGGAAGATTTCAGGATTTTTCTTAACATATTTTTTAAGTTCTGATAGTGTTCATGTCCATGAAAATTATTTTGTCTTATTCGATTTCGGTTATGATTCTTTGGAAAATTTCTGTCGGGTTCAGATTTGGTTCAATTCAGACTTCGAGTTTTTTTTTTTTTTTTTTTTTTTTTTTTTTTTTTTTTTTTTTATTTCTTTCAAATAAAATTTTTAGGTTGCGTGTCTACGAAAATTATTCTGCTTTGTCCGAATAAAGATATGCTTCACTTAAATATATTTGTCAGGTTCAGATTTGGTTCATTTGAGATTTCGAGATTTTTTCAAACAATTTTTTTAGGTTCGGATTGAGTTCATGCCCTTGGAAATTTTTTGTCTTCTTTGGATTCGGTTATGGTTCTTTGGTATATTTTTGTCAGGTTCAGATTTGCTTCGACTCTAATTTCAGATATTATTTCAAATAGAATTTTTAGGTTTGGATCGGGTTCATGTCCACGAAATTTTTTTTGTCTTATTCGAATCTGGTTATAGTTCTTCTGAATATTTTGGTCGGATTCAGGTGGTTTGGATAAAATTTAAAGTTTTTTCAAATAGAATTTTTTAGGTTCGAGCCGGGTTTAAGTCCACGGAAATTATTATTATTATTATTATTATTATTATTATTATTTGGTTCGGATCGGGTTATGGTTCTTTGGAATATTTTTATCGGTTTAAAATTTCGTTCGGGTCATATTTCGGGTTTTTTTAAAGAATTTTTTTAGTTTCAAGGGAAGTTGCACGTCCACGAAAATTATTTTTTCCTGTTCGAATCGAGTTTTGCTTCATTTGAACATTTTTCTAAGATTCAGATTTGGTTCGGGTCAAATATCGAATCCATAGTCTTTTCAAATGGAATTTTCAGATTCTGGTCGCGTTTATGCTCATGGAATTTTTGACTTGCTCGGATTGGAGTAGGGTCTGTTTTATTTCTTTTTTCTTATATTTTTCTTTTCGGGTTGAGATTGGGTTATGTGTTAATAAGCCTAAACATTATGGTTGTAACCAATTTTGCTTCTATTCTTATAGGGACTATTTCTGATCATAGAGTAAAAAGAAATTAATAGAGTGCGGAAGTATTATGAGGGGATGATGCTAAAAATATAACCCTACATTAAGTTCAATTAAATACCAACAAAACACGTGCTTTGACACTCATATGAATTAAAATAGGTTTAAACACTATTTTTTTTTTTTTTTTTTTTTTTTTTTTTTTTAAAGAACTAATCTATCGCGTCACTGGTAAGAATTTATTAATTATTTTATCATATGTGTTTTAAATATCAATATAAAAAATTATTTTTAAGAGTCTGCTTGAAGAGATGGCATTCTTTTGTTAATGTCTTAAAATCGTCTGCAATCAGAAATCTAGATTTTATATCAATATTTATTGCTTAAGCTTTCATAAATGATTTTAAAAGAGTGTTTTCATCATTATATTTTAATTATTTATTTACATGCAATTATTAATTCACTAACATTTTTCATCTACGTTAGAGAATATTTAAAATTACATTAAAGAAGGGAACTTTTACTTTTAGTAAAACAATTTTTAGTTCGTATCAAATGTTTTCAATATTTTATTTAATTTTAATTTGAAATTTAATTATTGCTAATTTTACGATTTCTTTTATCTTAAAAGCGAACATTTTTTTAATAAATAATAATAGAACAAAGACCATTTTAAAAAATTTCGATTTCTTCTTAAAATATGCCTCAGCTGTAATTCATTTCTTTCAATACGTCTGATTAATACAAAATCCCTTCAACTTTCTTTTGTTTGCGACATTAAAATTTGAGCGATAAATGGTTTCATATTGCAAATCTTTTTTAAGGCTTACTTCACCTCCACCTATCTCACTCCTCCATGATAATTCATTTTGTTATTTCATAATTTATATGGTGTATATCGTCTGCCGATACGAAAAATTACGCTAAACAGTAATTTTATTTTTGTTTTAAAAACAAATTAAAGCCATAATAAAATTTTAAATTTAATAGAATGCATTTAAATTTAATCAATGATTTAAAAAACTCCTTGAAAAGCATCGTATATATGTATACACATATATATTTTACTGCAAAACAGCTAACCACA
This sequence comes from Maratus speculifer, assembly GCA_964019185.1. Classification (NCBI taxonomy): domain Eukaryota; kingdom Metazoa; phylum Arthropoda; class Arachnida; order Araneae; family Salticidae; genus Maratus; species Maratus speculifer. The sequence goes on from OZ025291.1 coordinate 54,139,945, forward strand.
AATACATCCTAATGTACGAAGTGCCAACAATCTAACGAACAGCAGCTGTAATTAAAAATCTTCATTCTAAAGACTCAAAGACTCAAATTGGTTTCATTAATTCTGTCTCAGCTTTTTTAATGCGAATGTTTTAAACAACCAACCAACCGTATAAAAACGAAGGGTCAAAAGTAGAAAAAGGCAATTGATAAATAATTTTTAATGCAAGTGAGTGCTAGATTTTAATTTATTACTCGGTTAATAATTAGAATTTTGAAATTTTGAATCTCAGGTGCATCAGGACAAACATTGGGCTACTCTCAAAAAAATTTTGAGCTTTGTACGTGTTGCAGATTTTGCTAGCCATCGCAGACACACACACGCACACACACACAGACAGAGCGTTTTGTTCTTTTATTAATATAGATAAAGTAAAAATTATAATTAAAACGACTATCAAACATAATAATAAAGTTGTTCAGTAAGCTTTAAAAATAAGCACAAAATAAAATTAAATAAATTTGCTAAAAAGATGCATTTAATACCTTATATATGTCATTTGTCTAAAAGATGTTATTATATATAAAAACACAGTTTTAAAAGCTTAAAACTTCAAATATTAAGCACCAAGAGCTTCAGATCAGAAGTTCATCATCCTCAGGGCAGCTTTGTTTATGAAAGTGATGTTCCTTTTCATACTCCAACGTAATTGAAATGTAAACAAAGCTGTTCTTAGGATAATCAAGTTTTGATCGAAAACATTCGGAGTATAAAATTTGTTTTAAAACTTTGCTTTGAAACAAAGTTTTCAAAACTTTGCTTTTATACGTACATATTTTAGATTTATGACATCTTTAGCGTATTAAATGTTTCACAAATTTAATTTATTGGTTACGAAAAGAAATAGGCAGCGTCACTGAACATGGCAATTTACGACTGCTGTTAACGAAATTGGAGCCCGACGTTTACAAATTGTTAAAATTCCATCAGCCTCAACCATCTCATTAATATTTTTTATTTCTTACTGATTTTATGTTTATGCTATTATTTCTTTTAATTTCTTATTGATTTTCTATTTATACATACTATTATTTGTGAAACATTTAATACGCTAAAGATGTAATAAATCTAAAAGATGGTACGTATAAAAGCAAAGTATTCTGCCTATTTCTTTTCTTAACCAATGAATTTAATACTGCATTGAACCCACTCTCCATCAAATAAAATGAAGAAAAAGCAATTAGAAATGTTTGTACTTTTGCTTACAATTCAGGGTAGAGAATTGGTGTAGACTTCTGAAATCAGAACTCTTGGCATCCACTTCCAAATTTTACTTTTAGTTCTTCATTAATTCTGTTCCGAGTTCTATGAGATCCTCTTCAAAATTTGATAATTTTGCTGCATTTGCGAATTGTTCTAAAACCCAACACGGTTTGTTCGTGATTAAAATGTCCTGGAATAGCTCAATAAAATCAGTATGAAGAGCGTCCAAGTGTCAGCAGTAGTTAGTAAACCTTAATGCTTTGTAGAGATTGCTGCTAATGTAAGAAAATGGCTGCACTCTTACTCATACCTACCTAGATTTCGCTTAAACATAACAAATTTTCTCACAAAATCAGCTTTGACATTTTTTGTTTAAATTTAATTTAATTCATCGCGCTGCATTTGCAAATTGATTTCGTTGAATATTCTAAACAGGTCTGTCAAATAAGCAATGTCATTTTTGATGTTATCAGCAGAGCGTGACTACTTACGGTGCTCTCTCCCACCAGTAAAATTCAAAGGAAATTTTCACTTTGTTTAAACGCCCTTTTCATTCGAAATTACTGTTTTTAATAAAGAAAAAGATTATATTTACTTTTACTGGTATGAGAGTGCCCCGTTAATAATCACGCCCTGGTTATCAGGTATTTCAATTTCCCATCTCTTTTTTCAAGGAATTTCCAGTACTGAGTCAAATATGAGAAAACGATTCAGAAAAATACATTTCGAGAGGCAATGAACTTCTATGTGCAAAAGCAAGCGATTGTAATCTTCGTCATTTTCACTACAAAGTTGGCCAAATAATCTGTCATCCAAAGAACTGCTTCTAATTTTATTCACTGCTGTAATAACGTAATAAAGTGATATATGCGGACATTGATTCAGTTTTTGACAACCAAATGTTGCTGATGAATAACACAATGTACAGTGAGTACATTTGGCGCTTCTTTCAAATGCGCTATGAAATCCTTATGAATCCCCGTCTTGCTGGGGTACCATCAGTAGCTGTTGACAAAATACTATTATGAATAGGATATTCTTTTTCTTGACGAAACATGTTCATACTCTTAAATATCGATTTTCCCTTTACGTCAGTTTCCAAATTTTTAGCAAATAATAACTGTTGACAGAATTTTTCTTCCTTTAAGATAAGAGTAGTGCTTCGTTATTGGTAGTGTTGATTCATCGAGTTTAATGGAAAATTTGCAAGTCTTTAAGTAATAGCATAATGATATTTCAACGTCTTTAACCATTTCATCTATTCTTCTTTGTACCGAATTATTATTTAGAGGAATTTTTTTAATGATATCTGAAGGTGTTTTATGATGAAGAACACTTGTTATTACCTTTTTGGCTGCTGGCAATTCCTCGCCAATTGTGTGTTGTTTTCCCGCTTTTGCAATTAACAATGCAATATTATATGAAGCTCGTAGTCTGTCATCTACTTGTTTAGAAGAGAGCTCAAAAAGGTTTGATACAATTCACTGTTTTAAATATTTCTTTTCCAGACCGAGAGAATAAGATAAACCTTTGTCCTTTTTATCAGCATGCATTTTATTAAAATGCTCTTGTAATCTAGAGGGCTTCATGGCTTCATTTGAAAAGCCTTTCTTTCAAATTACGTAGAATGATTGTTTTTTAGAAGAATGCGTAAATTCATATTTCAAATATTCAATACTATACTGCCGGAATTTCTTCTAAGATTCAGACATTTTGAAATACAAAATTTGCCACAGTTTTAGTTTAAATAGATTCACTTTTGCAACATGTTTATAGATAGTAATAAAAATAAAGTCTAAAATGTCTTTTATAGCTTTCAATCAGAATAAATGAATTTCATGAGCAGGTTCAAACTATAGTTTCGTTTTGAAATCTCTATTCATGCATAAAGGACCATATTTCCTACATTTTTAGAAATACCTGTTTTTAAAAAATAACTGTAACTTCTTAAATTTTAAATGAGCTTAACATAACAAACTCTGCACAGGTGATATGATAATATTTTGATCAATGCGTTTGTTACTAAATCAGAATGTAAAATTACATTTTTATATTTCATCAAACACGATAAAATCAAATTATTCGTCGCTGTGATAGTAAAAAAATACAGTGTTCAGAACATAAGCTTACGTTGTCCAAATAGCATACCACACGACCACAAGTAAGGGGCAAAGAAAGAGTCTCATGCCATTAGTTCAAATGGAAAGCTGTCTTTCGCAGTAGGCTGCGACAGATGAAAATAGATCCCAGCTCTAAGCTCGTTTTCGTAGATTTTCATTTAAAGCTATAATAAGAATTTTATTATGCGCCCGGGTATTTGGATAAGGATTAAGGTATCGATAGTATGGTCTAATTTTGGTTGGTGTATTTATCACGTTTTAAAATGTAAGAAAGTAGTTATAGTGAGTTAACTACAATAGCTGGACATATGGTATCGCGCGGTTTTTTTTTATTCATATTCATATGTTCTTTAATATTATAGAACTTTTTTTTTAATTCATTTAAAAGTATTTCCTGACGATTCAATTATATATCCTAACGATTCAAAAAATACACACGTAATTGTTCAAGGTTTCACTTCTGTCGGCACTCTCGGAGTGCCACTATTTTTTTTCCTTGTTCGTCCATCCTTACCCCCCCCCCCTCAAAGAGGTCAAAGAGACGGGTCAACTAGTTTCATTATATTGATTTCTAAAATAAGTAGTTATGTCATGGCCGCCCCCCCCCCATTTTCCTCTGGACCCGTCACCGCCCACCTGGAAGGCTCCAGCGCCCACTGGGGGGACAGTACCGCCCCCGTTGGAAACCTATGGTCTAAACCGACCAGCGTAGCGGGCGAAGGCCGCTAGTTAATTATAAAATGTGTGAATATAACCAATTTTAAAATTAAGTATAAGTCTCTCTTCAAGACATATTGTGGAGATAAGCATGCTATCCGTACAAATATTTTCATTAAGACAGAGATTAGTTGAAATAGTAGAGCAAAATTCCTTTTGGCACAAAAGCGAACTTGTACAACTTCATTGCTTGTATAAAATTATGTTAAAAACGGATTTGTGACAGAAGACTCACTCCTTTGAAAGGTTAAAACAAGTTGGATATTGCACGTAAAGCGTAGCAAATGAGGTGCGTTCGTACAATAACGATGTTTTAAAAATACTCAGATCTTGGTGTAAAGTATCACAATAATTCAGATACAGTATAGTAGCCAAAATCTTAAGTGCATCCCAGTAATTGCCATCTGTTTTCTATTATACAGAAAGTTATATGCAGTAAACATCAGCAGCGTATATCACTTTCGTAAAATGTGAAATAGTTGAATATAGTTAAAACGCATCCCAAATAATGTTTCCCCCTATACCATTATACAGTGGAATATTTTTGAGTAGCCTTGTAAATTAATAACAAATATTCTTTCTACTACATATTGTACAGAATGCCTATTCCATACTGTAAAAAATCTGCATAATGTTCCTGACGTTTACGATGCAACATTCTTTGGATTTTCTCGGATTATTTCTGCTGATCCGAGAATACCAGGAAAACTTGTGTAACATCTTTCACAACATAATGTAATTTTCGGAAAACTTGAGAAAATGGCATTTACTGATCAACTGCGAAATATTCCAAATATTTTGTGAGTGACATTCCTTAGTTTTCTCAGGTATACTTTTGAACTTTTGTGTAACTTTTTGAAATTATTGTAAACGAGAAATTATCAGTAAATTGTGTCAAAATCGAAATTTTGCATGTGTGTATGCTTATGGATTCAGATATAAGGGCGATTCTACGATAAGAGGTTTCAAGTACATGAGGATACGGCTAAGGAGAAAAATTGGAGTTTTTTCGTAAAACCTTTATATTATGTTTTTTGTCCCGTTTATTTACATTTTCATATAAGGGCAAGTCACTTTATACATATTTCATTACTTTTTCGAAGACCAGAATAAATACATTGGGCAGGGGAGTGACATCGGGTCCAGGGTAGATACTTATTTTATCAGAGGAGAGATTTTGACAAAATGATTCAAAAGTCAGGATGAATTTTAAAAATGACTAATTTGAAAACGAATCAAGATACAACGGATCACAAAACAGATAGAAAAGAATCCGGGTTTTGTGTGCCAACGAAAAAAAAAAGTTCTGTTGGAATTTGTTGAAGTACCCTTGCAACATACAACAGTGACAGTCTGGTGTGGCTTCACTGCGGATTTTACAATTGGTTTATTTTTTTCGAGGAAGTCACAGTGACGGGTTCACACTCTGTGACTTTTAGCTGTGGAGATTCTTCAAGTCAAAAATGTACCGCGACCAACTGGCATCACCAGCAGCACTGAAAGATGCCGTCTGCCAAAATGTGTCTGTTATAGTGATGGGCGATTCTGGAAATTTTGAGAATCGATTAAAATCGACATCGTATAAAACAACATCGATCATAATAAGAATCGATTTCTCAGTTCTAGAATCGATGCTAAAATCGATATTTCGATATTCAGATTCACACAGAGAAGATCCAAATTACTAATTCCAAAACTTCAGGACCATAATTATCGCCTCCCCCCCCCCCCATCCCCATTTAGGGAGGCATAGAATTAAGCTATTGCAGATTTTAGAGTCGGAAAATAAGAATTTTAAATTTTAAAATGATTGTCACTTACGGTTGTCACTTACACAAAAACTTTGACAAATTTGAGAGACATAACTCAACTAATAACAACACTGAGTAACTTGGTATTAAACCGAGGATAAAGAGTGCCAAGAGCGTGTAACTAGGATGGGGAACAAGGAGTATAAGCTTTTTTTTCTAATGCCAACCAAATATTACACGAGATAGTTTGGAAGAACAAAAATATGCCCCATACCCAGGGGGGGGGGGGCTGGTAAACCCCACTCTTGACGGAAGGGCGACCATAGCCTAAATGTATCTTTTGTCGAAGTTTCAAAATGAGAATTTACAATAAAATAGAACGAGAATTGGACATTTTAAAAATTGCATGCATACTTTGAGCGGCCCATTTAGTATAGATTGGCGAGGAAGGGGGGAGGGCGTGGGATTAGAACGGACGAACTTGGAAAAAAAAAACATAATAAACTAATAACCCAAATAACTAAGCTTCTAAACAAAAATATAATGTTTAACTTAGTGTTGAATTCATGGGGTGGCCGCGGGGAACATGTACTCTTTGAAACTATAAAAAGTGCCAAGAGCATGTAACTGGGCGAAGAGAGGGGTAGTAACAGAAAAAAAACGAGGAGATAAAAGCTTTATAACGATATGTTACATGAGATGGTGTGGAAGAAACAAAAAGTATGCCCTCCACCCAGGGGGGGGGGCAAGGTAAATCCCAAACGGACAGAAGGGCGACCCCGCCCAAATGTATCATTTGTTGAGGTTTCAAAACATGGATTTAAAACAAAATAGAACGAGAATTTGACTTTTTAAAAATCGCAGTCATAATTTGAACGATCCTGTAAGTTAAGATTGGTGAGGAAGGAGAGGGGGGGGGGTAAGGACGGACGAACAAGGAAAAAAAATAGTGGCACTCCGAGAGTGCCGACAGAAGTGAAACCTTGAACAATTACGTGTGTATTTTTTGAATCGTTAGGATATATAATTGAATCGTCAGGAAATACTTTTAAATGAATTAAAAAAAAAGTTCTATAATATTAAAGAACATATGAATATGAATAAAAAAAAACCGCGCGATACCATATGTCCAGCTATTGTAGTTAACTCACTATAACTACTTTCTTACATTTTAAAACGTGATAAATACACCAACCAAAATTAGACCATACTATCGATACCTTAATCCTTATCCAAATAAATCATTTTGTATTATGCCTGTTACAATATCTGTAGATTACGTTTTGAATTATTCAAATCGGACATTCCATTCAAACGAATTTAAAGATGACAATCTAAAGAAATAATAGCGCTGCTGAGTACTCGGTGGCCAATAAGCTTAGGGATTACGTGTGCAATCAAAAGATTGCGGGTTCGAACCACAGTTTCGCTGATATGTATCAATGTTTTTTTTCCGAAGAAGTTTGAAAAATTAAAATTTTAACCCATTATGGGTCCGTAATGTGACCTAAAATGATGGGAGAAAATTTCTTATGCTAGGTTTGTAATGTATGAAGCATAAGCTTTCAATAGACACATTGTATCAAGAAATGAGAAAAAACCCCTCTGCCACCCCCCCCCCAAAAAAAAAGGTCCGATAGGGAAAACCGGGAAACTGGAATAGCAAAAAGAACGGTGAGAAATGGTTAGCTATACTAGAATTTTTCTCCCCACTGTAACTCCTATAGAAGCAAAGTTATAACCTTTTAAAGATTGAAATGAAGTGAAGAAATAAACAAAATTAGGTGAGTGATCGACAGGGGGGAGGGGTCCACAGCTCTGGGGTTGTCATATAGCTTAAACTTCTAAGTTAAAAATGGTAGAGAATTAAATGAGCGAAATTTTAAGGAGTATATTGGGGGAGGGTGCAAGTCCCCTCTCAACATTTTTTTTTTTTGTTGCTTTTGAAGAAACAAAAAAAATACGCCCCCGGTGGGGCGCAGATAAACCCGAAACGGGCGGTAGGGCGATCTCTTATTTATCTTTTGTCAAGGATTTAAAATGGGGATCTAAAATAAAATAGACCAAGAGTTGTACATTGTAAAAACTGTATGCATATTTCGAACGGTCCTATAAGACGCGGAAAGGGGGGGGGGGGTTAGAAGAGACGAGCGTGAAAAATAAAGCATAATAAACTAATACTTCAAATAATTGGATTTCTAAACAAAAATATAACGATTTAACCTAGTGTCGAATTAATGGGGGTGGCCCGCAGGGGATACCCCCCCCCCCGAAGTTATGAGATTTTATACTTTTTAATGCACAAATTGCGATTCCCCCTCTCTTGCAGAGCTGTAAAACATGATGCCTTTCTCCGGAGTCGCAGAAAAAATACTTGCATTCAATACTGATTTAGCTTAGAAAAAAAGAAAAAAAAAATCCATTCTTATACGTAATTTTACACCAATATTACCATTAAAACGATAAAATTGGTAAATTTTAGTAGATCAAAATGAAATCGATTTCAAAGATCGAAATCGAATCTAAAGATCGACATCGAATCTAAAGATCGATCTTACGGGCAGAATCGATTTTACATTTTTACTTTCTTTTGTAACTTTACAAGAAGAGAGTATTAGATTCGTGAAAATTTTCGACTTCCCGTTTTTGATGGATTTATATATTTTAGAAGGTCTTTAACATGACTTCATGGTTTTTAAGAAATATCTATCTGTGTGTGTGTCTGTCACTCTGTGAGTCTGTATATGACAAAAATTTCTGACCGTTCTATCTCAAGAACAAATGTACGGAATTCCACAAAACTTTAGATTTAATTTAACCTTGATATAAACTGAATCTAATTAATTTTTGGTGTATATGGCCTAACAGGTGGCGCTGTTATGCTGCATTTTTTGCGATTTGCACAACAGCTATATCTGAATAACGAATGCACGGATTTTTATCAAATTTCATATCCAGTTAGCCCTTGACATGAATTGATGTTTTTTTGCATTTTGATGTATATCGCTTCTCATATGGCGCTGCTATGATGAATTTTTCACAATTTCCACTCAGCCATGTGAAAGGGAGGGAGGCGAAAGGAGGCGGTCGTCCCGAGCGCGGAAATTTAGGGGGCGCCAAATTTTTACTACTAACATCACTTATAGCCTATCACAAGAAAAAGTTAATAGGGGGGGGGGCTAAATTGGAACTTTGAACCGGGCGCAGTTCTCTTTTCGCATGCCCCTGTTTCCATTTTAGCTTTATCTCAAGAACTAATGCACGGACTTTCATAAAAATTTAGATTCAATTAGTCCTTGATATTATTTGATGCTAATTACATTTTGGTGGAAATCGCTTAAGAAATGGCGCTGTTATACTGCACTATTAATGATTAACGCAATAGCGCTATCTCAAGAACGAATTTTCATCAAAATTCAGATTCAGTAAATCCCTGACATAGATTAGTGTTGTTTAGTTCTTGGTGTAAATTGCCCTAGTGGCGCTCATATGCTGTGGCGCTGATATGCTGGTGGCGCTGATATGGGCGCTGAAACAGGTGGCGCTGATATGCTGCATTTTTTATGATTTCGCAATAGCTGTATCTCGCGCTTTCATGGATTTTCATCAAAATTCAGATTCAGCTGGTACCTGATAAAAATTTATCCTGATCAATTTTTGGTGTACATCACTCAACAAAAAACGCTATTTTGCAAGGGGGGGGGGGGTTCTGAGGTTTCTTTAATTCTTCTATCTTAGAAACTAATACACTGAAATTTTGGAATTGGCGCATCCGACTATTTTATCTTCGACTTTTGAAGGAAAGTGAAAATTATATTACCTTCAGAGAAATCGATTTAAAATTTTAAAGTATCGATTAAATCGATTTGGCCGTAGTATCGATTAAATCGATTTAAAAAATCGAAATCGCCCATCACTAATCTGCCATAACGCAATAAATGTTACTAAATGTTGTGAACGGTGTGGTACCTCGTCTCACAGGTGTAATTTTGATTTATGGACATCACATTGGACTTTAATTGAGGTACTATTTAACTGTAATTAAGCTGACTTGTTAGTTGTCAACTTTTTCCTATTTGTAAATCATCTTTTGGTGCAATAAAACACTATAGAGTCATCTGTTGGTCACCTACAGAACTATTTTTTTTTTCGTTGCCTCACAAAACCCGGGTTCTTTTGGATCTGTTTGGTGCAAACCGTATCTTTTTATCTTGATTTGGTTTCAAATTATTCAGTTTTAAAGTTCGTCCTGACTTTTGTATCACCCTGTACTTAATAAAATCAATAAAATGAATAAAATCAACTTTTATTAAACATTGCTCTTAACATATAATCAGACTATCATATTAATCATTAATCAGACTATCATATTACAGCTTTTCTTCTAAAACAAGAGCATTTTACTTACGAAAATACACATATGTAAATTATCTTGCCATTGTACCTTCAACAAATAATAAAATATTCTTTTATTAATACTAATTAAGCATAGCTGCCAACTCTTCCGATTTTTTGACCCGGAAAAATTTAACAGAAATGTGTGCCTTGTTTAATTAGTAGATTACGGCGATTTTAAATAGTAAAATTTACTGTAAATTTTTTCCGGGCTGAAAAAGCGGAAGATGTTGGCAGCTATGAATTAAGTATACTAGCTCTTCTTAAGTGTTAATCCGACTTGGATAATCAGGATAATATTAATATTGCCTATACATATGCGCTTCGGTCACATTTTGTATACGGTTCATTAAATGAACATGTTTTAATCATATTAATTAGAAAATGAAAAATAGCAAACAATTAGAGACACTCTCTTGCCTACATGAACAAAAAGTAAAATTAAAATAACATTAAAAAATTAAAGGCACCTTCTTGCTTACATGAACAAAAATAAAATTAAAGTAAAATTAAAAATTAAAGGCACTCTCTTGCCTACATAAATAAAGAATAAAATCAAAATAACGTAAAAAATTAAAGCACTTTCTTGCCAATACAGTGAAACCTCCAAATAAGGGACACTCCGAATAAGGGACACCTCTATTTAAGGGACAAAAGTTCCGGTCCCAGTCCTTTAGTATAGGAAGTGTAATGTATTTACCTCTGAATAAGGGACACTTGAATATGAGATTAATCCTTTCAACTCGGGCATTTCTTACACAAATTTTACTCGGTTGACAACACTTCAAAAAAAAAAAAAAAAAAAAAAAAAAAAATTATTTCAAGTACATAATTTCAAAAAAATCTTTAATTAAATAACAAATTTTCTTTTTCTTTGTTACTGGTGCCAAAGAACAAATTTTGCAAAGAAAAAGGCTGCCCAGTCACACTGGACATGCATTGAAAATGTTAAAGGCATTTTTGCATTTGAGATAATGAGGCAGTTAAGTTGGTACAGAGGTAAGCAACTCAACTGATGAGCATTTATTTATCCACAATTCAGATGAATTCAGTCATATCCAGGTGGAAAACCTGATTTTAGTGATTGATTCGTAGGTTTATCATTGGGATATCCTGCACCCAGTCCTCCATATTTTCATAGATTTGAGTGCAGGAAAACACAATGGTAAATCTACGAGTCAACCAAAATCAGATCAGTCACCAAATTCAGATTTTTAGGTGTTTTCCACCAAAATAAGACTTAGTTGACCAATTGCGTTTTAACATGCATATTGAACTTTAGCTAATTCTAGAATTTCTAAGATAAAGTGATTGTCTGTGCTGCCACCTCCCATTCTATATTGAAAATTATGAGGAATGACTCTGAAAAGGTAAGAGAAAGAAAAATTGTAAAATAAAGAACTTCACAGATGCTTTAAAGTATGCAAAGCAGTTGAATACTGTTTTCGCAAATACTGCTTATAATGAAGGACTAAAACTTATAAGTAAGGTAAATGAATGTCTGAAAAGTTTAGTAGTAGAAAAAATTGAAATCTGCAAAACAGTCACTTTTTTATTGATTACTTCACAAGTAAGATTTTTCAAAAATATTGTTGCATTTTTTCCATTATAGAAAGATTTACGTAAAAATACAAATGAACAACTCAACAAATCATTTATTAATTAATAAATTAAAAAATATATTCTCTAATATTTTTGTGCCTAATTAATATAATTTATAACCCTCGGGTACATTTAAATTTCAATTTTAATATTTTGTTATTTTTTATGTCCTTATGAATGATTAATTTAAAAAAATGTAAAACTCCGAATAAGGGACACCTCTATTTAAGGGACAAAAGTTCCGGTCCCATGGGTGTCCCTTATTCGGAGGTTTCACTGTATAAACAAAAAATTAAATTAAAATGCTCCAGCTTTCTCAAACATATTCACACGCTTCTTAAAGGAGTAAAATATCCTCTGTCTTTTCAAAATAAGATTTGGCATAGAGTGTCTGGACAACCTGATCTTCTGAGATAAATGAAATATCTTGTTCATCAACTTTAAATAATTTTTTGGTTTTGTCTCCTACTTTACAGAAAACTACCTGTATCTCGCCATCCTCTCCCAAACCCGTACAAATAGCCACGTAAAGCTGTTGTTTTTTATAATAGTTTGATTAGAATGAAGTCGCCGTAAAAATATTTTAAAAAGATGGAGAAATCCTTCTTTTTTAAATATCTACCCCTTTTTTTCTTCTTCTTCTTTTGCAATTCATATTTTTCTGGATCATTTTTAATCTTTTGATAGCGTAGACTCTCTACTTCACGTTTCTACTGTAATCTTCCTTCACGTTTTAACTTTTTCTGTGGTGCCATAATGTGTAATAATGACAGTAATATAATAACAATATTTTTTTATCATAACAGTTTTCATTTGCGATTATCATTTAAGTTATATTATCACTGACGTTGATAGAAGTTAGCTATATCTGCGTTTATAATAATAATAACATTGTTATGTTTGAGCTGACGCTTTGGTCAGGGCATCAAAGGAAATATAATGTTATGTTTACTTGAAAGTGGAAAAAGCACTTTTTATTTGCCTCTACCCACAATTAGGCCAAATAAATGATCGTGATAATGACAGCACATCGCGGAGAATGGGGGCCTGCAAACGACCCAAGTGACCATCCTTACTTCCTTAGAACAATAGAAATATCTTTATCCATGATGACATAAAATGTCAAACATAAAGTTAAAAAGAATATAAAATTGAAAAGGTAAAAAAGGTTACCTGTCAAGTCCTTGGATGTTGATGACAAATAAATCCAGACAATAGGCACAAGAAATTATTATGCACACAAAATTTGAAGAAAACTATTTTTATTTCATGAAGAACTTGTTTCCCTTTTTCATGAATAAATATTTCTTCACATATTTATATTATTTTTGACTCGTACATATTAATCTCTCTTTTCATAAAAAACCATATCATAATATATGCTAATCACAACAATTGCTATCTCTAAGCAATAAAAATTCTTTGTCAATAATATATTTTAGATATCTCAACAGGATGTAAATTATAAATTTTCTCATGACATAAAAGGAGAATATAATATTATTTCTTCTTGAAAAAGAGCAACTTTCATAATATGAACTTTCAAAAAAACAAAATATATTATACTTCATATTGCATAGATACAAACCAATATTTTCTTCATAACGCCCCGTGAGTAATCAAAAATTATATATATAAAATGGGCCAGATAACGACATGAAGGAACTTTATGTAAATAAATATTTGCATCTCACGAAAAGAAAAGATTTTCACCTCTGCTTGTTTGTCAGAGGACTGGCATCACATAAAACAATTATTGAAGAAAATTCGAGCACCAATAATAGCTGCAGAAAAATTATTTTTTAACGATGAGGTGATGAAAGATGAAATAGGTATTAAGTGGACTCATGATGACATACTATATCACTTATGATGCTTAAATCAGCCTATTCTAAAACCATGCGGGGATCACAGCAGCATAGAACGGAGCCCGTATAAAACGGCTTCAAAGGGGCGCGCACATGGCCCGAACTTCCACCCAAAACCTGCAGTCATCGGACCGCATCCATGACAGCTGGTGTCTATCGGCGCAACTGACGCAGGTGGCCGCGAGCCCAGGGGAAAAAGAGAAAGGGTTATTGTAAATGCAAAATACGCCAATTTGGCAGTGAGCAACAGAGGGGGGGAGGAAAAACTAAGCCAAATTACAATATACAGTATGAAAAGATATGTAACTAATAAGAATAAAATTGATAACCATCTTAAGAGGGGAGGCCAAAGCCGGTGGCCATGTACTTAACGGCTTGAAATACGTCACCTGTGGAATTTAATTTGATAGGTTAGGGGTGTGTCCGAATAAACGGAAGTTCCACCCAAAAGAACTAGCGAGAATGTTCTCGAACAAATTTAAAACCGGAAGGAATGATTTCAAACAGAATTTTACCGGCTTGGAACATTCGAAAGCTAAGCAAGAAAGAAAACATTACAGGCGACGAAATGAAAATAAGCGAAACCGAAATTAAATTTAAATTGAGAACATTAATAAAAAGGAAGGTGATATGAAATAAAATGGCTAATAAAATTGAATTAAACTAAACATATGGGGGGGGGGGTTATGGAGTAACCACCACATATTACCCAGGGTCCCCCAAAAGAAAATATTGGTGAGATGACAAAATGAACAATTTTTCATCAAGACAATATTTTCTAACACATGTACAAATATACTAAGTAAATACACAAAATAAATATATCAGAAATAGTTATAAGAATATACATAATTGTTGTACATGATATTTAAACAATAAAAAAAAATAATTACTGTTATGATAGTAATCCTTATGAAAATATACCAACTGTAGTAAATGTTAACATGAAAGGTATATAAAGTTTCTTTCATAGGTATCTATCATATATCAAAAAAATTAAAGTCTATGTGCAGAACAACAGTCCATAACTTTAACGAGTCTCTTGTTAGGCTGTGCAAAATGCACTATAAGAGTAGAATGCTTTTAGCATATGTCGCAATATGTGATTATACAATAATATGTATATTTATATTCTCAGTTGTGAACAAAAATGAAATATAGTATAACTGTATATGAATCATGTTATAACTATATATAACATATATGGTTTCAAATAACACATAATAAATTGAATGAATTTGTAAGTTGAAAGTTGAACAAAAATATATATATAAATGGTGTAGAGAGATTAGTTATGCTCTCATAAAAAAAAAAAAAAAAAAATTCTTATATCACCACATAGCCTTTTAAGCTTTCAATAAATCTTAAATGAATAAACTTTAGTATTATTCAATAACACATTTTTGCAGAAAATAAAATTAATAAGTTGCAAAAAAAAATGTCAACAAAAGCATGATATTATTTTCCAATAAAAATATCTTCAAAATGAATATAATAATTTTCAAAGAGAGAATTTTTACACTCTCATAAAGGAATATTCTTAAACATTTTCAATATAAATTGACAATAATTGCATAAATACCTTTAATACTATACTTCATTCAAAATAAACATAAAACATAAGATGTTTAATATTCCGAAAAAGGAAGAAATTTATATGAATATGTCAATCTTATATATGACTTGATAATGTCAACTTACAAAGAAAAAATCAATTGTGTCAAAATTTCTATATAGAAGATATCTAGAACATATTTACTTGTAAATTTTCAAACATTTTTAAAAAAATTAAGTAAGTGATCACTTTTACATTTGTCATAAATCAAGAATTTGCTTTATATAAATATATATAATGACTCAATCAATATCTTTGGATAAATATATATATCATGACTGAATCAAGAACTTTGGATAAATATATATATAATGACTGAATGAACAACTTTGGATAAATATATATATAATGACTGAATCAACATCTTTGGATCCAAAGTATAAATACCCAAAAGTATACAAAAAAAAATATTATATACTACTTATGGTGAGTCATTCACTTTCTATATTTCACCAAGAAGAGAAGAAATATTAGTATGAATAAGTTTATCATGCATTTTCTTTTCTCTTTTTCTTTTTTAAAAGAGGTTAAATGTTAAAACATGCATGCATTGTAAAGAGAAGACACAATAGGGAAAATAATTTGATGAGTACTCATATTTATGTTTACCTTATATCAACTACAATTTCACCTTTCTTATTAGAATGAAACATTTGTCAAAAATAACTTTAAATAATGACATAATATTATAACAAGGATATAAAAGACAAATTTTTTCTCAATTTTTTTTTTGTATCAACTATTGTAATTAAAGACTTTATAAAATTTAAAAGTATGGCATACATGAGATTATGTGTATATATTGTAAGAATTATGACTTATAGATAAATGCAGTAACTAATAAAACTATTAAAATTCATACATACATCCCGAGGATGACCGTTGAGTTGTACCAGGGAGAAGAAGACTTACATAAAAATAAAAAAAATTAATAACAGCTGCCTGCAGCCTGGAGAAAAGAAAAAAAAAAATTACATAGCGATTCTTCTTGCTGGACAATCAGTGCGGCTAGCTTCGACTGAATATATTACAAAGCAAAAGTCATCCTGTAAAAGGAAAAAGAGAGTTAGTCTATTTTTTATGTAGTTTATGACTGCGAGGACGAAGATCATAACTTCTATATTGAGTGGATTTGCTTTTAGCACCAGTATGAGTGCCATCAGGAGGAGCTTGTGACAGTACCGATTTACTGGAACATGAAGATGTTTGCTGGCATTTAGAAGAAGAAAGAATTTGAGGAGAAGTATTACAAGCTGCATCATGATTTGAAACTTGAATAGAAGAGTGTTGTCTCACAGGAGTGGAGGATGCATTATCAACAGCTGGTTGATCATGTGATGCACCTTTTGAAGAAACTGAAGGATGTTGCAGTGCTTCATTTCTCTTTTGAAGCTTCAAGATTCGATTAGTGTGAATCAACATTGGTGAAGCATGACTATTATTGGGATCTTGAATTTGAATGAGCACAGGAGAAATTATTTTTTCACCACATATGGGCCTTGTATTTTTTTGTTAAACACATTGGGAAATTTTACGTAAACAATGTCATTAACATTGATGTTGGAAAACTTTAATTTTTCTCTGGATTTTTGGTACACCTTTTGTCTAGATGATTCGTTATTCTTGTAAGCTTGATAGTATACTTTTTCAATAACATCCATCAATTTATGAATTTCATATGCAGTATTGAGAATTTTCCATGAAACTTGAGTTTTATAATTGGAATAAATGTCGTTTATTTCTCTTCCAAAATGAAGAAGATTTGGGGAGAACTTTGTAGCTGGATGAGGTGTAGCGTTATATATGGATTGATGAATTTTTAGAGCAGTGGGTACATCACATCCTTGTGAAGCCATTGTGTTCACAGACGATTTTATTTGAGAATTGACACGTTCACTTAAACCGTTAGCTTGGGGATGGGCTACAGAACTATGTTCCAACTTAATGCCAAGCTTTTTGTTAAAATATGCAAACATATCACTAGTAAATTGAGAACCATGATCAGTAAGAGTTAATTCAGGTTTTCCATGAGTGGAAATATAATGCAATAAAGCCTTTGTAACTGACTCAGCACTGATATTATTCAAGGCATATAATTCTAAATGACGAGAAAAATGGTCTATCATTGTTAACACATATTGACGATTTCTCAATGGGCCGAGTAAATCCATAGAGACCTTTTGATTGGGAGCTGTTGGGAGTGGTGCAGGTAGGTATGGAGCAGTGTTTTTTTTATGATTCTTATTTACTAAACAAATTTCACAAGAGTTGACATAATTAATGGTATCTGAAACAAGGGTTTTCCAGGTAAATCTTTTCTTTAAATTAACAATGGTTTTATGAATTCCAGTATGAGTAATATGAGCAATTCTTAAGGCCTTTGCTCTAAGTGACACAGGTAAAACAGCTTTGTGTAGCTCGATATCTTCTGAAGAGAAATGACCATTATAACAAAGTAACTCATTACTTGGATTAATATAGTAGCCATTCAAACTTTTAGATTTTTTGTTATTTTTAAGATCTTCATAAATTTGTTTGATTTTTGGGTCCTTTTGTTGTTCAGAGAAGATGGTGTGATCAAGAATTTCTAATAAAGGATCTTGGTTATTATCCTTAGTTAGAAGTGAAGAGTCACTTTGAAGATGACATGTATGGTGGATTTTGTCGACTAAACCACATGGAAAGTGAGGAATGTCATTATGTAAATCGTTTTGATTATCAACAACAGGTAGAGGTTCTTGTGAAGAAATAAGATCTGGATTATTATTGAGATCTTCAGTAGGAATGTGAGGAGTTCTACTTAGAAAATCTGCCAAGACATTTTCTTTGCCTGGAACATGTTGGAATGTGTACGAGTATTCTGACAGTTCTAACATCCAACGAGTAGTAATATCAGCAGGTGATGTAGCTTTTTTATAATTATTAAGTGGTTTGGCATCAGATAGTAGAATAAAGGGTCGACCAAAAATATAGTATTTAAAAGCAGTTATGCCTTTGTAAATGGCATAAAGTTCCAATTTGATGGCAGGGTAGTGTCTTTCTGATTGAGATAGAGTTTTAGAATAATAGGAGATAGGTTTTAGTTCACCATCAAATTTCTGCATAAGAACAGCTGATATTGCTGTTTTTGAGGCATCTGTATTAACATAAAATGTTTCATTCCAGATAGGAAGATTGAGCATAGGTTTATGAAAGAAAATGTCCTGTAATTCTTTAAATGCATTTTCTTGTTCAGATTTCCAAGAAAACTTATTTTTAGGTTTGGTGACTTCAATGAGAGGAGTAATCAAATTAGAAAAATTAGGTATAATTGATCTATAAAATGAACACAAGCCGATAAAACTCTTTGTTTGCCTCTTGGTTTTAGGCGTTGGAAAGGAAGTAATTTTTAAAATGTTACTTGTAATAGGAAGAATTTTATGATCTGTAAGTTGGAAACCCAAAAAGTTAATGCTTGTTTGCATAAATGCACATTTTTCAGGAGACAGAGTAATGTTATTAGCAATGAGAGTGTCTAATAGCTTTGTGAGTTTCATGGACATTTCTTCAAATGAATTAGCACCCACTACAATATCGTCTTGATATGCATAACAGGAATCAATTTGAGATAATTGAATAACAGAGTCGATTAATTGTTGGAAAGTGCTGGCGGCCGTCTTCAGGCCAAATACTAGACGTAAATAGGTAAAAATTCCCCATGGAGTAGTAAAACTAAGTTTATCTTGCATATCTTTAGGTACAGCAATCTGCCAATATGCAGAGGGTAAGTCAAGAGTGGTATAATATTTAAATTTTGACAACTGCACCAATAGATTTTGAATTCTAGGAAGAGGATATGATGATGGGATTATAATCGAATTTAACAATCTTAAATCAAGAGCCAAACGATACTTTTGAGGCTTAGACATATCAGTTCTCTTCTTTTTAACAAGAAGCATGGGACAGGCCCAAGATGAATTTGACCTCTCAATAATACCAGCGTTCAACATTTGATTAATTTGGTCAAGAGCTTCTTGCTCGAGTGCTTGAGGTACAGGAAAAGGTAATGTTTTTACTGGATGAGAATTTAACATGGTAAACTGAGGATTGACCAGGTCAGTATGACCTAAAGTGTCAAGAGATTTCGAAAAGGCAAGCGCTTTACTACATAATAATTTTGTTAAAGCTTCCCTTTCATGAGGAGGTAAATGTTTAAGATCAAAGTCATTTGGAGATAATTCTTGAATACGTTTTCTCTTAATCTCTTCAGATGGCAAAATTAAAGTACAATATTCGTTTTCAAATTCTAAATCAAAAGAGTATTCTTCAATATCTTTTTCATCTACATTGATACATTCACCAATAATTGAATTTTTATTTAAATGAATATCGAGCTTTGAAACATTCTGACATACAACCAAAAATAAATCATTTTGAATGGAAGATTTTGAGTGCAATGATTCATGTAATATAAGACCTTTATTTTTTAAATTTGGTTTGAAAACAAAATATTCAGATGGAGGATTGAGATACTTAACATGTAAATAAACAAATGAATTAGGAGGTATTACTTCTCTATTGAGTAATTGTACCATGTTAGAACTCACCAAAACTTTGTTACCAATACTTAAATGAGTTTGCTTTTCACCAAAATAGTTACCATCATTAGTATTCTCAGCTGAGAAATTCTTGCTAGGAATATTATTATCATTAGTAGACACATAATTCACCACACTAGCATAATCAGTTGGAAAATAATTAGAAAAATAAGTAGAATGACCATCAATATAAGGATTATGAAAATTCATAGCAGAATGAGCCATATTATTTGTAAACAAACCATTATTTTGAACATTATAATTATAAGGATAGGTTGTATAATTATTGAACAACTGTAAATTTGAATTATCATAATTTGCACAAGTATTATCAATGTAAGTATCACTCGTTAGATTATTTGACATAGATTCTTCATAATAAGTCATTTTGTGTGCATCGAGAGAATATGGTACATTTGAATTCACATAATTATATTCAGAATTCATAAAATAGCAAGTAGGAGATTCATTATAACTTTGAAAAGGAATGTGTTTGTCCTTAATTAGGATAGACTTAAAACTTGGAGAAATAGTAATAGAATGTTTGTTAATAAACTCAAAGCCAAGTATGGCTTGAAAGTGAACATTTTGAATTTTTGTAAGATAAAATACATGATGAAAAAAATATTTATCAATCTTAAAAGCTATCTCTATGCATCCTTTGAAGAAGACCTTAGAATTTATGGTGGAAACTGATACATTTCTGGATAAAAATTTGTAATGAAGCCTGGATTTAATGCTATTAAAGCATTCTTCATCCAAGAGAGATAAACTTGATCCAGTATCTATTAATGTGGCGATTTCATTATGTTGAACATTTATTAGGATGCATGGAAGAACATAAGAGTTGTTAAAAGAACTGCATATGACATGATTTTCTTGTATGTCATCGTTGATTTGAAAATTTTGTTTGGAAGGCAAAGAATTATATGAACAAGAAGATTTGTTAAATTTAGATGTCATAGGAGAAGTTTGGACAGCTGTGGATGACACTAAAGTGACTGACGAGCGTTTGTCCAATTGTTGATGTTTGTTGTTGTTGTCAAAGTGTACTGACCCTGAATGAGAATTACGGGAGAGAAGGCGGTCAGTAGAACCAGTCTCCCTTATTTGTTTAAATGATAAACATTGTTATTTTCAGAAGAAGAAGAGGTGTGGCTTTTCTTTCTGTAAGGGTGAGACGAAACCTGAGTTGAAGAGTTTTGATTAGAATTACCAATAATGTTTTTGAATTTGTAGCATGAGTCCATACGATGATTAAATTTCCCACAGAACGCACACTGCACAACATCTCGTCTGTGATAAAAGGATGTAGAATTTTTTTTGTGAGAATATTTGTCAAAGGTTGGTTGATAAGGACGTTTCCGGTGAAAGTTTTGATGACGAAAATTATTGTTACGTTTATTTGTAGCCTCTTGTCTCGGTGGAGAAGGCGAAAATGTCCTAGGTCTTCTTTGAAAATTACGAGAAGTATGAGAACTGTCCTTTTGAGTTTGTAAAGGAGAGTAGTTGGTTTGAGAATTGTGATAAATTTTATCCTTCGTATGCTTTATAGGAGTTTTATGAAGAGAATTACTAGAATTATCGTGGACATTTTCAGAATCGATACAATAGGCTTGATTAAAATTTTCATAAGATTTTTTAGGGGGAGAGTCATAAATATTTTGAAGAAAAGTTGCTCGTTCAAGAGCTAATTCGAAGGACGTAATATTTTCTTCTAAGATTTTACGTTTGATTTGTTTAGGTAAAGCCTCAAGAAAATGAGTAAACTTTAATGAATTAAGAGCAGAAAGATCCAATTTTGGGTAAGCAAGTCGAAGTTGTTTATCCAACCGAAAAGCAAAATTTTTAACTGATTCATTTGAATCTAAGGTCAAGTTCTGTAAAGATTTTAGAGAAACAGATTTTTTTGTGGGTAAGAAATAGTCTATAAATGCCTTTCGAATTTCACTAAAATTAGAGTTCTTGAGTTGTGACTGAGTTTCCAGAAAGAAGAGTAAGGCGGTGCCCTCAAGTTTTGATTTAAAGAGAACAAAAAGTTCCTTGTCTGTAAAGTTATTTAGTTCCTGTAAGTCAGATAATTGATCGAAGAAAAATTCTACAGTCTGAGGGTTACCGTCGAAAGGTTGGATTGAAATATTTAGTTTGGCTTTTGGAGGCATGATGAAATAATTAATATAAGAACTCAATGTATGACATGATAAATTTGGTTATTTGGCAGGTCCTATGATGAACAATATATATAAATTGACCCGTTACTTAAAATATTGATGACTTTCATTTACTTCATACATCATTTTTATATGTAAAAAAAAAAGAAGAAAACGTATACTAACATATTAGTATCATATGAAGAATATAAGACCCAAATATTTTATGTAAATATTTATATATAATATGGCTCAAAACATAAATTATTATATGTATGACAAGAAGAATAATTTATCTTAGCATGAACAATAATTTTTACCAGTACCTCCGTTAAATAATGCATATATATATTAGTTGCAAAATATAGCAAGACAAGAAAAAATATATATGGAAAAATTATGTTATATATATATCATGCACTGCTCCAGAAAAATATTATTTCAGTATAGAATCAATATGTTGCAATTAATTACTGCACCACTCTCAATAATAATATAATTAATAATATTAATGTATGAAGAAAATAACTTGAAAAATAATGAAGAATTAACTGAAGATAATGACGACAATATGTATAAATATAACAAAAATATGATGGTGGCAAAGGAAAAATGGATGGTCATGGAATGTTGGATACGCTTTGGTGACGGCACCACAGGAAATAAGGTGTTATGTTTGAGCTGACGCTTTGGTCAGGGCATCAAAGGAAATATAATGTTATGTTTACTTGAAAGTGGAAAAAGCACTTTTTATTTGCCTCTACCCACAATTAGGCCAAATAAATGATCGTGATAATGACAGCACATCGCGGAGAATGGGGGCCTGCAAACGACCCAAGTGACCATCCTTACTTCCTTAGAACAATAGAAATATCTTTATCCATGATGACATAAAATGTCAAACATAAAGTTAAAAAGAATATAAAATTGAAAAGGTAAAAAAGGTTACCTGTCAAGTCCTTGGATGTTGATGACAAATAAATCCAGACAATAGGCACAAGAAATTATTATGCACACAAAATTTGAAGAAAACTATTTTTATTTCATGAAGAACTTGTTTCCCTTTTTCATGAATAAATATTTCTTCACATATTTATATTATTTTTGACTCGTACATATTAATCTCTCTTTTCATAAAAAACCATATCATAATATATGCTAATCACAACAATTGCTATCTCTAAGCAATAAAAATTCTTTGTCAATAATATATTTTAGATATCTCAACAGGATGTAAATTATAAATTTTCTCATGACATAAAAGGAGAATATAATATTATTTCTTCTTGAAAATGAGCAACTTTCATAATATGAACTTTCAAAAAAACAAAATATATTATACTTCATATTGCATAGATACAAACCAATATTTTCTTCATAACGCCCCGTGAGTAATCAAAAATTATATATATAAAATGGGCCAGATAACGACATGAAGGAACTTTATGTAAATAAATATTTGCATCTCACGAAAAGAAAAGATTTTCACCTCTGCTTGTTTGTCAGAGGACTGGCATCACATAAAACAATTATTGAAGAAAATTCGAGCACCAATAATAGCTGCAGAAAAATTATTTTTTAACGATGAGGTGATGAAAGATGAAATAGGTATTAAGTGGACTCATGATGACATACTACATCACTTATGATGCTTAAATCAGCCTATTCTAAAACCATGCGGGGATCACAGCAGCATAGAACGGAGCCCGTATAAAACGGCTTCAAAGGGGCGCGCACATGGCCCGAACTTCCACCCAAAACCTGCAGTCATCGGACCGCATCCATGACAGCTGGTGTCTATCGGCGCAACTGACGCAGGTGGCCGCGAGCCCAGGGGAAAAAGAGAAAGGGTTATTGTAAATGCAAAATACGCCAATTTGGCAGTGAGCAACAGAGGGGGGGAGGAAAAACTAAGCCAAATTACAATATACAGTATGAAAAGATATGTAACTAATAAGAATAAAATTGATAACCATCTTAAGAGGGGAGGCCAAAGCCGGTGGCCATGTACTTAACGGCTTGAAATACGTCACCTGTGGAATTTAATTTGATAGGTTAGGGGTGTGTCCGAATAAACGGAAGTTCCACCCAAAAGAACTAGCGAGAATGTTCTCGAACAAATTTAAAACCGGAAGGAATGATTTCAAACAGAATTTTACCGGCTTGGAACATTCGAAAGCTAAGCAAGAAAGAAAACATTACAGGCGACGAAATGAAAATAAGCGAAACCGAAATTAAATTTAAATTGAGAACATTAATAAAAAGGAAGGTGATATGAAATAAAATGGCTAATAAAATTGAATTAAACTAAACATATGGGGGGGGGTTATGGAGTAACCACCACAAACATCTTATGATGAATATTATCTCCCCTGGTCAGTGACTCTCTCCCCTGTCAGTTATCTTGACAGGGGAAATACGGCAGGGAAGAGACGTTTTCATGACAAATTCAATTTTTTTAACTGATTGAATTATTTTTTTGGATTAATTGTATATCTCACTTTAATTATTACTGTATTGTTTAATTAGGGCAGTAAATGCAAATGAATTAAATGAATATAAGTTTTATAACTTGCCAGTGGAGGTACACGATCACCTTGTGAAACCACTAAACTTCACGGTCGCGTAGCAACAACTAAAAATGGCGGCACTTAAACGGCTTGCTCGTTTAGTATTGCTAACTTCACGCCAATAGATGCCCTCGAGAGTTATTTCCAATATGGCCGTCCTTAAATTTATGTTTGTATTAATGGAACGAAATTTGGCAGGGTAGATACACAAAAAAAGCGAGACAAAAGTTAATTTTAAAAATTATTTGAAATTAACAAACTTATTTTATTTTTTATTTAATAATGCTTAAGTATAATTATTTAAATTCCGATTAAACATACTTTAGTTAAGCACCTGATACAAAACACATGTGTATTGTTTGAAAGTTAAACTGAAACCAGCAAGGGGACATTCCAGGATAGAGACTTTTTCAGGCTTTGTAAAAAATTTCAGAATTTTTTTTTTAAATTAGGCATTCAGTCGGGATGCTATCTAATAAAGCATATTGAGATGATGTGATTCGTTGTAAAAAATAGTAACATCCAGAAAAAAATGTTTTAAATGAATTGCCGTACAAATTACCTCTCATCGTAGAATCACCAATAAACAGACTATGGTATTTAAGACCATGCCATAGTCTGTTTATATCTGATTAAGCATGTATGATTTTTTAAATGTCATCTCTGACTGACAATCTTGAAATTTCCTGCCAGTGATGAAGATACTGTAATTTGATATTGTAACACAGATATTATCAACCTACAATCTTCATTAGATTGTATATATAGCCAAAACTAGACTATTTTTATCTTATTACACATTGTTTAATAGTAGTCCCATACCTTCCAGTTAATGGGGAGGTAAAAGGCACATTTTGAAATTTACAATTTCTATAGTTATTAAAATTGTTCCAGAAAATTATGTTTTTACATTGCTCAAGCAAATTAGAAAGTGTTTGATTTTGTATTCCATAATCTGATTTTTTTTTTTTTTTTTTTTTTTTTTTTTTGTGGTAAACAAAGTTACTTTTTCCTTTTTCTAAAAAGTGTCCCGTTCCTCGCCTCTCACCCATATGTATTTAAAAAGTATTTTCCCAATTTAAACTATTAATATTATTCTTCTATTAATGTCTGCATCTATAATTAAAAATATATATTTTACATACTTCTATTCATTATTGCACTTCTCCATAAAACGATATTTTAAACGAGTTTCATAAATTACGCTTTAACTAAAAGGATAGAATTTATCACACAACTATTGAGAAGCGATTTTACAGACCGCACGATCGAAAAATGAATAAAAGGTGTGATTAACTAATAGAATGGTATTTTTGTACAAAATTTCTGTACAGTCTTGTTATAATTAAAATTCGCGTTTTCAAAATCTCTAACTCCCCATTTAAGATTTTTAATCTTTCGCATGGTAAATTAATTTGTTCATGTTTTAATTAAATGTCATGGCTTATGGTATTTATTTTCTTTTCGTTTCTTTTTTATTTTAAAAGTAAATGTCGTGATTTTTTTTTTATGTTTCAGTTTTAAGTAAAAGTTGTGAGTTTTAAATAAAATGAATGAATGAATGGGAGAATTAAATTTGGTACAACTTGATTATCCCGTCGATCAAAAAAACTATCACCAAAATATAGATAAATACGAATAATGGATGATCTTAGATGTCATGTCGCACTTATTTGAAATTAAACACGATGCAGATGCTTGTTACACCAGAAAGTGATTTTTAACTAAACTTTTTATTTATATTAATGTTTTACTAATTTATTTGTTCTTTCGTTATTTAAAATAAAATTATACTATTTTATATAATTTGGCAAAATCCATCCATAGGGTAATCAAATAGTGCCTTATATTTTAGTGAAATTAATTAAAGGCGAGAAAATGCGGCGGTAACATTGTTTGGCGATTTATACCCGGCGTCTAGCTGAGATAAACATACCAAATTCTTCATTTCACTACCAGAATCTTTTGATTTGGCTAAGAATTGAACAATTAAATTAAAATCTATATATTTAAAACACCTGGCTGTTTTTTTTGGTCATCAGCCCTGAGCTTTCTACTGGCCCGATTTTGATAATTATTTTTTTAAATGAAAACTGTTTATGTGTAGATGTGCCCATTCTGGCTAATTTTTAATTTATTTCAATTTTTATATTTTATTTTTAATTTTAAAAGCTTTTTCGTGACATTTCTTCAAAACAGTGGCAACAGGTTAAGCTTTTCTCAAAATTTATTTTGTTTCATTATTTTCCACCAATCAGGAGCTTGATCTCATCGGTGAATGTATAATCGCATTTCAAAAAAAAAAATAAATAAATAAATAATTAAATAAATAAATAAAGGTTTTCGTAAAAATTAATCATAATAAAATGATTGCATTTAGTTATTCCCTGCAATACACAGATTATTTACTGAGTAATATTATTAAGTATTATGTAAGTAAAATAACAGAAGATAAACTTTAATAAAATATAATATATAAAGTGAAATTTTGTCGATGGAGAAAATGTCGTCATACAGAAACCACATAAATTTATTCCATGAATATAATATACATTGTTATAGCAGCTGTGTCAGTGATGATGTCATATTCATTGACTTTAATTCCTGCATCTAAATAAAGTGAACTTCTATTAATTTAAAGGTCCGTGTTGTGCACAAATGAAAATATTTCTATAAACTGCGCCATTTCTATTTAATTAAGTGAATATTTTATGAAATTAAAGAATTCTTAAATAACTGCATATATAACGCTTTTTATTTATGAAAAGAAGAGTATTTCTGAAGGTGTAAATGATGTCATATTAGAAAAAAAAAAAAAAAAAAAAGAATAAAACCTGTGATATGCCGGTATTACTATATTTTTATCTTACATAATATCAAAAAATAATTAAAATCATTTCATTGTATTAAGTTATTGTTTAAAAAAAAATCCGCATTTCAGCAACAAATATCACAATTTTATTCTTTTTAATAACAAAGATATTGTTTTTTTTTTTCGTTGCCATAACAATAAAATTAACTTTTAGAAGTTCATGGAGGATACAAACCAATAAATAAATTAAATTTATTGCAAGTGCTGTAAATATGTAGTGGGTTGGTTACGCAGTTTAATAAGTCCCTGTTTCTTTTAAAATTAAAATGTTTCATTGATATTAAAATTATTGTGCAGTTATCAAGCGATATTTAAACAGAGAAAAAATAAACTATGCAGATATTTTTGAATTCGTCTTTCGGGATATAATATTAACTTCTTAAATAATCTGGCATTATAATATTTAAGGTTTAGAAACCGCATTAAAAAAAGATTTGTAATTGAAGTTAAGTCCAACATAATAATTTGTGAGTTGTTTTCCTTATTTTTTGTTATTTTTCTGAAGTTTGTGTATCTTCATCATGAAAAGCTATGTTATCCCTATTTTAAGAGGTGGCAATTGTTTATTTCGCTCAGTATTTTACTGTCTATATAAGATTGATATGTATCATACCTAATATATATTCTTTTCCGTCGAGTTTCGACGGGTGCAGCTAGTATGAATAAAAGTAGCTTCATAAAATTAGCATTACATTTAAGGGCGACCAAGCTGGTCGCCAATTGCGGCTAGTTTAAGAGAATGAACAACTTAAGCCTAGTTCTCAAAACATGAAACTATTTAGCAGTTTATTATTACGCCTAAACACATATATCCAGCTCCTGCATAAAGATGACAGATAAAAAAAAAAAATAATAATAATAAATTTAACTAATACAAAATACACCAAATTCTTAAAATAATATCTTTAAATGGTCTGAAAACTCTGAAATAAAAGCAATACATACTGATTAGAGAATCGAAATACACTTCAATCCTTAACTACTACTACTGTTAGCGGTCTCACAGACCGTTGAGTTTTTCAAGATTTGGAGTTTAACTCGTAATTTTTGGTTTAACTATAGATACTGGTCTAATTTTGTTTCGTTTGGATCCCTATTAATTTCTCTAGAGACTTTTGAATAACTGAATTTTATTTATAATAGTCCTGTATATAAAGTTTAATACAAAAATAGTATTCTGAGAGTTAATTTAACATTTTATTCATAATTAGATTAAGCGGTCTGACAGACCGCTCACAGTAGTTATGCGACGATTTTTGTCACAACAGTTAAGGGTTAAAAAGTTATTTAAAAAGATGTTATTCACTTTTTTTGCTTTACTACGGAAAAGCCGAGTAAGATGGTCCCGTTCATTTGACGTCATAAAAGTCACACACTCTAACCGTTAGCTTTCACCGTATATTCTAATACCCATGGTGTAAAAATATCGAAACTATAAATTGTAATCGAATTATTAAAATATTCGATTTCCCACGTTGTGTTTAATCGGTTAATGTTTTGATCTTGGTCTTGCTCATGCCGAAGAAAATTATATTGTCGAGCACACAAGTCAGATGTATGTTGTTCAATAAACAAACAAACAAGAAAATTATAATATTTGTAAGTTTTTAAGGTGATTTTTATTTTATTATTTTTTTTTATGCAGGTTTGTTTATCATTTTTCTTTTTTGTCCGTAGAATTCTTTCTTTGAACAGTTTACGGATTTTTCTGATTTGTATTTCTGAATATTTTACACATTCATCTGTATTGTTTGCAAAATTTCTTATATGCGCAACAAATTTGTAAATTCCATGTTAGCTGGATTCATATTCATCAGGGGATTATGGCATTCATTGGAAAATCAGGGGACAATGCAAAATATTCCTCAAACCTAGGAAAACATAGCAATTATTATGGGAAAATGAGGATAATTTCTGCTGTTTGAGTGCTTTAGAAGATTGTAACAGAATCAAACTAAGACATACTTCTAACATCATGAGATATAGAATTGTAAACTAACTTTTCCTTTTTACAGATTAAATATAGTGTATGGTTATGTTATATTTAATTTGTGCTCCCTTTAGCATCTATCAACATCCACTCAGTCATTAGATCTATCTTCTAACATCGTCTGGTTCGACTACAGTTCTAGAGAAACTCAAGAAAAACAAAAGACATTTTAATATTGATATTGGCATTTATAGTCATCACATTATTCATAATGCTTTTGAAAGAGGTATTAAAATCACAATGTGGAAATTAAATTAAATTTTTGCAACAAATTATCAAGTAGTTTTTAAGGACAACCCCACAAGGTATGCAGACTTTATATCTGTTTTGGACAAAGTGGGTTTATTTTAAAGTTCTCTTCATATTGTTTATATAGGTGATTTGTAAACTTTATTTTTAAGATTACCTTCTTTTTGTTTTATTTTTATTGTGTATAAATGGGAGTGTCATGGTAGTGATTTAAAAATATCTGACTTTTTGCCCAGAGTATTTTTTTTTTTTTTTTTTTTTTTTTTTTTTTTTTTTTTCTTGGAAAAGCATATGAACCCTGGTACTAGGTATGTATCATGTATTCCTTTTCAAATTCTTTTTTGTGTACCATTTTAAAAGACTGGAAAAGTTACTGATTAATTCTATTGAACCCATATCTAAATGTATATAATTACTAGAATACAAATCAACTTCTGATTTTTAACAAATACTCTAATAAATAATTCAACATAATCTACAGAACAGATATATATATATCTGTGTAAGAATTTTGCATTGATTTTTTTTATTTTTGAGATTGTTATTACAAAAGAATTCTCAGATAATATGTAACATTTATATTAAAATCATAAGTGATTTGTGTGCTATTTAAGCTGATTCCATATATTATACATGTATCCAATCTTTTTGATACAGGACAGAGGGGCGGGCACATGTAAACAATTTTCACATTTTTGACAGTTTTTTAAATTGTTATGAGCTAAAGGAATAAAAATTGATATATATGAATATTTGCACTTTGTTAGTTCTTTTGGCAAAGCTTTTTGATTAATTGGGACCAAACGCAATCCGGATTATCCGGAGAATTGGAAAAAAATGAAATAAAACAAAAGATACTTATAGAAAGTCACTTTTATGTTAAATTTATTGAATATTTACCGACAGTAAAAATTTTCACTTTGCTTAATTCTTCTGAAAAGACTTCAGAAATTTTTTTTAATTCAGAATACAATGGTGAAACAAGTTAATGTAATGGAAATTAGCCAATCGCTTCTCAAACTTGAAAAAAAAAAAAAATGACCAAACTGATCTGGATTAATGGGATCTGAATTTGCGGGATTCTACTGTATATATATATCTATATAAGCTTGCATATGTATAAAGGAAAACATTATTTCAAGTTCAAGAATCAAAAGTAAATTTGCTTCATATAATTTTTGTGCTTTCTGTATATTAAATGACTTGTTTATTCATAGATGTTATAGTTAAAATTTTTCTTTCAAAATTGAATTTTAAATTGATGAAAATTTTACTTTTAAATGATTAAATTTGTGAAAATCCTCCTTTAAGTGAAAGAATTTTGTGAAATTTTTTAAAAGAATCCATCTCTTTCCTAAACAGAGCTTTGCTTGAGATAATGTGGATGCTGGCTACATTTCTATAACAACCTTCAGGCTTAAACGGGCTGAAGTTCATTCCTTCTGAAATTGAAAATTTTATTTATTGTCATATTTCCTTTAAAAATTACTTATCATATTTCAATTTATTATCTTATTTTGGTCAAAATGAAGGAGAAAACAGAAATCATATTTTTTCTTCTTTTGTTTATGTTTTTATAAAGTTAGAATGTTATTTAAAATAACCGTTTTTTATGAAAAGAAAATCGCTTTCTATTTGATAACATATTTTTACCACCTAAATTTAATGAAAATTCTGTAATTAATGATATTAGCTCTGTTCTACAACCAGAAGCATCATCCTGTTAAATAAAAGAATTAGTCATCAAGGATTCTACAAATCTGCACAGATGGGAGAAAGGAAGTATTTTGAATCTGTCATAGGCAATTTGTAAGAAAGTACAAATTGAATGGAAATTCCGAGTTTTATACACATTAATAAAAAAAATTTTAAATCACAAACCCTGAATATTTTATTGATTTTTTTTATGCAGAATGTATGTTAAATGTGGAAATCGTTTCAAAATAATAACTTTACATCTGCAGTTATTTAACATTGCAAGTATATAAAATTAATTTGGATTAATGAAAAATGATGTTAAATGTGGAAAATCATCAAATATAGGTTATATTAAATTGGGATTTCACTGTACTTTATAATTAAAAGAAATTCAACTGATCAAGCCAAATTTGACAAATAATGTTTAGATCTGAAAATTAGTAGAGTTTGTATTGTAGATTTACCTTCAGACTTATTTGCTCTGAGTTTGTTTCATTTATTTAATTAGCTCCATAAAAGAAAAGTTAAATGTTTTGCTTTATTTTAAGTTAAATGTGATATTTTTTCATCTGTTATATTGATTTACCAATGTAATAAGTTTTCCTTTTATCATTTTGATTTATTATTTCTGTAGGTAAAATTCCAGTTTTTAAAGTAAATAGTATCATCATGTCATCACTATCTGAAAAAATTTCTTTACTTACAAATCCAACACCAGCATATTTGGATCCTGAAGATGATGTCAATATTGGTAAGACACAAAAACATGAATAAAAATATTAACATGTAATGTATTTGTTTCATAAATTTTAAATGTTGTATGCAAAATTGTTAAAATAAATCTTATTGTATTCCAGAAACTGCTGCAAAAGCAAAAAAAGCTTCTGGTGATAATAGTGAAGTAATATTTACTAGAAGTGAACTACGGAGCAAAGCAGCAGTGCTTTTAGATGATTCTGATCCTGCATATATTGGGAAAAAAGTTTCAAGACAATCTTTAGAGGGAATATTTCATGGTGGTAAATAAAATTATATATATTTGTTAAATGTGAATTTGTTAAATGTCTATGCCTATCAACATAAGGCTTGGATGACGGGCCTTTCTCACTAAATCATAGTTGCCAAATCTCCAGTTTTTAACACATCACTATTATCTTAGAAAAATGTTCGTTTTAATCACTTAAATGTTCCAATTAAATAAAATAACATTTTCTATATGAAAATACTGGTGTTTAGAAAGCCGGAAACTTGGCAGCTCTGCTAAATACATTTCTGATTTTGATGTTGAAATGTAGAAAAAAAAAAAAAAAAAAAAAAGCATGTCATGATTTGCAGACAGTTGCATAGCACATCTCAAGAAATACCAGATCTTAAAAACATCTGTCTGGAATTTTTACCTGTCAACACCACACGCTACTTCAACCGATGGATTAAGGGATTATAAAGATTTTAAAATAACACTATTTCAGACATTTAGTGAAAATATTTCTATGCGAAATGGTAATTAAAAGTGGTCAATTTTCAGCAACTCTCCTCAATACCATGAACTACTTCAATGCTACTTGGGATGCAATCAAACCTAAAATAATTATAAAGGCAAGCTTCATAATGGATACTACTGATGAAGAGGGATCAGATCTTATAGACAGACTGGACTGTAAGCAGTTTACGATCATCCTTCAGAAAATACAGACAGCCTTCAGAACTATCTTAATATTGATGAAAATGTTATCAGAAGCAGCATTAAAAGCATTGATTACATCATAGAGGTCATTTTACAGGATGCTGCAAAAGAACACAATCTAGATGAAATTGCAGATGGCGAGGTTCAAGTTCAAGAGTGCTTCCCGACTTTAGCTGAAAGTAATGCAAGCATTTAGCACTATCTGCCTATATATTGCTTCAATTGAAGATGCATTAAGAAACCTTAACAAAGCAGAAAACACTCCTTTAATGGCTGTTCATACAAAACTCAAAGAGTTTTTTTTCTAAAACAGAGTAAACAGTAGGTATGAAAGCTTATAGACCTACAGTCATGCTCAAAAATACAAATGTTATTATTATTATTATTTTTTTTTTATAAGTACAGTGAAACCTCCAAATAAGGGACACCTATGGGACCGCAACCTTTGTCCCTTAAATAGAGGTGTCCCTTATTCGGAGTTTCTTACATAGTGAAACCTCCAAATAAGGGACATCTATGGGATGCAATTTTTGTCCTTTAAATAGAGGTGTCCCTTATTTGGAGGTTTCACTGTATTATTATTTGTTTCTTTTACAATTTCATTTTATATTTAATATCAAGATAAAGGTTCCTATTAGAACTGTTAAATATGTTTTGTATTTTTTATTTTAATGCTAACAATCTTTTACTTATACTGTTTTGAAATAATAATATACTCTGTAAGCGCTATATTTAGTACAGTGGACTCTCTCTATCTGAACACTCTCTAATGTGAACACTCCGGTATTATGAACACATTCTGACGGTCCCGGCAAAACTCCATAGACTTAACAAAAGATGAACTCTCTGTATTCTGAATACCCTCTATTCCGAACACGCTACTTTAGGTTCCCATTTCTACTCCATCTCTCTGTAAACTGAACACATGTTTGCAATCTGAATTCGAATTCTGATCATGGAAATTCTGAGAAACTGTTACAGATGAATAAAACGGTTCAATAAACTTGATTAAAAAATAAACAACAAAATAACTGCTAGATTGTAAATATTACTTGAAATTGCAATTTGTTCGAATTATTAATTTGGTTGACAGAAACTTCAGTTTAATCTTGAGCAACTGTTGTCACATTCTTGTTAGCCACCTGCTGTAACAGAAGCCATTTTATGACTTTTTTATTAGAAAATATAAAAATTTAGTTTTTGATAGTTGGAGACAATTGCGGTAAGTTAAAATAATCCACTTCCATCATTCTTATATCAAATAATAGTTCTATATGAAATATTTTTAATAACAGTTTAAGCATGATATTAAGATTAATTTTTAAATTTTAGTCTGAATTTGGAGTTTTGGACTGATTTGTTCGATTGATCAACTACTGAGAAAATGACAAATATAGAAACTATTTGCTTATAATTATGTTGCTATTTAATTTCAGCAGATTTCATTTTTTGCCCATGATAGGATATTCATTAACCCTTTAAGTAGCCTAAGTGGGTTTTTCTGTCATGTAGTTTTTGGATTCAAAGATTTATTTAAACAAAGCCAATATTACTGTTAACTTCTTGAATTGCATATGATAAATAAATATCTTAGATTATAAAATACAAATCTCCTTGTCAGTACTTTCCGTAGTTTTTATTTTATGAATTGTTAAACTTGCATGTAAAAATCTGCAGGATGCTTAAAGGGTTAATTAATTTAGAAATCATGTTAGTTTAGTTTTAAAACCTAAAAGAAAGGAAATGTAATAAAAACCCCGTAGAACCAACCTTATTTGATCAACTACCGGCTCGGTCTATCGTACATAGTAGTAGTAGTAATGCATTTTCAATCTCCCTCTATACTGAACACCCCTATAATCTGAACATTTTTGGCGGGACCCATGCATGTTCAGAATAGAGAGAGTCCACTGTATAACATTGTTATATTTTAAATGAAGGAAAAATTTTTGCATCTATGCTGTAGAGTTTTTATTTGAAATATTATATAAAAATGATTTCTTGCATTATTTAATGCAGATAATTATTATTCTCAATTTTAAAATGCTGAAAAATTTCCCTCTGCATTTAATGTTCTTCTAGCTTGGTCCTTCAGAAGAGCACTTTTTATACAGCACGGGTTTTACTGTATTATATAATTTTAAGAATTTAAATCCTTATAATACAGGGTGTTTATAAAGTCCCGGTCCCATTTTGATGTTTAATAACTCATAAAATAATAAAGATAGATTAAAATTAATAACATAAATGGTTAGATAGATTAAAATTAATAACATAAATGGTTAGATAGACTAAAAAAGTTTCATGACCCTTGTCAATGAACTTCTACGTGTGCCCCCCTTCGTCGCATGGTGAATATCAAGTCAATAGTCGATTTTACGCCAGGTAGCGGCAAGCATGTCAGCATACACAGAGGTTATTTATTGCAGTTGTAATTCTGGCTTTTAAGTCATCAATGTTCGTCACTCTCCTCCTGTAAACATTGTCCTTTACAAATCCTTAAAGGAAAAAGTCCAGTGGCATTATATCAGGTGATCTGGGTGGCCAAGGAATTAGACCGCCTCACCCAATCAATTTTCCTGAAAATGGTCATTCAAAGAAGTACGAACGATGGTACCCCAATTAGGTGGTGCACCATCTTGTTGCAAAAAGACATGTGGCTAAAGCTCTTCTAGTTAAGGAAATACGAAGTTTTCCAACATGTCTAAGTATACGACTGTTGAGACCATCTGTCGATACAGATATTTAGACTGGAAAAGGAAATTATCTGAAATTAACACCACACACAGACAATATTTACAAAAAAAGCTATTCAAACCTAAAAAGGAAAAAAATATGAGTTATTCCATCAATAAATGCCATAAGTTTGTTTATATCTTCATTATTTTATGCGTTATTAAACATCAAAATGCATCCGGGACTTTATAAACACCCTGTATTATAAATGTGAAAGTGTGCCCGAAAGTTGGCTTCAAAACAGATGGATTAATGACTTTGAATCTTTGCTTTTTAGAGAAGTTAAATCCTGGAAATGAACATAGACTAATTTTTAATTGTTTTATTCAAATATTTTCCTTAAAAAATTAAAATTTCATTCATTTTCATACTGAATTAATAGGCATTTTTTAGAAAAAATTTAATCAATTTCCTTTCCAATTGCCAAGATAATTTAAATCTGGAATAATAATTTCTCAGCGGCAAAAAATTTCCAATTGAACTAGATTCTGGATTTTTTAAAACTGTACGTCATTATTTAAAAAAGATAATACTCAAAACGACAAAAGGCGTTTTTAGTTAAAGGATTTATCAGATAAAAATGATGTAATATTTTTCCATCTAAAGCATTCATTTTAATTAGAAAACATTACTATATATTTAGTATATTCAATTCACAGAGTGATGTCACCTTCTTCAAAGAAAAAAATTAATCCTAAGTAAAAGAAAAGTATACATTTCTGAAATAATATTTTGCATTAGTATTATTAACTTACATTTTAAATACATTTTTTAAATTGAAATTTAGCATTTAATAAAAATAATGTTTCAATATTTTCTAAATGTACTGTAATATTTTATTTTATTAAGGAATTTCCTGTTTTAACTAAATTGAAATGCTTAATTTTACATAACTCATGACGTGAAAGATTTTTTTTTTTTTTTTTTTTTTTTAAATCTTGACAAGTATTATTCCGTATAAATAACTAACCTGGTGGTCATATTTTAAATCATTAGCCAGTTTCTTTCATAAAATGTTTCAAAAATAGTTCCTTTTTCATGTATATGCATTTTATAGCAGTTATACAAAATAGTGTGATTTTCGCAGAATTTATCCTTTGCAAATAGATGTTTAACACCCTTTTACCTTACAATCTAGCAGCAAGCAAATTTATTGCTTAAATAATAAACATTTAAGATTCGAGAGATTTCATAGTCTGATGAACATTTCAATGCCAATGTTACAATAATTTAAATAATCTCTTTAAATAATATTGTTTGATGCAAAAACATAAATGAATATCTACGAGCAGATTAAATGTAAAATTGAATAAATATAAATTATAAAATTAGAATAAAGGAAATGTAAATTTATTCCTCATTTTATCTTAGAAAACGAGTACAGGCCTCGGAGTGAGTCGCTAAACTCGCTTTTCTCGCTATTTTTTTGGATTTGTCTCTTTTAGTCTATATTTTTCAGATTTAATCTCTTTTTTCGCTTTTTTTTTTTTAAATATTTTCTTTACCCATCGATCGGTCGCAGGAAAAAGATCGTAACTTTCGTTATTTGATCGCGGGAAAAATATCGCGAAATTCAACAATTTGTCGTGAGGAAATATC
The DNA here is from genome assembly GCA_964019185.1 of Maratus speculifer. Lineage (NCBI taxonomy): Eukaryota > Metazoa > Arthropoda > Arachnida > Araneae > Salticidae > Maratus > Maratus speculifer. The sequence goes on from OZ025291.1 coordinate 54,177,380, forward strand.
GGAAAACTTGTCAATCCGTCGCAGAAAAATCTCGAAATTTGTTAACTGTTCGCAGATAAAAATTTCAAATTTTTTCAGTCGGAAACCGGCAAAAAAATCTTGGATTATGTCAATCTGCCATAGGATGAAACCACGAAATCCCGCGGAAACGATCGTAAAACTTAGTCACGGAAAAAATTCCGCGAAATTTGTCTTTCATTTACAGGGGGGGGGGGGGAATTCTAAAGTTCGTCATTCTATCGTGGAAAAAAGTTTATAAAATTAGCATATTGTTTGCGGGCAAGAATTGCGGAAAAAAATGTTACTATTTTGTCATTTTCGCGAAAAAAAAATACACGCATAATCCGTCAATCGGTGACAAAAACATATCGCAAAATTTGTTAGTTGATCTCGTGAAAAACAATTGAAAAATTCGTCCATGGATTGTGGGAAAAAAAAAAAAAAAAAAAAAAAAACTCTTCATTCACTCGTTGCAGGGGGATCACTTTTTCGACAAACGGCAGATTTCCGCGTTTTTTTAAGTTTTAAGAATCCGCGTTTTAATCAACTGATCGCGGGAGAAAAGACGATTTTCATTAAGCAATCGCGAAATCAAGAAGGATTCTCACCGTACTGAAAAGGAAAAAAAAACAATTATTTCTAAACGCTTCCGAAATAAAATCGCGATTTTCGCCAAACGGAAAAAAAAACGGAAAAAAAGATTTTTGTCTAACGATCCCAAAATAAAACCGCGCTTTTCGTCAAATGACTGTAAAATCAAAAAGCGATATTCTTCGAATGATCGCGAAATAAAACAATTTTCATCAAGCCATGCTGAAATAAAATCGCGATCTTTGTATGCCTGTTTGTGTTCCGGGGAATCTCCGGAATTCCGGGGATTTTACTAAAAGTGCCCTGGAAATTCCGGAGTTAATTACAACAAATCGGCATCCTTTTTTTTACTTTTCTATGAAGCTTTCCTTTCATCTGGACGTTAGTAGCTGGGAAGCTAGATTCGAAAGTAACAAATCGCCCTTTAGTTTAAAAAATAGCGCCTCTCTTGCTCCTCATTAAAAATCTAGCGTTCCTCTTGCCGCTCATTCAAAAAAATAGCACCATTCTTTCCCCTCATTTGAAAAAACGCCCTTACTGCTGTTGCGTCCGAACTGAATGCGCACCTGCTAGTTGTCTTCTCATTCATACATTTAAGACCGCGCGTTCTCAAAGCGTGTATTGCGATAAACAAGTCTTTGATAGGTCAAGTTTGTTTATAAGGTTTTGTCCCGAAATTTCCAAGAACTAAAAACATTCTGTTCTTTTTTTTCTATATCATGGATCAGAAAATTGAGGCATAAAAAGTATCGCGAATTTCAACAAATGATTGCCGAAAATTTTCGTCAATCGTTCACATACACACACACACACAAAAGAAAAAAAAAAGAAAAGAAAAGAAAGAAAAAAACGCGAATTTCATGAAGAAATCGTGGGGGAAAGCGTATTTCGTTTTAGAATGGCGAGAAAAACGCTAACTTCGACAAAGGATCGCCGAAAAAGGCGTTAATTTCATCAAAATGCAGCAGACAAAAGTGTGAATTTTGAAGAATCGGAAAAAACTTCGAAGTTCGTCAAGGAGCCATCGAAAGGATGCCAATTTTGTCAGAGTATCGGGTGTAAAATAGAAATTTTGCTAGAGAGCCACGGAAAAACGCGAATTTTGTTAAATGACCGCGGACAAAAGACTAATTTCGTCAAATGACCGCAGAAAAAATTCTTGATAAATATAGGGTAGTTTGAAAAAAAACCACCAGGCCTTAAAGTGTAAAGAAAGACAGACATGGTGACTTCTGAATAAAAATGGCTAAGTTAAAACTAAACTATTTATTAAATTAAAAACATAATAAATGAACTAAGCCTTGCTACTTGCAAAGGCACAAACTAGCGTGACTAGTGCAGCACACATCAACACATTGTAAAGCAAACAGAAGAGAAGAGACTCAGCTCTTCAGAAGTATTTATAGTTGCTTTCAAGAAGCTCAAAGCATGTGCAGTCTCAGCATCCAATCAGGAGCGGCACGTGGCGATGATGCAATACTCACGTAATGAATAAACACTTCCTGCAAACGGAAGTTACGTCAGAAGATAGAAAGAACTAGAAACATGAGAGATTGTTTACTCTAGACATCGCGCATCGACGATATTACGATCGCGATCGATGTGCTAAGCAGGAAAACAAAGAATACATCTCAGGGACGCGAGACCTAAGTAAAATACAGATGGAAAATTAACTTTTTCACAACAAAAATGCTATTTTTCATAGGGCCGTTGAAGAAACGCGAATTTTATCTAAGTATAGAGACAAAAAGCGCGAATTTCATCAAAATGCCTTGTGAAAGTGAAAATTTTATATCAAAGGGCTGTGGAAGAAACTTTTTTTTCGCGACTCTGCGAAATTCACGTTTTTTATCGTAATCTCTGAACGAAATTCGTATCTTTTCACGATTCTCTGTCAGAATTCGTTTATTTCATGCGATTCTATAACAAAATTTGCACACACCCCCCACCCAATAATTTGTCAAAATTTGCGATACGTTTTATATTCGAATTTTCAGAGTTTTGACTGACTCAGTTTTTCTTGATTTTGTGGAAAATCTGATTAGAATCACAGAGGTGAAAAAATATGAAATTCACAGCAAATTTTCTGAAAGGTTACAACAGAAAGGGGGGAGCAATTCCATTCCCGGTACAAAGTTATGTGCTTTTTTTTTTTTTTTTTTTCGCGCCCCTATTTTGAAATTTGCGTCTTTTTGCGATCGTTTGACGAAATTTACCGTTTTTTCGCGATCTTTTAACAAAACTTGCCGTTTTTTTACGATCTCTACAAAATTTGCCGTTTTTTGCGATCTTTTAATAAAATTTGTCGTTTTTCGTGATTTTTAGCAAAATTTGCTGGGTTTCTTTTACAATCTTTTTACAAAATTTGTCTTTTTTTCATGATCTTTAAACAAAATTTTCTGTTTTTTACGATCTTTTTAAAGAATTTGTCGTTTTCCCTGATTTTTTAACAAAATTTGCCATTTTTTTACGATTTTTTTTAACAAAAATTTGTCGTTTTTTTTTCGCGATCTTTTAGCAAAATGTGCCGTTTTATCGCGATCTTTTAGCAAAATATGCAGTTTTTTTGCGATCTTTTAACAAAATTTATCGTTTTTCCGCGATCTTTTAACAAAATTCTATTTTGGTGGATAGGAATAAATGTGCAAGGGGTTAAAAAAGGTAACATTTTTGTGATGATTTTATAGTTTATAAATATTATAGGAGTAAAATTCACAAAAGAATAAAATATTTGAAAGTTAAAAGCAATTCTATGTAACGGCTCATGGGATACTTATGAAGTTAATCAGTGATTATGATTTATATACTATTGTAACTTATTTAAAAAAAATGAAGATTTATTTTTTCAGGGGATTTAATCAAGTGTTACAAACAGGCATGTCTTTGTCAAGCGGTCGTGAAATCAAGCAGCGCCGCCTTCATCAAATGATCGCGAAATAAAGCAGCGGTTTTCATTGAATGATCATGAAATTAAACCCGTACTTTCGTCAAATGATCGCGAAATAAAACCTCGATTTTTGAAATATGATCAAGAAATAAAGTTCCGATTTTCACCAAACGATTTCGAAATAAAACCGCGATGTTCGTGAAACAATCCTAAAATAAAATCTTAAATTTTGTCATACTATCGCAAAAAAAGCTAAATTTTTCTACTAGCTAGTAGAAAAAAACAGTAAAGTTCATGTTGCAGAAAAAAATTATGAATTTCATCAATCGGTGACAAAAAAAAAAAAAAAAAAATCATTTTATTAATCATTCGCGAAAAGTAAATCATTAATTTGTCTCAGAAAAAAAACATGAAACTTCATCCATCAGCTCTGTGAAAAAAATACCACAAATTTCTTAATTAATCGCTAGTTTCATGAGACTATTGCAAAATAAATTCACAAATTATGTGAAAAATTTTGGAAAAAATTTACGAATATCGGCGAACGATCGCAGAAAAGAATCGCGAATTTTGAATAGCGATCGCGAAAAAATCGTAAATTTTGGGAAACGATCGCAGAGAAATATGGGATATTTTCCGCGATCATTTGCCGAAATTTGCTATTTTTCGGCAATTGTTTGCCGAAATTCGAAATTCTTTTGCTTTTATTTGCGGAAATTCGTTTTTTTTTTCGCAATCGTAAGAAAAAGTCGCAAATTTTGACTTACGATTTCATAGAGAAAAAATCACGAATTTCGGTAAGTGATCGTTAGTCAGAATTAGCGATTTTTTTCTGCGATCGCGGAAAAAACGAATTTCTGCAAATAAACGCAAAAGACTTTTGAATTTCGTCAAGCGATCGCCGAAAATTCACGAATTTTGGCAAATAATTGAGAAAAAAAATCTCGAATTTTGTCAAATACACACAGAAAAAAATGTTAATTTCTGCAAACAATGGCCAACAAAATTGCGAATTTCGACAAACAATCGCAGATAAAAATCCAGGGATGCCACTTTTCCGCCAAATGGCGGATTTCAGCTTTTCTAAAGTTTTAAGAATCCGCGATTTTCGTTAAACGGTCGCAAATAAAATAATGATTTTCGCCAAACGATCGCGAAATAACATAGCGAATTTCGTCAAATGATCACAAAATACAATCTCATCAAACGATCGCGAAAAAGAACAGCAATTTTCGTCCAACGATCGCGAAATATGACAGCGATTTTTATCAAACGATCGCGAAATATAAACACGATTTTCCCCAAAAGATACCGAAATATAACGGTGATTTTCATCAAAAAATCTCAAAATAAACATCGATTTTCGTTAAACGATCACGAAATATAACAGCGATTTTCATTTAAGGATCGTGAAATATGACAGCGATTTTCGTCAAAAATCGCAAAATATAACGGTGATTTTTGTCAAAAGATTGCATAAAAGAGCAATTTTCGTCAAACGGTAGCGATATAAAACAGCAATTTTCGTAAAACGATCGGGAAACAAAACGGCGATTCTCGCTAAATTATCGTGAAATATAACAGCGATTTTCGTCAAAAGATCGCGAAATATGACGGTGACTTTCGTCAAAATATCGCAAAATAACATAGATTTTGTTAAATGATCACATAATATAACAGCGATTTTCATCAAATGATCGCGATGTAAAACGGCGATTTTCATCAAGCAATCGCGATGTAAAACGACGATTTTCGTCAAACAATCGCGATGTAAAGCGGTGATTTTCGTCAAACAATCGCGATGTAAAACGTCGATTTTTGTCAAACGATCGCAAAAAAAAATGATGCGAATTTTTGTTATTCACTCCTGGAGTAATCATCGAATCTATTGATGTATTACTTAAATTGATTGAAAGTGATGTGATACTTAAAATTTCTCCCTGAACTTGTTGCTTGGTTACATTAATTGATGAAAAGACTGTAGACTATAGAAAAATAATTTTTATTTACTCTTATTAAAGATTTACCCCCCCCCCCCCCCTCAAAAAAAAAGGTTCTTAAAAGAATAAATAAAATAGTTTTAATTCTTTATTTAGTTTATTATAAACAATATAATTTACAAAATTCATGCACAAATGTTGTGAAAAATGTTGCAAATTTTACTTTATACGTAATTTTTATTTATTTATTTTATTTTATTTATTTATTTATTTATTTATTTTTGTTATTTTCTGAGTGGCACCCCTGAAAATCACAAATTTCACTAAAAAATTTGCAAATGTTGGCAAACAATCACGGAAAAATCATGTGTTTCAGTAAGCAATGGGGATGAAGAAATATGACAATTTTCATATTAAATTGCATCAGTCGGTAGCGGGGTAAAAATTGCTAATTTCATCAAATGGTCATGGAAGGAAAAGTAGTAAGCTGATTAAATGTGTCCTGAAATATTGAAAAAAGTTTGTGTTGAAGTATCACTTGGCACCAGTACAATCCCTGATTTCATTTTTACACGAAGACCATTTGATAAATTTCGCGATTTCTTCCTGAGATAATTTGACAAACTTCTCTATTTTATATTGCAGCCGATTGTCGCACAACATTTTAATGCAACCTATTTGCTGAATTTTATGATTTTAACACAAAACCCATTTGACTAATATCGTATTTTTTTTCTTTCTTTGAGGCCATTTGATGAATTTTGTGATTTTTATCCCAAGAATATATGACTAATTTCGAGAATTTTTTCCCGAGATCATTTGACAAATTTTGTGACTTATTTTCTGAGACAATTTGATGAATTTCACTATATTTCTTGGAAGAACATTTGACGAGTTTTGGTTTTGTCCTCGTGATCATTTGGTAAATTCTGTGATTTTTTTCCATGATGAATGGTCGCTATTTATTTTTCTGCAACCATTAACAAAATTCGCAATTTTTTCAAAATCGACTGAAATGCATTGAAAATGCATTCTGCGGATGGTGTTAAATCTTATAGTGCTTATCTGTGTATCTAAAACATTTAAGTGCAGAGAAAAAACTGTTTTTTATTTGGTCTCTTTTTAGTCTCTTTTTTTATATTTTAGTCTCTTTTAGTCTCTTTTTCTTGCAATTTAGTCTCTTTTCTCTCTTTTTTAAGAGTGACTCAGCAGTCCTAGGCCTGCGAGTATGAAATTTTGAGCTCGCAAAAAAAATTTAAATAATCTCCTATATATATAAACATTAAGCAAATTGGGATCATCAGAAGTGCTTCTATTATAAAACACGATAAAAGGTTGATTACACATGCTTTTAATCATCAAAATCTTTTGTTTGATTGATGAATTTTTCTTCTTTAAATGTTATGTGAACAAAGTCACAAGTAACAGCTAGTGAAATTTATAATTCTGTCAAAGTTAGTTTATTATTTTATAAATTAACATTCTTTTCGGTTATTTCTAAAAACTGTCGTGTATTGTATATCAGGTTCTAAAGACAACTTATGTTCTGATGATGATGAGGAGGAGGATGTGGATGATGATGATGATGAAGATGAGGATGATTATATTGAAGAGGATGATGATGACATAGAGCATTTCAAAGCTTCATTAGCTGGAAAGGCACATAGGTAATTTATCAGTTTTCTATTTTTTGTAAAGACATAAGTATAAGCTGTAAAAATCATTAATATTTATATTTATTCAATTCTTCAGGATTGTTATTAAAAATTAAAATGTCAGCAAACCAAAGATGACTTAAATATTCCCCATTTATTCTAATTAAAAATGAATTTAGAAAAGATTAAGATAATGTTCAATTCATTTACATCAAAAAAGAAAATTGTCTGGAAGAACACTGAGATTAAAAAGGCGCAAAGTTATATGTACCTTGGACTGAAAATATCATCGGATAATTGTATCATGAACGAAATCAACAGAAAAATAATAACTGGGTGGAGTACTTTAGGGAAGAACAATATTATTCTGAACAATAATATGTTTCTTTGTTTGAAAAGAAAAGTGTTTAATCAATGTGTTTTGCATGCACTAACTTACGAAGCAGAAACAGGGACACTAAAAAATGGATGGTACAAACAAAGACTATATACAACACAGAGAAGTATAAAAAGATGTATGCTAGGCATAACTAGAAGAGACAGAAAGAGGATAATCTGGATAAGATATCAGACAAAAATTTTTGACATCATTGAAAAAATCAAATAACTAAAATGGAAATGGGCTGGGCACATTGCAAGAAGACAAGACAATAGATGGAGCACAAACACCCTACAGTGGTATCCCAGAGATATAAAATGGCCAAAAAGATGACCCTAAATAAGGTGAAGTTATAAAATCAGAAAAGTGGCTGGTGCACATTGGATGACGAAAGCACTAGACAGGAAACATCGGAAAAATCTGGGGGAAACCTACATTCAGGAATGGATCAAAATCGATTGATTATGATGATGATTATATATATATACATTTGTCATTTTATGTATATCAGGGTTTCCGAGCATCATAGAAAGTCAGGGAAATTTCAAAATATATAGGAAAAGTCAGGGAATTTACAAATATTTTCTAAAAAGTTATGGGAAAATCTTAGGAAAAAAAAAAGGAAAAATGTCACAGTTTATCAAATAATCTCAGGGAAAAAGAAAATCACAATTCATCAAACATTCACACAAAAGAGAGAGAGAAATTTGAAGAAAAAATCATTACACTGTTAAAATAAAAGGTCCAAACTGGGTTTTGTGAGATTTTTTGGGATACAGTTAATGTTCTCAAAATCGTGCAGTAGTACAACAATCCCCAAAGTAGTTAACCCAAAATGGTTCAAAAAACTGGACAGTTCCTTATTAACATTAAAACAATCAAAACTTCTTAGATATAATGTATATAATATCTAAGATGCTTAGATTGTAATGTCTTAAATTATTAAGTTTCATGTTATTAAGGGTCTGTCGTTTTTTAAAACCATTTTGGGCTACAAAATTAACTTTGCAATTTGATCCCTGCTGTATCCAAAAATCTTACAACCCAATTTTGGTCTTTTATTATGGTGTGCTTTTAACTAAGAATTAGCAAGTTTCATTGTATGCCCATTTGGGCAGAGAATATTTTGAAATTTGGACAAGAGAAAGTCAGGGAAATTTTTGAGATTTGGTTATGAAAAGTGAGGGAATTTGCCAGATATGTTTTACTGGGAACACTGTATATTAAGAAAAATTCTAATATTAAAAATGAACTATCAATATTGAATATAAAAAAAATCTAAACTAACTAAAGAATAATATTGTTTATCTTAATTTAATTTATTTGTTTATTTAGGTTTTACTTAATAAAATATTAATCTGTAAATATTTGTGTTGCAGTGAGGAAGAGGATGGAGAGGATGAGGAATCGATGGACTCAGCAACTTCTGATGATGAGGATATTAATGAAGATATTGGGGAAAACAGTAAGTATTAACACTGAAATATAAATTATAATTAAGGCATTGTAAAATTACTAGAGAAAGGCATTTTAATTTTAGGGAAGAGGATGATGTGATACAAATATTATAACCTCTCTTCTTAAGTATAAAAAATCCTAATTATTTTATTATTACACTTAAAAGATTAAATCTTTTTGCTTAGAGTAACTAGGGTAAAGTTTAAATTTCTTAAATTAAAGACATTTTTGTGTTCTTTTAATCGTATCTTAAAGGTTCAGCTAGACTCTCCAATATATATTACATCACATTGTTTACATGAGGGTACATGTATTATAATTTTCCTTTAGATTCTTCTTGATTCATTAGCACTAGAATAATAGTAAGAGGTCATTTTGACCATTATAATATGTATATGTTTTGACTCAAACCAGAAATTTAAATAACTTAAATAGTTTTAAATAAAACTTCTGCTGTTTAATATTTTTATAAAATTTGAGTAAAAATTTCAGTCTTTCTAGTGTTAATGAATGTTTGAAAATGTCTTTTAAATATACTATGGTAACTCTGCCCTTTGCTAGCTATGCTCACAAACCCCCACATAATCACTTTGTGATTCCATTTGATATTGCAAAGCAATCCCTATTTTCTAGTCAACCCCAGACGTAATTGTTTTGCATTTCCATAGTGAATAACTTCGCAATCCCTTATTTTCTATGCATTCAACTTTTAGATTCCATTTGGTAGAAATGTGTTCCTTCTCTCTCATCCCCTGGCCTCAATTTTTGATGCGCCCTAATTTTTAAAAATTTTGTTTTGTGTGATAAATTATTTTAAAGTTTCAAGCAGATCACCTTGTTGTAGTTTCTAATTTTGTTAACAAAACTTTTAAACAACCTATCAGTAGATATTACTCAATAGGGGGGGGGGGGGTGATCTTAAGAAAGAATTTAAGATATTTCATGAAATTGCTATTCAAAAATAGTGGTAACTAAATGTTTGACATTTTAGTTAGATTTCATAAGAAATATTATTACATTCTCCTTTACGTTGGAATTTCTGATTTATTTTAGAATCATACTTTGGTTCAGTCAACTAATTATATCTTATTTCATTTATTCTAAGTGAAGAAAGTGCATTTCTTCTGCTATTTTCCATAATTTTCTTTGTTTTATATCGTCATTAGGGCTGTATGATACCTGAAATATTATATTAGAATATACAACAAGTTGATATTGGTGAAGTATCACAATTTAAAGTTGGATTGCGAGGGATATTTACTATTTCTAAAAGAGAAATAATAAGTACCAAAATTTTAAACAAAAGAGAATAAAAAGCAAGGAATCATCATTTTTATATTTATTTGTTTTTACAATGCATAATTTCTATTTTTTATTTCTTTAAAAAATAAATATATAAAAAGATGAGCCAATTATCCAATATAGATTCACTTAGACATCATTACTTTCACAAAGCTGTTTGTAAAGATAGTCTATTCTTCTTCTTCTTCTTCTTTTTTTTTTTTTTATTTATTTATCTTTTTTTAATGATTTTCATGAGTAGGTTTTACTACATGATTAAAAAAGAAGGGGAAAAAATCATTATGTACAATAAAATTCAGAATTGTCCATCTAAAAACCTATAAAATATTTTTTTTTATTGAATTTTAATTGTATGTTAATGCTGATTAGAAATACAATTTTTTTATGTTTATTGTTTAGTTCAAGTTGAATTTAGCCAGAATTGGCCTCATTTCATGTATGGTTTGGCAATATTTGGTACAAGTCAAACACTTTTTTTTTCTAATTAATAAGACTCGCCTAAGGTAGCTTTCGTACAGGATTAGTTTGTTTAAACTAGAGACCTGCATTAGGTTGGATAACCCAATTTTACCCAAACCCAGTTGGATTGCTACTGATTCTTTTCACTGTGGACTAGGTCATTTTCTTTTTTCGATTTTGATTTGAGTTTCAACATATGTAGGTTAAAGTCAAGTTAACTTGCTGTTAAAAAAAAAAAAAAATCAAATATATTTTTCAGAATAAATATATATATATTTCAGGCATGAAAAAGTTCCTCCTAAAGAAGGAATTCTACCTTTCTTAAAGCAATTTTGGACATTCTCTAGATTGATGCAAAAATACACAGAAAATTTTAGAAAGATAATAGGAGGTGGGGAGGGGGTGCCTGGAAAATTTAGTAATCTGACATATGTTCAAACCCTTAGAGTTTGTTCTTGAATTGTTGTGCAAAAGAGATATTAAAGATGAACTATAAGCATCTGAAAGTCATGTAAAAATGAAATTTTAACTTAAAAAATTCAAAATGAAAGGAAGTTTCTGTTTGGAATAGAATATTTTTTGCTGTTTATACAACACTTTTGGATAATTTCTGTGATACCTCTTTTGGGATATATTTCTGAAGCTAAGATCAGTTTAGCAAGGAGAAGGAGGTTGTTTTTATTGGAAGAAAAAGGGGTGAAGAGGTGAGAGAATTTTACAGTTAAACCATTCATGATAATATTTGTATTGGGAAATTAAAGACTGTACTTCATATAAGTTGATCAGATGTATTTGAATTTACACCTTTTAGCATTAATGCATTCTAAGTGTAAAAAATAGATATAGCAATCATACTTGCAATTACACTTAATTTTATGGTATAGGTGTCTATTAAAATGACAAATTGTAAAAGGTTAGCACCACTGTCTAGATGCAAAAAAATTTCCACCTTTTTTCTCATTTCTCACTTTCATGTCTGATATTTGAACACTAATTGAGTGTATAGATAATATATATGTCTATTTTTCTGCATAGAAGATAAAATTAATATGAAAGATATAATTGTAGACGAGTGCATTTTTTAAATATCAAGATGAGATTTTAAAGGTTGATTTAAAAAAGAAAAAAAAAAATTCAAAATATCACATCAGCAACTTATGTTTTACTGAAAAAAGTAATCTCAGCAAAATTGTAATTTAATTTTTTTCCAATCTTTTGAGTTAAATATAATTTAACATTAATTAAATTTTTCAATGCTTTTCTTTATTATTATTATTAAGATTCTTTGTTCACTTAATAAATGATAGACATTACAATTTTTGTATAGAAATTTAATTTCATTTTAAAATTGAGGAGAATAACAAGTACATGAATTTGGATAATCCATTGAAGTCATCATAAAAGCTCTTGTGTTATCTTTCACTTGTAATACCCATAAAGGTGATAAAAATCTTAAAAATGCATGCTAAACTAATTATTATTATTTTCTGTAATTAATGCAATGATAAGTTAAACCAGTATCATAAAATTAACAAAAAATATTCAGTATCACCTTTGCAAGTGTTATTTTTTTCAGACAGTTCTTTTCTTTTGATAAAATCACAGTACTGAAGCAAAATCCTCTACAAAACTAGTAATGACAAAGAACCTGAATGACATACAGTATAATAGCTGATCACTTCCCTTTTCCTCTGAAAACTTGTTCAACACTGCAACAGTTATTTATCTATATTAATTTCACTTATATTTAATAAAAAAAATTAGATGGGGATTCTTTTCCCCTTTCTTTATGTATTTTGTTTTTGTGAACAAATTAATGATGTAAATATATGACAAATTTGGGTGAAACCAATTTTCTTTGTGCTTTTCAAAAAAAAAAAAAAAATGTCTTTTTTTAGGATCAAGATTTTACTAAATAACAATAATATTGTTTAAATATGTATTTAAGCTGTACAAAATTAGCATCCACACAGAAAAAAACAATTTTACACTTAAAATATAGCTTTTTAAATTCATATCTAGCATAAAAATGTAACCTCTGTTACCAGACAATTTTTGCTTAATTTATGATAGAAATACTTTAACAAAAGATATAATTTTTAACACGCTTTTATTAACTTCACCTGTATGTGAGCTTGTGGGTTTGTAACTCTCCTTATTATCTAAAGATTTTCCTTATTATCTAAAGATTTTCTCAAGCAATTTTGACTAAAAATTGCATTCTATGGTTTTTGGGCACGAGAAAATCATTGGGCTAGGTTACATGTTCGAGAAAAAATTTTAACGGGTCATATTGGGTCATTAAGGGTCTGGGTCAAGCTATTTATATTTAAAGAACGGAGTGATCGATTATAACGAAATTTTGTATGTAACAGTTTTTTGGCACGAGAAAACTATCGGGCTGGGTCACATGTTCGAAAAATTTAGGTTAGTGGATCATTATGGGTCAAGCCATTTTTATCTAAAAAACGGCTCTAACGATTTTGACCAAATTTTATATTTTATCATTTTGGATTACAAGAACACCATTGGGTTAGGTAACATGTTCAAGAAAATTCGGTTAGTGGGTCATTTTTGGGGTCATTGTGGGTCATGCTATTTTTATTTAAAGATTTTCTCACGCAGTTTTGACTAAAAATTGCATTCTATGGTTTTCGGGCACAAGAAAAATATTGGGCTAGGTTACATGTTCGAGAAAAAATTTAATGGGTCATTAAGGGTCTGGGTCAAGCTATTTATATTTAAAGAACGGCGTGATCGATTATAACGAAATTTTGTATGTAACAGTTTTTTGGCACGAGAAAACTATCGGGCTGGGTCACATGTTCGAAAATTTTCGATTAGTGGGTCATTTTTGGGTCATTATGGGTCAAGCCATTTTTATCTAAAAAACGGCTCTAACGATTTTGACCAAATTTTATATTTTATCGTTTTGGATTACAAGAAGACCATTGGGTTAGGTAACATGTTCAAGAAAATTCAGTTAGTGGGTCATTTTTGGGGTCATTGTGGGTCATGCTATTTTTATCTAAAGATTTTCTCACGCAGTTTTGACTAAAAATTGCATTCTATGGTTTTCGGGCACGAGAAAAATATTGGGCTAGATTACATGTTCGAGAAAAAATTTTAATGGGTCATTAAGGGTCTGGGTCAAGCTATTTATATTTAAAAAACGGCATGATCGATTATAACGAAATTTTGTATGAACAGTTTTTTGACACGAGAAAACTAATGGGCTAAATCACATATTTGAGAGATTTCGACTATAATGATCATTTGTGGGTCATGATGGGCCATAATGGATCCTATCAAGCTACATCTAAAGAACAGGTGGATCGATTTTTACGAAATTTTGTATATAACATTTTTTGGCACAAGAAAATTATTGTGCTAGGTCACACTTTCGAGAAATTTCAATTAATGGGTCATAAAGGGTCTGGGTCAAGCTATTTATATTTAAAGAACGGCTGGATCGTTTTTAACGAAATTTTGTATGTAACAATTTTTAGACACGAGGAAACTAATGGGCTAAATCACATGTTCGAGAGATTTTGATTATAAGGGTCATTTGTGGGTCATTGATGGGTCATGCTAATTTTATGTAGAAAATGTCTCTCACCATTTTGACAATATTTTGTATTATGATATTCTCGGGCAAGAGAAAACCATTGGACCAGAACAAATGCTCGCGAAAATTCGATTAATGGGTCATTTTGGGTCCTAATGGGTTAGGGTTATTCTAATTATATATAACAACAATTCAATCAATTTTACCTAAATTTTGTAACGAAACGTCTTTTGTCATGAGAAGACTATTGGGCAGAGTCACAAGTTAAACAAAATTATATTAGTGGGCCATTTCGCTTTATTGATGAATGCTGCCAAGCTAATTTTATCTAAGAAACGGCTTAAACGATTTTGATTCAACTTTATATTCTACTGTTTTTGATTACCTGGAGACCTTTGAGCTAAGTCACATGTTTGATCAAATTTGATTAGTGGGTCATTTTGGGTAATAGGGGTCAGGGTCATGAGAAAATGGCAGCAACCAATAAGTTGGCAATATTTCATAAAATATTGGCGACATTTGGCCGAAAAATTGACTATTAAGATTACGAAAGCCACAACACGTATTTGGTGCCAAATGAAAGAATGTCTCCAAATTTGGCTATAGCTGGCAAAAAATGTTGTCTTTCATAATGTGAAGTATTTTTTATATACATTCTTAATAGAATTCGAGACGAATAGTTGAATTAACCAGAGTCGACCAAAAAAAGTGATTTGGATCGATGTCCTTTTGTTGTAAATTTTAAAATAAATATAGTTTAAAAAATTAAAAACCATGCTTTTAAAGTAATCAAACTAAAAAGTGAAAAATAAATATAGTTTAAAAAATCTAAAAAACACGCTTTTTAAGTATATCAAGCTAAAAAGTGAAAATAATTCGTACTATAATCTGAAAACAAAAATAGATGAAAAATACTATATTACTATAAAATCATTGTTATTATAAGAATCAATTAATAAGCAATAAATAAAATTATCGTGGAAAAAAAGCGTGGGGTGCTTCTTAAGAACTGATAGATGGAGCACCCCATGCTTTTTTTCCACAATAATTTTATTTATTGCTTATTAATTGATTCTTATAATAACAATGATTTTATAGTAATATAGTATTTTTCATCTATTTTTGTTTTCAGCTTATAGTACGAATTATTTTTCACTTTTTAGCTTGATATACTTAAAAAGCGTGTTTTTTAGATTTTTTAAACTATATTTATTATATTTTACTTCGCAAAAATGTCCTTTAGTAAAAACAATACTAATAGAAAGATGAATAATAAATAATGAAATTTAATCATCATTACATGCATAATTTTATCTCATTCAGAAAAAAAAAAAACTAAGTTAAAGTTCATAATTATCACTTTTTTTAGTTTTAAACAGAAGATTTTTTAAATTGAATTTAAAGTACATAAAATATTCTTTGTTTTAAGTACATTTGGTTTATTATCGGTTTACAATTATTAAAATAAAATAGAAAAATTTCATGTAATTCATGTAACAGAGGTTACAAAAATTTATAAGATGTAAACAAACTGAATAAATAATACTTACTAATGCAAAAATAAATATAAACAAATGATAAAAATGATAGGTAAATTTGGTACTATGAATAAATATATATATATTACTACCATAAAAAATCTATATTCAGTTATAAAATGTAACCTCTGTTTATATAACATCTGTTACCAAAATATGGTAACAGAGGTTACATTTAAGGAAAAACAATTTTCTTTCTTAAATAATAATATTCTAAAAAATAGTTATATTGCTTAAATAAACTTATTTTACTTAGAGTTTTGTGATTTAAAGAGAAATTTTATTTTTAAAACATTATTTAAATCTAAAATTGGCAGGGGTGGGGAAATACATCATTTTGCTCGCCAGTGGCGAGTGGATTTTCTCACAAGGCGAGTGCATTTTTAGTTTTTGAAAAACTGTAGGCAATAGGCACATTATCAGAAACACTTTTTTAATCTAGATATTTTAACTTTCCAAATTATTACAGTGTAAATATGGTACTAAGTTGTATCTAATATTAATCTTACCTCTGTTATATATATTTCTTAATATTTTAGAAAAAAGAATTATGAAAATGCATTGTAGTAATAGTAATTTTGTCTGTAATCGCATGCGATTTTGTCACAACTATTTTCAACTGTGTGTGTGTTGCATCTTGCGGGCTGGTGAAATAAATCCTTGGCTGGTAAGAATTTGGAAAAATTCCCCACCCCTGAAAATTGGATTAACAGAAGTTACAAAGAGAAAACACACTCACCTTAGAACTTGATAATACTACTCTATACTCTAAACATGTGGAAAACTAAGTGAAAATGGCACTTGTATTCTCTTCTAGAAAGATCTTTGAGCAATATAGATTAGTAGCGATCTCTGATAGACAAAATTTTTATTATTTATTCTGCTAAATGTAAATAAAGTAACAGAGGTTACATTTTCATGGACAAATGTTAAATTTAACTTATACAGTTAAAAAAATACATATCTTAATTCATTATTACAAATTTATAAAACTACTATATATGTTAATTAAATAAAATTAGATAAATATTGTTTTGTTCATAATATTTAGAATTGTAATCTGTTTGAAGTTGTCTCTCCAATCATTTGGACAGCTAAATTTCTTAGATAAGAATAGATAAATTGCATAAATAATGCATTAAAATTGGCTACATCAAATTTAGACTAATAAAAAATAATTTTTTCTGAAAAATGGCATAAAAATTTTTTGGAATTTCTTTGTATACTTATTGAAAAAAAAATATATATTAAAGTTTTGGACATGAAAAGCACCTGCATTTTTTGTTTCACCCATTTGATGTAATATATATGCAATGTTGAGAGGCTGAAAATAACATAGCATTACAAAGATAAGATTGAAAAACATTCCATAATTCATATGCAAAGTAAGCAAAATTTCTCTAATTATTTAATTATATATGTATGTATACACACATATATTATATACTGATGCATACATATATATTGATCCTGTATTTTATATTTATTTATTTTTTAATGTTAAATTAATATATATAAATATATTCTGTTTTTTATTTAATGGAAAATATCACATGAATTACATTACGTGTTGCAATATATAAAAAAAATTTAGTTGGTTTTAATAGAAGTTATTTGTATGGCAGAAGAGAAATAAGTCCAATATTTATAATTTTACATTTTTTCATTACAATATAAGTGAATTTGCATTGCTAAATTTAAGAGCATTGTATTTAAATAATAATAATTTAAAAAAAAATCAAACTTGAATGCTTATATTATTTATAAACATTCATCATTAGAATTTGGAAAAAACTTTGCATTAGTAAATTCATTCATAGAATTATTTTAAAGTATTCATGGAAACAAATGATTGTAAATTCTCATATTCAAATTTATATTATAGTTATTTATTTCAAGACATATGACATTTCATTTGCAGATGTCAAAATGAAGTATAATAATATATATATATCTATATTTTAATTTCAATTTTTCTCACTTGCATAAATTATAATTTGCTGTGTTAGAAATTTATTCATTTCATGCTTGCTTATGTTTTACATTTTTCATTTCAGCTGCTGATATGATTAATCAGTTCTCACATATTGATGTCACAAATGAAATAGAAAAGGGATCTGCTGTCAAAGATCAACTTGGTTTGTGCATTTTTACTTTTTTGACATTACTTTAAATTTATCAATTGGTTTTCTTTGTTGAGATAAATACTGAATATTCGGCTGTAATTAATGCTGAATATAAAATATTTGGTTAAAGAATATTATCACTTTTATTATATTTATATATTCAATTTGAAATTAAATTAAGCACAATTAAAATTGACTTTTTATTATTTCTATGTTTAAAAATTTTAACATACAAATAATGAAAAATATAGATGTAATTTTTATAATACAGTAAAATTTCTT
Source organism: Maratus speculifer (assembly GCA_964019185.1). NCBI lineage: Eukaryota > Metazoa > Arthropoda > Arachnida > Araneae > Salticidae > Maratus > Maratus speculifer. The sequence continues at coordinate 54,195,565 of OZ025291.1, forward strand.
CTTTCATCAGTAATTTATTCCAAGGAAAACTATGCAAGTTGAGGTAAATTTAGATACATAAAAGAGAGACAGTAGGTGTTTGCAGTGAAAACTTTTGTTTTGTGGTAAAAACTTAAAATTTCCGTTCTATGTTTAAGTGTGCTATCAATAGTTAACATCCTGTCAAAGAGTAATATTTTGGATAGGCAATAGCGAGTAAATATATATTTTGACACTTTAAATTCATAAAACTTCCTCCTGTGCAATAAAAATTCTTTTTGGCCTCTTTAAAATAATAATAATAATAAAACCTTGTTTTATCCTCATTGAAAATGCTGTAGGGCAACGTTCCTTCTTTTTTATCATCTTCTTTAAATTGCTGGGGAATGAAAATGCTGTTTGCTACTCACCACTTGCTGCTTTTCCAGATGTTAAAATCCTATGGAAATTGCATTGTTTTTTGAATCAATAAAAGCAGCTGTTGCTAACAATGATAGATTCTTTATATGTTTCATCTAATTTTTCTTTCAATTATTTGATGCATTGGTCTACAAAATAAAACTTTTATTTTGTTCTTTAAATGAACAATGTATTTTGATACTAATTTGGGGTAACAAAATTTGAATTAAACGTTAATTTTTAATGTTAGCTCTTGGTGTTAAAATACAGATGCAAATATTTTGCACCAAAAATATGTATTTTTAAATTAATATTTAGACTATAAACAAAATTTAATCTACAAATTTTTTAACGGAAATGGATATAGAGAAACCTAAAATGTGTCAATCTAAAATTACCGTTCATTCAATAAAATAGTTTTTAAGATATCTTAAAAAAATTAAGGTAACAAAATTAACACTTTCAAAATCAGTGTATTTTACATGAATTTTATTTTGTTGGCACCATTTTATTTTAACACCACTTTCACTTGTACTTCGACAATATTTTCAAGATAGAAATATTAAAAATATTTTAAAATGTATAATGGTTCAGAAACAGTATAAAATAAAAATAGTCACCAGTGGCAGCCCTGCTAATATAGTTTTTCATAATTGCTAAGAACCATAGCCTACTATAATACTACCATCCGAGCCATTTCGCGAAAAACCGCCAAAAAAGTGAAGCTGACAACAGCTTCAAACCCTGAACCATTTCATTGAACCACGTGTAAGTCCACGTGACGCAAACCCTGCCCAAATTAGCATTGAATAAGCTGCTTTCTGTTCTGTGCACATGTTTGTACACGTGTCATTGTTTTGGTTCAGGGTTTACATGATTGGTCTGATTAACTTGGGCAAGGTATCAGAGTCCTCTGGCGGGAGACTTCATACATTAATCTCAAATAAACAGGCTTATACTAGTATTATAGTAGGCTATGCTAACAACAAAGTTTGACATCATATTTGGAGTCTTCAATAAATTTTATTTTTAAATATCAGATAAGAAATCATTTGGTGAAGTAGTTTGAATGTAACATTTGTAATATTTGAAACTCCTAATATTAAATGTGTTTTTAATATTGTTCGAAAATAAATTGCAATGCAGATAATTTTTTTTAGCATAACTTAAAACTACTTGATGATCAAATGAGTTGCAATTTTAGATTCACATGTTTAAAACTTCTAGAAATCAATTTCTGTAAAAAAAAAAAAAATATATATATAGGTTACATTATATTTTTACTTTCTTCTATCTTTACAAGAAAAAAGTATTGGATTCATAAAAATTTTTGAATTTTGGTTTTTGACAGATTTATACGTTTTAGGAGTTAAGAGATCATGAAAAACATGTTTTTACAAAATATCTGTCTGTGTGTGACATAAATTTTGTGAGTGCTTGCTCTATTTCAAGAACTAATGCACAGAATTTAATAAAAATTTATATTTAGTTAATCCTTGATATAAATTAGAGCTGATTAGTTTTTGGTGTAAATCTTTCAATAGATGGCGCTGCTGTGTAGAATTTTTACCAATTGCTCAATCTCAAGGACTAATGAATGGATTTTCATCTAACTTCAGTTAGTTCTTGAGATGAATAGAGGTTTTTTACATTTTGGTGTAAATTGCTCAATAGGTGGTGCATATATATTGCTCAATAATTAATCAAAATTCAACTGTCTTATTATGTCACATGAAAAGGAAAGGAATGAATTTCTAGTACATGTTTCTCACATATTAAATATTTTTGTGTGTGTGCTGTTTTTTTACTTTTTATTTCGTTTTCTTTCACAAAAAAAATGATTTTTGTGTGTGTGTGTGTGTGTGTGTGTGTTTTTTTTTCTACAACATGACTGTTACTGGAAACTTTCCCTTTAAAACACACACAACCACAAAAATGTTCAAGGTACTTATAATTAAGGAAAATGATTTTTTTGTGCCTTCTTAAATACGATGTGTCATAAATTGAAGTATTACTGTATTTCAAATACATTAATACTAACGATATTTACTAAATTTAAATTAGTAGTAGCATAATTTTATCTACAATTTGTTGTAATTCTTATTCATTTTTATCTAATTATAACTATTAAATGTGTTCTTTAAATTTATATATATTTTTAATTACAAAGCTCATGTCTCTAAAAATTAAGAATTTTCCTTTTATACAAGGACATATCAAAATGACTTACTGTGATTTTTTTTATTCGTAGTTAAGCTTTAATATATTTTAATGTTTCTCACTTTTATTTTACAGTCACATGCATTATTCTGATTTTTATTTCTAGAAATTGTAAATAGATTGTGCGAAGCACGCATAAGACTTCATAAATTACTGACTATTGCTCATACATTCCCTCAAAAAGATTCATGGGATGCTGCAAAGAAAGTAGGTGGAAAAGAAATGGTTGAATGTATGAATAAAGGTTTGTATGTCTAAAGTATCAATATATTTTCCAGTGATAATTTTTTCTTAGTACATCTCAAATTGATTAATTATGCACGATTAGCTTTCTATTTTAGATTCCCTTGAACTTTGAATTACTTTTTTTAAATACAGGGTTATTACAAATGAATCATCGGGTTTTGATACGTTATTGCGTGCAAACTAGGAAACACATATGTTTCCATGACAACTCAAACGAGAGGGCGTTAATTACAATTTTGGGCTGCGTATGTGTTATGTGTGTCTGGTTGCCATGGCTGCTGCGCAAACGCATTATTCAAAATGTCGACTGGACAGTAGAAAGCATTTTATGTACTAGTGTTTTCAAAGTGTGAATCACTTATAACCATTCTGAAAGCATTCCGGAAGGCATACCGATGCAACCCAACAAAGCATTCTGTGCTAGTATCGACAGTTCAAAGAAAACGGTTGTTTATGTAAAGGCAAAAGTTCCAGCAGACCAAGCATTACTGAAGAAACAGTGAACCAAGTTAGAGAGAGTTTCATTCATAATCCCGAAAAATTGAACTGACGATGAATTGAAATTGTAAGAGTGCAATCGCGACCATGGACATCAATCTTGTATACTTTCGCTTTATTTTCATGTATAACTCGTTGTTGTAACCCAAATATGTTCTGAAATAAATGCTTCGGAAACCCGGTGATTCTTTTGTAATAACCCTGTATTGTGTTCATCCTATATTTTGTTGATTTTTATTAATATTTAAGTTAATACTACACAGTGGTGGAACAGTTGCATCAAGATAATAATGATGAACTACAAATTTTAGTGCTAGTCTGTCATTTATCAACAAAGTTGGTCACAACCAGGCCAAGTACAAAAACTAATAATGTTTTATTTGTTCTATTTAATTTTATTCTAAATTCTAAAATTCTTCTAAACGTTTCTCACTTTTTTTTTATTCTCCATCTTTTTCAAAAAGCTTTTTTTTATTACTTAAATTGATATTTTATGCATTAATTTCTTTTTATTTTGGTATTGTACTAGTAAAATGCTCTTTTAAATGTATTTTGTTGGAACATCTTTTATTCTTTGCTGACATTATTCTGAAACAGGGTTGGCATTTTTGCCGGCATAAAGGTATTTTTGCCAGGACAGTGGCAAAAACTGGAAGAAACCAGGGGAAAAATGGAAAAAACCGGCAAAAATAGAAAAAACCTATTTGTCTTTAATGTGTAATAAAATCTGCATGCTAATAAGGATAATGATGGTATAAACAATTAAATTTAACAGTGTACTATTTAATATTTTAATTTAATTTGCTAATTAATTAATATTAAATAATTTAAATCTTTAAAAAATAGGTGGGATTCACTCTTACTTAAGAATTTAAGAACAAAATAAAAAATTACATACCTAATTTTTTTTTCTTAAGTCAGGGATATGTTTAAGAAAATTTTAGGTCCTTTAAAGGACCCTTCATAAAATAATTTATTTTAAAACAGGATCCTTTACAAAATTCTTTAACTTGAAACAGGACCCTTCGTAAAATTATTTGTCTCTGACGTTTCTGTAATAGACGTTTCACCTTCAAATTGAACTTTTCACAAATTTAATCATTTAAAAATAAAATCTGCCCTGTTAATAAACAATTGAACTCACCAAAAAATATATTACTTAGTTTCTTTACATGTGAAGGGTAGAACCTGAAAACACTGATAATTTAAAATTTACAAAACTATGTCTAGAATTTTCACAAAAACAAGAAAAACTTCCCAATTTAACAAAAGCAGGACCCTGTAAGTAAAGTATTTTATCAGTCATTAATATGTATATATATTTTTTAATTATCAAAAGATTTTATACAATTTTGTTATTTTTGTTTTATGTCATGAGACTTAAGAAATGTAAATATCTAAGTCTTTGGTACTATTTTATAACTATTTATCTGATGAAACTATTTAAAGATAGAAAACCGACGATTATAAATGCACAAATAAAGTATGAGAAAGTAGCAAATAGCTATTTCAAATCTACTATTGAGATTCTTCATCAGTGCAAAACTCAGCGAGCTAAAAAATAGCAAAACTAGTTTGTTAAAGATAAAATAAGTAAATTAAATTGAAAATTATATATTGAAAAAACTGTTATGGCTTATTAAGAAACTAGATTTGTTTCTGTCACTTTTACTCTCCAAGAAAGGAACAAAATTTAAATTATTTAGATTTACTTTCAGTAAGTAGCCTGTTGTCACTTTATCCTTTTGTATTATATTCACCCTTCCCCCACCATAGCAGATGCTTGTCATGTATGGCTAAATCTTTTGAAAAATGAAGAGTTAAAACCACATTTTTCAAAACTAAAAAAGATATTTGAACAAGCGATTTTGCCATGTCATCTTGTAGTGTATTTGTTACATCGAAAGTACAGAGATGAACTTCTAAATTATGAACAAAAAGAAAGCTGTAAAGCATGGTTATCTAAAATCAATCCTGATTTTATATCTTATATTATTAATTTTAAGCTCAAAGAAAAACCCCTTCCTAGCTCATATTTTGCAGAAGTGATTAATAGTGTCAGTGCATGTAATTGGTGGAGAAGTATTGAATAAGCTTGTGCAATTTCAAAAAACTTCTGTTCATTAGTAGCACACCTTCAAATATGCCAGCAAGTAGTGCTGCTATTGAAAGATTGTTTTCAAATTTTTCATTTGTGCAAACTAAGATTCGAAATAAGCTAGCTATCAACAGATGCTCTTTCAAAACTTGTTTACTGCTATGCCATGCTAAAACAGCAAAATTTAGGTTGTGGGAAGATATTGCTGAAAAATTTGAAATTTAATAGTTTTCTGCTTTAAATATAATTTTATATTAAATTAAATTTAGGTTACTATAACTGTTTCTTTGAATTTCTAACATATATAAGCTATAAACATAAATGCTTTACTCAGTCTCAACAGTTCTCTTATGTGAATTATTAATAATTGTATAAATATGAATAAAGAAGTTTCTATTTATTTATAAAAAATTGGAATTTTTTTCATTTATAATCTTGTTATAGAAGTTAGTATTCTTTCATAAAGTGCATAATTATACTTATTTAACATAAAAGTTAAAATAAATTTAGAATAATATTGATTCTTTAATTACGTATGCAGTTTATTTTTTCTTTCGTGAAATAATTTTTCTCTTTCTGGGGAAAAAATGAAATAGATAGCCTATTTTTGCCACCTTTTTGGCAAAAACCTATTTTTGCCGGGACGGTTTTTACCAGGTTTTTTCCGTGGTTTTTTCCACCTTCAACAAAAACTCGCCAACCCTGTTCTGAAACATTTTTTTTTTCTAGGAAAGTTTGTTTATTTTTTATTATTCCCTTGTCTTTTTGGAAATTAGAAGTTCAGTTGAATGAATCTCATTTAATTGACTGTACTATGCTGTTTTTGTTATGCCGTCTATTCTGGTACAGCTAAAAATAAATAAAATTGTACTCTCCAACATCATTGTATATGCAATCATTTGGAATGTATCATCCTTAATTCATTAGCTGTATAATATTTTTCATAGCTGTTCACCAAAATAAAGCAACTTCTGCAATAAATAATTACCATACATATATTGCTTTAAAATAATTTCATCTACATCTTATATATATATATATATCATGATATCATGTGTTTATAACACCATCACAGATTTTACATATTGATTATTGTATTGCAATAAGACCATTGATTACAATATGAGAAAAATAATGCAAATTGTAGTAGAAACTAAAGTGTTATAGAAATTTCATATGAGGAAAAAAAATAACAATATAATTGAAATATGTTATATTTAATTATGTTATAATTTGTAAATAAAACTATTTTTAAGATGTTTCATACAGGGTTGGTGAGTTTTTGCCGAAGGTGGAAAAAACCTGGTAAAAACCGTCCTGGCAAAAATAGGTTTTTGCCAAAGAGGTGGCAAAAATAGGCTGTCCATTTAATTTTTTTCCCCAAAAAGAGATAAAATATTTCACGAAAGAAAAAAACTGCATATTTAATTAAAAAATCAATATTATTCTAAATTTATTTAAACTTTTAAGTTAAATAAGTATAATTATGCATTTTATGACAGAATACTAATTTTTATAACACGGTTATAAATGAAAAAAATACCAATTTTATATATATAAATAGAAACTTCATTTATTCATGTTTATAAAATTTAATAATTCGTATAATAGAACTGTTGAGACTAAGTAAAGAATTTATGTTTATAGTTTACAGGGTTGGGTTTCTGGCATCAGAAACTGTTTTTTGACATGACAAGTGTCAAAAACTGGTTTAAACTGTCAAAAACTGGTTTAAACTGTCAAAAACTAGTTTAAACCGTCAAAAACTGGTTTAAACCGTCAAAAACTGGCTTAAACCATCAAAAACGTGTAATGCGCTTTAAACATTTTAAGAACAAGAGAGAAACATTGAGTAATTTTTTATTTAAAATTAATAATACTGTAATTTAATAATTACAAAAACATTAAATTACTATAATTGCAATAAAACATTGTTTTTTAGAATGTTCAAACAGAAAACTGTACAAAAATGATTTTGTACAGTTAATAATCTGGATCAATTTTACCCCACAGCATCCTATAGCACTTACCAGTTTAGCACATTTATTTACACCCAAATGGTTTATGAGTTTAGAGTGTATGAAGCCAAAGTTACAAAATACTCTCTCAATTGGTGCTGAGCTAGCAGGGCTTGATAGCAGAAGCATTGCTAGTTGAGCAAGTTTGGAGGCAAGCCAAATTTTCAGATTTATGACAATTTTTTTCTTCCAGAAATGATAATATACAATACAGTAAAAGTGAATTTTTAGAATTACATCTAATATTGTATATTTGTGACAGATGTTTAATGTGAAATTTTACAGATCAATGTAGTATTTGAGGTTTCTGACGAGGTTTTTGAAAAGAGGTTTTAGCCATGATGGTTTAAACTACGGTTTCAATCGGATAAAACTGCACACTGTCAAAAACTTGCCAACCCTGATAGTTTATATATGTTAGAATAGAAATTCGAAGAAACAGTTATAGTAACCTAAATTTAATTTAATATAAAATTATATTATAAAATTATATTTAACTGCTCAAAACAATTAAAGGATATTGCAGTTTTAGGTGGATTTTGTATCTGGGAAACTTTTTAGCTGATTGATACATGGTCGACAGACATAGTAGGTTGTATGAGAATAAATTACACATGTTTGGCAGAAAAAAATGCATTTTATTGCGCATTTGGCCTCCTTCTAACCTACCAACAATTCTCCAAACTTCTGAATCTGTCAAATGACTTCGCTGAGACATCGTACTCGTCGAAACAAAGCAATCACTGAATGCCGATCATCCTTGTCTTCATTCTCTTTTATCCAGTTGAAAGTCAAATTTCATTCGCTGCCGCTGAAGCGACGTTTTTGACGTCAAACTCAAAATTTGCATACTCCACAGTTTGAAAAACAGAAAAATTTGCATTTGTGATTCTCTTCTTCTATTTTCGGCAAAAAAATTTCGTTTATATCTTTATTTTATATAAAACTTCAAATATCCTTTAATTGTTTTGAGCAGTGTATTTGACGGTGTGCTTAAATGATTAAATTTGTGAAAAGTTCAATTTGAAGGTGAAATGCCTATTTGAGAGACAAATAATTTTATGAAGGGTCCTGTTTGAGATTAAAGAATTTTGTGAAGGGTCCTGTTTTAAGATAAATTATTTTATGAAGGGTCCTTTAAAGAACCTAAAATTTTCCTAGACATATCCCTGACTTAAGGTAAAATAATTAGGTATATAATTTTTTATTTTGTTCTTAAATTCCTAAGGCAGACTGAATCCCACTTATTTTTCAAAGATTTAAAATATTTAATATTAATTGATTAGCAAATTAAATTAAAATATAGTGACTGTTAAATTTAATGTTTATAACATTACTATCCTTATTAGCGTGCAGATTTTATTACATATTAAAAACAAATAGGTTTTTTCCATTTTTGCCGGTTTTTTCCATTTTTTCCCTGGTTTTTTCCAGTTTTTGCCACTGTCCTGGCAAAAATGCCAACCCTGGTTTCATAACATATTTAAATGATCTTTAAACAAAATCAACTAGGCAGTAAATATTGATACTCGATGAATTTAAAATAACCAAAATACCCTAGGAGATATATATATATATATACAGAGCAAAATACATTTAACACAAAAACACTTAACATGAATAATCGGTTAACATGAAAGGACATAGTGGTCCAGACAGTATACTATGCAATTTAATGCATTTATTTTCTTTTAACACATAAAAATTCTCTTTTGGTTTACAATGGTATATTTGCTACTTGTAGTTGTAGAATTTATTTATCAAATTGAAATTACTTCAGAAATGAAGAAAATGATTAAAAGTATGCACAGCTGTTTAGATGTGCAATCAGATGGACAGCTGGATCAAACAATGGATGATCTTGAACAATTTGTAGGCAACATGGTGCTAAAAAAACACTTCAAAAAATATATTTGATTTTTTCCCCCAAAAACAATATTTTTAATTTTTTTTTTTTTATCCTCATAGATGCAACCTACAAGTAGTTTAACAGGACAGAAAACCAAAATAAAATTTTATGACATCAAAAATATTAATGAGTTTTATTCTTTATATTTTTTATAAATCTTTTAACAGAAAATTCTTTTAATGTGAAACAAAAATTTGGTCCCCTCAGTTTCGTGTCAAACATAATTCACTGTATACATAACATAATATACACTCCCTCAAATCTGCACAGCTTGGGATCAGAAGTTTTGTGGATTTCTGATTTTTGCTTTGTTTGCATTTTTTAAACTATAATTTGAATGTAATAATGTAATTGAAATAATAATGAATGTTTACAATATGAATAATTAGGTAAAGTAATAAATTAAAATAATAAAAATTAAAGTAATAGAAGTTATATTAAATTATTAAAAGTAAGTCAAGTAAATAATTAATGTATAATTAAATATGCATAATAAAGATGTGACTCATTTTTTTCTGAATTACTTTATGAAACTTGCCTCATAAAGGTATATCTACTAATTCAAATCAAAATTGCAAAAAAAAAAGGAAGTTTTATTTCAGGCTTAGCCAGAAATATTAACCTAAAAGCTTGATTAATGAATAAATATGTTTGATAATAAGATTGAGGTTTCTAGTGACATCAGAAATATCTTGAATTTTTTTTTTAATAAATTTATATTTCCTTCAAGAAGAAGCAAAAGTTCAGCTGTATTAACAAAAATTATGTATTAAAATGCATACAGACCCTGTGGCAGAACTTTCTTTATCTTCTGTGACAAGCCTCATTAACATCAAAATATTTCTGCAATTATATGTGATATTTTATGATAGCAGAAATAAATGTCAAGTTTATACATAATGCAATTAGAATGAAGACACAGAGAAATAATGCCTGGTTTATGATATGTTTGATGTTTTTGTATGTCTTAACTGTTTTTAAACTGCATTTTAAAAAAGACAAAAATCTAAATTTCATGAATCAACATTAGAGAAATTATTCAGCATATTTGCAATATTAAAGTATTAATTTGTTTATATTAAACAAATTGTTCCATTACTTTTTTCAAAAATGTATGTCATTATATTTTCAAAACTTAATTGCATTAATAAAAAATTTTGTTTAGAAACTTCTAATGCATTTTCACTAACTTTAATACTTTTTACAGTACTTTTTGGTTAGCAGGGTACCAGTGTTATATCTACATACATATATGTGGATATATATTTATGTATGCCTATAGAACAATATATATTTATAGACATATGTATATATAGATACATATGTAGGTAGACATAACACTGATGCCCAGCCCACCAAAAAGCACACTTTTTACTTTAAATGAAAATAACAATTTTATAAACTAAAATCTCTAACAGCTGCATTTAACGGATCCAGGATGAAAGCTTTCTGCAAGGGGTCCTTCATTTTCTGTGACAATGTTGCTGTATTGTAGCGTTTCTGCCACAAGGCATACAGATAGATATCAACATAAAAAAAGACTATTTTTATTAATATGTATTTGACTGTAAAAAACATTATTGACTCTGCATCTGAACTGTAAATTTGATTGTTTAGATCTGCAATGATGTGTGGCCATTAGGTGTTTGTGGATTTTTGAATTGCAGGTTTGAAGGAGTTTACTGTATGTGTCCTGTTATGGGAAATAAAAACCAATACTTATCTACCCATCCTTTTTTTAAATGTTAACAAAGTTTTTTACTCTTGATTATATTGAACTTGATTAAAAAGAACACATATTATTCTTTTACAGCCTCTACCGCTGCTGAATCTATATTAAATAGCTGTTTGGATTTCCAATTAGACTATTTCAACAGAATAAATGATAGTCAAAAGACTGAAACAATAAAGTGAGTGTTCATTTTCATGTTACTTTAGTTTATCTTGTTTTGTACATTTATATAATTTTATGTCGTACCTATATTGAAAGATTTACCATTCTTTAAATCAGGTATGTCCAGCCTATCAAAAAGCAGGGGCATGTATTAACATGTATGTGATTAACACTAAAGGACACCATTATTCATGTGATTGGAAACATCCAAAAAACACTATCTCTCTATAGCAGTAGTAGTTATACCCCTATTTATAACTCCTTACATTGTTCTTTACATCTACAATTATTCCCTATTTATCCCTGCAAAGCACTTCAGTTTTACATGAGTCCCCATGCAAGAATGAATTGAAGGGAAAAAAATATAAGTTTAAGTTTTTTGGGGGGAAGGGTGGTGTCTAATACAGTAAAACCCCGCTAATTCGGATCAGTTTGGTCAATTTCTTTTTTCACATTTGAGAAGCGATTAGCTATTTTCCATAACATTAACTTGCTTCATCGTCCTATTCTGAATAAAAAAAAAACTTTCTGAAATCTTTTCGGAAGAATACCTTAAGCTTTGTTATTTAAACTCTTTGATGTATCTTTCAAAGAAACTACAATGTGTCATTAAGTTTGGCATTTCCAATTTTTCCAATTTTCTATTTAAACCGTTTAGAAATGTCATAAAAAATCATTGCACAATGAATTTTTACTTGGAGCATTGCAAGAAAGCAAGGCAAAATCATTTAGTACAGTAGAAATAGCGTTAGAGGTGGAACTAATTGGAACAGAAATAATTCCTGTTGCAAATGGCAGGTAACACGCCAGTAATGAACATAGTAAAAATATATGTTCGTACTGTTGTGCAAAATGCATTTTTTGGCAGCCAATTTGAAAAAATGCGAAAATTTTTTTTAAATCGAAAACGGCCATGTGAAGTATCATATTAAAGGAAATTTTGAGCTGATAAAGAATATGATATGGCAGGTAACACACTCATAATGAACATACTAAAAATATACATTCATACTGTTGTGCAAAATGCGTTTTTTGGTGGCCATCTTGAAAAAATGCGAAAAATTTTTAAAAATCAAAAACAGCTATGTGAGGCATCATATTAAAGGAAATTTTGGGCTGATAAAGACTATGATATTTGTTTTTAAAAGTAAAAGTAAATAAAAAAATTATGGCAAAAAATGAAGGGTTTCGGATTTTTGAAAAACATGATTTGAAGTATTAAGTAATCATGTGTGGTATCAAATTACAAGAAATTTAATGCTTAAAAAAAGCTTGATATTATTTTTTGAAAAAAAATGTTTAAAGATTAACTAACAGGGAGTTTTAGAAAAATGATATCTACATTACTCCGTAATTAAACCTTAAATGTAACTTTGCTGCATTGCATTGCACTTACACCTGATACTGTTATATGACAACTCCCACTGCAATACTAATTGTTTTTACAAAATTGACACATAAATATTGATCAACTTTTATATTTTCTAAATTTTTTATTCAGTACAAAATATAAGATATCAAAATGCTCTTATCTCTAAATTTCCAAAGGATCGGAACCGTTTATACAATATTAATGTTAATCCATAGAGCTCTATAATTCTAATGGCATACTATAAAATTGACTACTAAAATAAGAATCATAAGTTAGACGATAAACTTTAATCTTTACATTAAATGTTAATTATTACAAAAAGAAAAAAACTCCTGTGCAAATAAATTTTTAGAACAGCAAATTGTTCTAAAATTTTCTGTGTTTCTATACGTCCAAATCTATTTCAACCAGCTCAATAATGCTAGGAGGAAGTGTTGGATTCTTCAATTTCAAAGAAAATTGTTTATTCTGTGGTCAGATTATTACGGATCATCCAGAACAGTAAAAAGGAGCAGTCTTTCCTGTGCGTACTTTCCAGTTTCGCAATGCAGTTTTGAAAATATGTTGTGCTAGAAAAGATTTATGTGCAGCAAATGTACACACGAGGTTGCTTTCAGTCATAGATTTACCTGCTGCAGAAGCTAAATATCACCAAGTGTGTAGTATCAGTTTTAGGAACGGAAAACCCATTCCTGTGAAATACACATCTGAAGGTAGCAGTGGAGGATTGTCCGCAGCAGTAGGACGTCTGACTGACACTGAGAACTCTGATGCTTTTGAAAAGGAATGTGAGGGTTTCAAGAAAATTGTAAAGAGCCAATATCTGTCAATGACTTAGTTGAAAAAATGCGTAGTTTTTCATCAAAGGGAAGCGAGTCTTACACTTCTTGACATTTGAAGAAAAAATTGGTAGACAGATTTGGAGACAACATTATAATATCAAGTAGAGATAGGAAAAATGATATGATAACGTTTGGAAATACTGTATCAAACATAATACTGGACTATCATAAGCAAAAACGACTTGATGATCTCGATGAAGAAAAATTTTGATTAATAGAATCTGCAGCAAAATTGATTAGAACAGAAATAAATTTGCTGTACAAAAATAAGGACTTTTATCGTAGTTCATCAGATATTGCATCCATTAAAGAAAATAAGACATATTTATTTCCTGTTTTATAAATTTTTTAAAATATCCTAATTGGTTGTAAATGCGACGATCTGAAGGAGATTTCAATAGGCCAAGCTGTAATGAAAGCATGCAGGCCTCGTTCTCTAATATCCGATTCCTCTTGATGTAGGCATTGAGATTCCCAGAGATTTTGGATCTCGTTTCCTAATTGATGAGCTTTATAGTCTAGGATTCAGTGTGTCTTATGATGAAACACAGAAATACATACACTCTTCTGTAATGGATAAAAGTAACTAAAACATTGTACATTCAGGCCACTTTTCGCAATCGGTTGCTGACAATGTCGATCATAATATCAGTGGCGCAGCGAGGGGGGGGGTTTTGGGGGTTAACCCCCCCCCCCCCCCCCCCCCCAAAGCCATGACAAAAATACAGAAATTTCCATTTTTATGAACAAAAAAAAAAAAAAAAAAAAAAAACTAAAGTTAGAATTTTATTTGTTTTGTTCTCGAAATCTGCCGCTTTATTGAATCAAATTTTATTTAAAAATTTGACTCGTTTAAGCGGCAGTAATGTATTTTCTTTTAAAAATCGGGAAAGTACGTGGTAACGGTATCAGTATCGAAAACTGGTCCCTCATTTCGGAAAAGGCCGGCACCTATTTATACTATTGGAAATCAGCCGAAGGCTAAAAGGAATGGTCATTTCCTGTCACTGCCAATGCCGTCTCGGGTTTTTCAGTACTGCACCATTGGGGGGGGGGGGGGTCCTTATTAATTACATCTGTTTCTTGCTCTTTTTTTGGAAACGGGACTGGACACTCCAATTCCAGGAAAAAAACACAAAATCGCATGCTTTGAAGGATAGGTTTAATTTCACAAACATTCTGTTGTTAGTTGCTGTAATGCTAAGGTTTCCTTTATTGTGCGTTTCGCTATGGATATTAAATCCTATTCAGAGAAAAAATTATGAAAAAGATGGATATAAGAGATCATTTTTTAAAATCTTTCGAATTCCTTCAAGCATTCTTAAAATCCAGGTATGTTTAGAAAGTATATAATTCGTTTATATTTATGTCTCTGGAAAGATATTAACAGCGCCGTGCGAAAGGAGGGGGGGGGAAGGCGGTCCCCCCCGGGGCAGAGATTTAGGGGGCGCCAAATTTCTAACTACTTTCTACTTACTACTATTTTAAAGGGACTACTTTCAAACAAAACAAGTTACCGGAAAAACAGTTATCGGAAAAAAAGTGACATAAACTACAAAAGCGGAAAAGAAATTACCGAAAAAAAAAAAGGGACAAGGAATTGATTTTGGGAATTCGTTATTGATTTTCAGGATTCATTGGTTAAGTATTTAGGGGGTATCAGGGGGAGGATCTTAATTTAAGTATATGGGTTTTTCGTGCTGAATTAACTGTTTTGGTTCAGTTTTTGGACAAATGATAACCCCCCCCCCCCCCATCCATAACTTCTCAAATGAAATTAATAGCTTTTTACGCAGATTTATCCGTATCGGTTGGAATTTCGGACATAAGATCATTATGATAAGACGTATCTCTGATTATCTTGATTATGTATCTTGCTTATTATAAAGGGATGATGGTCAATTACTCCCCCCCCCCCCCCACAAATTAGATAGATCGGTTTTTAAGATCGGATCAAAATTATCGGATGTATTTCAAATTTAAGATATAGATTCTTTCTGATAAGGTGAATCCCTGAATAGTTTTAACAGTTTAATGACTAAGTATAAAGAAGAGGGGGATGGGGGATAATCCCTCTTAAATTAAATAAATGGCTTTTTACGCAGAATTATCCGATTTGCTTCGAATTCTGGACATAGGTTCATTATGATAAAACATATCTCTGATTAGTTACGGGGTTCTTTTCCTTATTATATAGGGGGGGGGACAAGCAATTATTTCCTTCTCAAATTAGATAAATCGGTTTTTAGGCAGAATTATCTGATGTATTTCAAATTTTAAATATAGGTTCTATCTGAAAAGGTGAATCCCTGAATAGTTTTAAGGGTTTAATGGCTAAGTATAAAGGCAAAAACAGAGGATAACCCTCCCTCCCTTTAAATTAAATAAATAGCTTTTTATGCAGAATTATCCGATTTAAAGAATTACTATTCAAATTTTGGATGTAGGTTCTTTATGATAAGGTGTATCCCGGATTAGTTTTGAGGTTCTTCTGCTAAGTATAAATAGAGAAACGGAAGATTATCTCCTCCCCTTAAATTAGATAAATTGTTTATGCATAATTATCCGATGTATTTGAAATTTTCGATATAGGTTTTTTCTCATAAAGTGGATCCCTCAATAATTTTAAGGGCTTAATGGCTAAGTATAGAGGGGGGAACTGGGGATAACCCCACTTAAATCATATAAATGGCTTTTTATGCAGAATTATCCGATTTGCTTCAAATTTTAGATGTAGTTTCATTATGGTAAGGCCTATAAGCTAATGAATATAGTTAGAATAGGGAGAGATGCAGCAGTCCATTCAGGAAACCTTTTCGGGGAAAGAAGCTTGCTTTCCCCATTCGACGGAGGGGGATGTTCGGCAGATATCGCGGGCGGCTAGTCTCTTAGGAAATTTGTCGATCAGGGGATTTCCCGGTAAAGGTTTGCCGCAAAAATAGTCAAGTAACATAAAAAAAAAACGAGTTGAACGCAACTGAACGCAAATAACAAATAAAAACAATTTTTCTTTATTTTTTAATTTAATGATTGAAAACTATTTGTCAGAAAACATTATAACATATTTTACCTTTTTTCTGATAATGATTAATTTCCATTCATTTTGCACTTAAAACTGGTTTATTTATTCATTTTTTTTATTTGTGAAAAAAGTAATATACTAAATTATTTGGTGTAATTGTCATTTTACTTTACGCCAAATATTTATCATTTAAAACTGGATTTTTACTAATTAATGTCCCATATTACACATCACAAAATATAATATAAAACATTTAAAAAATATAATTTAGAAAATTTTAATGTACAAACTATGTTGTATGTCACGAACGAATGAACTAGTGAATTCATTAATTTGTAGTAATAAAAACAGTTTTTTATTACTAGCTTGTGTTAGTAATTAGAAAGTTAATTGTTTAAAAACCTGTAGTTCTTGATAGATTTTCAGGTTTGAACGCTTAAAAAAATAAACGGATTTAAATAAAAGAAAACGATTTTAAGAAAAACAGGATATTTTTTTTCTTTGTTACGATGTTTATAGACTATTGAAAAATGCTATGCAGAAACATAATTCACAGTTTTAAATTCAAACAGCTATTGAGGATATATAAAAAAACCCTTAAAACTATTCAGGGTTTTACTTTATGAGAAAGAAACTATAGCCAAAATTTGAAATACATCGGATAATTGTGCATAAAAAAACAATTTATCTAATTTAAGGGGGAATAATCGCGGCCCCCTTTTTATTAGCAAAAGAACCCCATAACTAATCAGGGATACCCCTTATCTTAATGAGCCTACATTCAAAATTTGAAGCAAATCGGATAATTCTGCGTAAAAAGCCACTTATTTAATTTAAGAGAGGTTATCCCCCCATGCACCCTCTATACTTAACCATTAAACTCCCAAAATTCTTCAGGCATTATATACTCTGACGACTAACTGACAACATTAATCGTGACAGAAGATAGATAGCGAAGTCTTATTGTGAAAAGGCATGCAGGGGTGAAATTATCTTCATTCAAAAGCTGAGAAGAATAGGTGCTATTGACCTCAAGGGACATACCTAGAAAATAATTGCATTGGTCTAGTGGCAATGAGCTGAGGGGGACACTGGGATTATTGAGCACCGAGAAGGAAGGAAGGTAGTTGGAAGAGAGACATGTGCTGGTAATGTACAAGAAAATACATTGATGTAAGATGGCTTAGACGTGCTAAGCGAAATGTAATATTTGAGTGTGGCTCCTATGTAGTTGTAATGTCGTTTTATTTATTTTTTTAATAATTGATCTATGGTTCTAATAAAGAACTTGAGGAATTAAAAATGTGTTACTGATGAACTTAACAAATAAACCAACTTAGTAAAGAGAAACTCAGGGCGCGACACCACAATACTATATATAAGCCTTATCAGAAAGAACCTATATCCAAAATTTGACACACGTTGAATAATTCTGTTTAAAAAACCATTCATCTTATTTAGGACGGAGGGGGGAGGGAGGTAATCGTCCGTTCCCAAAACTAATCAGGCAAGCGTCTTATCAGTATGAACGTATATCCAAAAATTGAACCAAAACAGTTAATTCAGCTTGAAAAAATCATTCACTTAAATTAAGAACGACCCCGACCCCCCCCCCCCCTTTCATAAATCTCCAAAATCAAAAATAAATCCACAAAATCAATTCCTTGTCACTTTTTCCCCAGTAACATGTTTATCTTGTCCCTTTTTTCCGGTAACTTTTTTTCCATGTCATTTTTTTTCCGCTTTTGTAGTTTGTCGCTTTTTTCCGATAATACTTTTTTCTAGATTCAGGCAAGTAGATATCATGATTAAAAAGCTATGTAACTGAGAAATGTTCTTCATTCTTTGATAAGATCTTTCAGAAGACGATTCTCACTGTGGATGATTTGAAACAAATTTACGACGTAGTAGCAACAAAAAGGAGAAAAAATGGTTGCCATGCTATCAAAATTGTTTATAACTCGTTAACTAACTTATTTATTTTGTTTATCTATAAGCAACTCAGGGGTGATTCTCGTCCGAAAATTTAAGGCAATCGCTTCCGAAAATTTGAAATTGGGTTATCAGTTCCGCATAGTTGCCAACTGGTATGGTTTTGAGCGCGGATAAAACAATCGAGGAGAAATGAAAATTTCGTGAAAAGATCGCAGAAAAAGCACACATTTCGTCAATGTTTCGTGAAAAAAAGACAATTTTGTAAATGTTTTTGTCAACGAACTTTGTCAAAAGATCGCCGAAAAACGCGAATTTCCTGTGCGGATCGCGGAGAAAACGGCAATTTCACCAAACATCGCAGATAAAACGCTGACTTCGTCTGAAGACCGCGGGAAAACGTCGATTTCGTCTAAAGATTTCTGATATAATGCCGATTTCGTTAAAAAATCGGGAAAAAAACGCCGTTTTCGGTAAAAGATTGCTTAAAAATATTTTGTCAATAGATCATTGAAAGAAAAGGCCGCTTTCATCAAAAGATCACGGAAAAAACGCCGATTTCGTCGAAAAACCGCGAGGAAAAAGCGCCGTTTTCAAGAAAAGATCGCGTAAAATTACAAAATTTGTCTAAAGATCGTCGAAAAAACGCCGATTTCGTGGAAAAACCGCGAGGAAAAGCGCCGTTTTCAAGAAAAGATCGCGTAAAATTGCAAAATTTGTCTAAAGATAGTCGAAAAAACGCCGATTTCATAAAAAACAACCGATTTCGTCAAAAGATCGTGGAAAAACCACCGATTTCGACAAAAGATCGCAAAATCACCAATTTTGCTAAAATATCGCAGATAAATTGCTGATTTCGTTTAGAGGTCGCGGGAAAATGCCGATTTCGCCAAAAGATCGCGGAAAAACGCCGATTTCGTCAAAAGATCGCGGAAAAACTGCCAATTTTGCTAAAATATCGCAAATAAATCGCTGATTTCGTCTGAAGGTCGCAGAAAAACGCCCATTTCGTCTGAAGATCACGGATAAACCCCTTTCGCGGGGGGTGGGGTAACTCGCGGAACCCCCCTCCCGCCAATTTTCGAAAAAAAAATTTCAACCAGAATCACCTTTGAAGCAACTCTATCCCCCCCCAGAGCCGAATTCTGGCTGCGCCACTGATAATATAGCAACAATAGATGGCCATAATACCTTTCACGGGAGAAGAGTTATAATGTGTTCACCAGGAGCATCTTTTAATAACCCTTTATTGCTGACAGACACAATAAAACGACTCAAGTCTCGCCCTCTAGTATATAACATTATTAAAAAAACAAAAATCCCTCTTTCTTACATTCAATCTCCTAGCTCAATAGCGATGAATAAATTGAAGTTTGAAAAATTATCCTATGTACCAATGCTAATTAATCATTTTGATGTTCTTTGGAGTACGTACCAGTAAATAATTTAAAGCGCCTCAACCAGGATGATTAGGATATATGCAAACTGCTTTAGAATGTGAACACAGTGTTACAACAGTTACTAAGTTTCTTCTATTGATTGATCTAAATAAAATTTTTTACAGCAGTGTATACACTACATTTATGTTCATCCGCAATGAAGCAAAAAGACTAAATGTAGAAACTCCGATTGTAACCTTCGATCTATGCTTGTCTATAAAGGCGCTGTTAATGGAAATTAAATTCGCTGATCATAAGAGAGAATTTGATAATGTGATAATCCGGCTTGGTGGGTTTCATACACTGATGTTCTTTCTTGGAACTATTGGAGGATTGATGGCGGGATGAGGCATAGAAGAAGCACTACAGACAGTTTATGCTGAAAATTCAATACCGCATATGTTAAAAGGTAAAGTATATTTGCGTACTTCAGAGGTTATTTAAATTTGGTTACATAAATATGATTTTATAGCTAAAATCCCTTTTCTTGTGTACTTATTTTGAACTTTTTAAATAAAACCATGTTTTTCAAAAATTCTAAATCCTTCATTTTTTGACATAACATTTTTATTTACTTCTACTTTTAAAAACAAATATCATATTCTTTATCAGCTCAAAATTTCCTTTAATATGATACTTCACATGGCTGTTTTCGATTTTTAAAAAAATTTCGCATTTTTTCAAGATGGCCACTAAAAAACGCATTTTGCGCAACAGTACGACTGTATATTTTTAGTATGTTGATTAGGAGCATGTTACCTGCTATTTACAACAAGAATCATTTCTGTTCCAATTAGTTCCACCTAAAGGTGTTTTTTGGCTTATTTTCACTGTACTAATTATCTGTAAATATTCGAAAAGTTTAATATAAAGGTGATTTTATGTAAGTATGTTTTATTTTATTCCATTTTTTGTCTAATTCTCCATATAATCCGGATTGGGTCTGGTCCCGATTAATCCGAATTATCAGGGTTTTTCTGAATAAAATTTATTTGCATGGAATACAGCCAAAACCATTGATGTCAACTATAGTGAAAAATATGCAAACATTCATCGAGCAATGCATTTTTTTAAACGCAGTTTTATTTTTTAGAGAAATTAGTGATTGGAAACAGTCATAGGAGCACAAAGAGAATCTCTAAATGAAAACACATCAGACAAGCCTTCTTTAAATGATACTTGTTTTGCTACTAAATTGCAGTTTTAAAATCTTAAAATATATTGTACCCATCCCCCACTTCTTTTTAAAATTTTCCAACAAGTTTGAATGATATTTATATATTCGGTTTGTCTGTATTTCTGTCTGTCCATGCTCTAACTCCT
Source organism: Maratus speculifer (assembly GCA_964019185.1). NCBI lineage: Eukaryota > Metazoa > Arthropoda > Arachnida > Araneae > Salticidae > Maratus > Maratus speculifer. Next base: position 54,216,756 of record OZ025291.1, read on the forward strand.
GTAAATATATTTGGATTTTCATGCAATTAGTAAACCTTATTTAGGATCCCCTAGGCATGTTTTGTATTGTACATAAAGTATCTGAGATTAATAGTTCATTTACAAGGACACCTTAAGGAACTCCATTACATTATGGTCTATAGGGAAAAATTGTTTGCAGAGTATTTTAATGACATTACACTATTGCAAATGTATTGAAACTGATATAAATCATTGAATTTCACTAACACATTAGAACAAGGCATTCATTTATAATCAATTTACTGGCAACACACAAAAGAAATCATTTACAAATACTGTCTTTGAGTAATAATTGCTGGAAATACATTTTTAATTTTGGCATACTTTTTTAATTTGTTTTTCGGTGCATTTGTAATTACATAAATATGTAGCACCTATAGTCATTGTCTGATTCTTCCGACTGTCTTTCTCTCTGCGGGGTGGGGCTTGTTTGGCTTAAGCCAATTGGTAGGCCTCCCCACCCTGCCTGAACTCTGTCTTTCTCTCTGCATATAATAGCATAAAAGTTACCCTAATGAATCGTTTGAAATTCAAAATAAATATTTATTTCTGAATTTTGTTGAGTCATTTCAAATTTGTGTAAAATCATATATATAGTTAAAATTTTAGGAACAGTCAAAAGTATTCCGTAACATTACAGCCAATGGGATAAAATATTTTCAAGTGCTTTCTAATGATGTTACACCTGTCAAAATGTAATGAAATTGATATACTTTTATGAAAAGCACTAAAATATTCATTTTGTAGAATATGCTTTTATTATGCATTTACAAGGTTACATAAAAGAATTCCATTACATAATGGTATAGGAAGGAACATTTTTCTGTCAGAAAGTGTTTCATAATCTATGCTCGATATATGATTTTTTTTCCTTTCTGTTTTTAATTGTGAAGAGTATTTTATATTTGTGAAAAATCTAGTCAGTAATTTTTTGAATTAGAAATTATTATATTCAGTATTTTTTAAATATATTTTTAACAAGATCTATTAAGTATAAAAATTGCTAGGTAATAATTCTTTGGTGATTAAAGATTTCTGGAGATAAGTTAGATTTTATTTTAAAATGACCAAATTTTTGACAGATTTAATTTAGCGATGGAAAGTTTTCTGCTTAGTTTATTTTTAAGACACAGAATTTTGTGAAGAATCCTTTTTTAAGAGGGTGAAACTTTTTGAAGGGTCGTCTTTTAAAATAATAAAAATAATTGTAAAAAATCTTTTAATAAAAAGCAAAACTGAAAAATTTTACTTGTGGACAGTGGTCAGTAGTTGCAGTTTCATTAATAGTAATTTCAGACTTGCCAAGTCTCCCGATTTTAGCAGGAGACTCCCGATTTTTAATAATTCTCCCGATCTCCCGCTTATCTACTAATTTCTCCCGATTTTTCACTTTTCTGTAAATTTTTCCCGGTTTTCTACGATGTATGAAAATTTTGTCATCTTCGTTTCCCGTTATTATATAAAATAGAACCAGCCAACCAATTTATCATAACGAAGGAAGCCAGAAAACCATTTCTCTTCAGTGATTGGTTAGTGGGTTTGACGTCACATCGTGAGGAGGTGTGGTTACGGCGCAACTGCCCAATAAACGTGAAATGTCACGGATTTTGATAGATAAATAGTATAAGCTTGTGTTATGACTGTGTTAGCTGCTATTTTGAATATTATCGATCACATGGAACGAAATCGCGTTTAATTTTTTATTTCGTGATATGTTTTGCAATTTTTTTATGAATTCGTTAATATGGCATCAAAAAAGAAATATGATGCGTGTTATCAGTCTTCGTTTACCGAAGAATTCGAAACGTCGTGCCGTCATCAGACGGAAGTTTATACGCCATATGTTCTTTTGATTTTAAAATTTCGCATGGTGGCAGAGCTGATGTGTTGTAAAGCATATTGGAACAAAAAAGCATCTGGATAAATCTGTAAAACGATCTAAATTGACTAAAAAACTTTCATTTTCTGTTGATGAAACAGATCAACGTACTATTAAAGCAGAATGCCTTTTTTACTTCATTTTTATTGGAGCACAATATACCGCTGAGCGCTTCCGATCATGCTTCATCACTTTTTAAAAAAATGTTCCCAGACAGTGATGGACAATAAAACAATCTCCTGATTTCTATGCAAAAATCTCCCGATTTTTGACTTTTAGAGGTTGGCAAGTCTAATTTTTTTTAAAAGGATAAACAATAAAATTTTGTCAAAATTGTGATTAATATTAATTTAAAATTAAGATCCATATAAATATGTTAACATTAACGTATTGTAACTAGTAAGAATGGAATCATTCAAATTATGTAAAAGATTTTACTCTCCAATTAGAAAAGATGACTGCTTGCAAATAATTTTTTATTGCCATTTTTATTATTATTATTATGCATTGGCCAGTGTCCATTACTAATTTCATGCTTTAGTACATTTTCTGCATAGATAATGCCAGATTTTTCTTCAATAAAATCTTTTTACACTCTTTTGTTACATTCAACTTGATTTTTGTATTTAAAAATGAAATTTCATAATATTTATTTACCCACTTCCTGATATATTATGATTATAAAAATTGATAATAATACAACATGCTGATAATACAACATTTTAATTAGAAGATAAATGATTTTAATCAAATGATTAAAATTGCAATTTAAATCAAATTATTTTTTTAAATAACTATTGATTTTAATAAAAAAAAAATTGCACATTGTTTGAATTCATTTTGGGTACTTCCCTAAGATTATAGCTTTTTTAAGGGCAGTGTTCACATGCCATGACCACCTAGTTTTGATTCCAAACTGAAAAATGGACTAAGAATATTTTAATAACATTTTGCTTTTATTATGAAAATGTAGAAAAGCAAAGTAAAAAAAAAAAAAAAAAAAAAAAAAAAAAAAAAAAGAATTTTTCATAATCATAATACATTTTAACAGAAATTCCCCCCTCCCAAAATAATAATAATAATAATAAATATGCAGTCAAAAAATTTGGCGGGATTTTCAAGGGAACATTGAATGCTGAATAAGAATGTTAAACTAATTTTACGTTAATACTTATTTAGCATTCTTGTTTAAACAGTTAATTTTTTTCTTTTTTAAAGTAAACTCTACAACTGTTTCATTATTGTTATCAAAAACCTATGCGTAAAATTTAATAGTAGTTTTTTTAATGTTTGGTATGTTTTAGAATTGTCTTTTTTTTTACCGTGATATTTTTGTACATTCATGATTTGCATTTTTATTTAAAGTGATGAAGAAATTCCTAGTGACACAGATGAAGAAAATGAGAAAAATAAGGAAAAAAATGCTAAAAAAACTCCAAAATTTAATAGAATTTCTAAGCGGAAATTAAAAAGTTATGAATATGCTGATCTGCTGTCTAGTCATCATAAAGATTTGTTGCCTTACAGGTGTGTTTATGTCTTTTTTATAATTGACGAAAGAGTTTATATCAGTCTTTTTAAGTATCCTGACACATTGTTCTTTTTTATAGTGTTACATGTTATAATGCAATGTTTTTCAATATCTATGTATTTAAAAGACAGCCTGTTTTTTTTTCAGTCATCAGCCCTGAGCTTTCTACTAGACCAATTTCGATAATTATTTTTTCAAATGAAAACTGTTCATTTGTAGATATGTTTATTTTAACTATTTTTCTTTAATTTATTCCCATTTTTATATTTTAATTTTAAAAGCTTTTTTTTATGAAATTTCCTCAAAACAGTGGCAATCAGATTATTTCCATAGTTGCAGAGAAAAGAAAAATGACACATGACTTTTTTAACGTATTTTTTAGCTTGCAAGTTAAATTTTGGAAAAAAAATATTTATGCACATGTACTTTATTTTGATAAGCGATTTCTACTGTCACAAGAATATTGCTTAATGAGCTTATTTTATCTTTATGCATTTTAATTTTATTGATGCTATTATTATATTTTTTTCATTATAATGAAATAGAAAATATGTTTTTATTTTAATACATGCTGCTTAAGCTTAAAAATACATATATAAAGTACATGTGAAAAGTTTGTTCCAATGAAGTAACTACATGTTAAAAGTGTATTTTTATCTTGACACATGTAAAGAAAAAAATTGAACTGATGGTGTCGAAATGACTTAATTTACTCTTATTTTTCATTTCTTGACTGTAAAGATTATAATTGGAGACTTTATTGAGCATTTTATCATAATTACATGTTCTCTCTCACTTTGAAAAAAAAATAATTTTAGACAAAATATATTAATTTTAAATAAAAAATTCAGAAAAGTAAAGAATTTCAAGAAAATTAAAATTAATTTAAAAAAAGATTTCATATGAGGTTTATATTTAATGGAAATAATTATTGTAGGTTTATTGTAAATGCATTTAACAGTTCTTTATTATCGATAAAATCCTATTTCTTTTGTTGTGGAATTCTCTATTGTCATAAAAAAATATCTGTCTACATACATTTGAACTGCAAACAAAACCCAATTACATTTTTTGGAATTGTATAATGATGGTGACTATGAACAGTGCTATCACTTTCCATTTTATTTTACTTACATTACTTCTAAATCTGAATACTGTACAATTTCAATTGTGTCATAATAAACAGGAATAAAATTAACTTTAGGATGAAATTTATTGGAAAACTGACTCTTAATTTAGAGTTATTTTAAAGCACGATTTTTTTTTTTTTCCCTATATCTATTTCAACCAACTTAAAGAGTAGAAGAAAGAGAATGAATCTGGATTTCATAAACTTATTTAGCTTATTAATAAAACTCACATTAAAGAGATTTTTAATTCAATGTTCAGTATTACACAAATTTAATATTAAGACACTTTTCTCTAAAATTTAATTGAATATGGCTATCATCTTTACAAAAAAACTCATAAAAAATTTTATCCCTTGAAATAAATATAAATATAGTCAGAGTTTTAAAAAAAAAAAAAATAATAATAATAATAAGTTATTGTTTTAGCATGATGTCTCTAAAAATTTTGTGTTTATGTTGTTTCTTTATTAAAGGAGTGATTTGTTGGTTTTCCTAATTAAACTTTTATTTTCAGAAATTCTGTTCTTCAAATATGGGACGAAAAAACAAAATTGTCATCTGGAAAATTAACACAGAAATCCTTTGCTGGTTTTGAAAGCTCAGTTATAAAACAGATAGAACAGGTATCTTGTAGTATATTAATTTATTCCCTTCCCCCTTTTTTTTTTTTTTTTTTTTTTTTTTTTTTTTTTTTTTTTTTTTCCTGTAATAAATGTAATAAATAATGCTTGTGCATGAAGTTTAAATAAGCATGTTTTGCTTTGATTATCTGTCTAGAAGTCCACCATTCTTGCTTTTTTATCTTAACTTTTTACTGTTGGACATTATTAAATTGATCCTTGTTATCTAAGATATTTGTTGCATGGGTATCAACAAAAGATTGTCAGCGATTCTTTCAGAATTTTCAAAATAACTTTTCTTTCCCTCTGCTTGGTGATTTCAAAATTAAATCAAATTTCTTACTCTTGAATAATGTTAAATAAATAAATACTAAAGAAATAGTAACTGGGGATTTTTCATAAGACTTGATGATTACAACTTGAATTGTACCCCCTCCCCCCCCCTTGCTTTATGAAAAGCAATTTTTAGTTCTGTTTCCCTTTTTAAATTCATTAAATTTTAAAATGTGTGTTTAGGATAAGGACTGATGTAAGAGAAACTGCTCCAAATTCTCTTTTTTTAAAAGTTTATAAAAGTATATTTTAAAACTTTTTATACTTCCTAATTGTTAAATATATCTATATATACAGTGGTGGTCAAAAGTTTCCGGCCAGCAAAAATGTTTTAGTTAATTTGTAAATATACCCATATGAAGAGGAATCTCAAAGTGATATTTATACATTTTATTGACATAATATTAGGAACTTACTTATAGAAGAACATGTAAATATCAATAAATTTAATTGACAAAATTAAGTATAAAGGAAAACACATGTTCTCAAAAGTCTCCGGCCACCTTCACAAGTTTGTAAAAACGCGGTATTGTAATAGAAAATTACAGTGATCAACAACATTTACAATTAGTATTTTATCGTATTACTATTTTATTAGCTTTAGTAATAAGTACTGCGGCACAGCAACGTAACATTCATGCAATCAACGGTTAAAGACCATCTAGATACGTTTTTCCCACATTTCTTGCAATTGTGGCAAAATTTCAGCTGAGTTGGAATATTTATAGTTCCGCAGACTTTTGTCAACTTTTTTTCAAAGATTTTCTATTGGATTCATGTTGGGCGCTTGGGCTGATCATTTCAAAAACGAAATTTTTTGTGCAAAAAACCATTGTTTATCGAGATTTGCATATATTATTTATGTCGTTATCATGTTAAGAAAAATAGTTGCGACCAAATCTTTTTCTCTAATAAGGCAGAAAATAGTCTTGCAAGATATCCTTATACATTGTATCATTCACCTGGCTGTGGATTTCAAATAACAGACCGACACTTTTTGAAGAAAATACTCCCCACGGCTAACATGTCCTCCGCCATGCTTCATTGCAGGAATAACATAGGTTGAATCATATCTTTTGTTGTTAGGTCATCGGACGTTGTGTCTGCTATCATTTCCAAAACTGTTTCAAATTCGATTGATGGAAAAATAGAGCTTTTTTCCAGTTTTCACTTGACCAGACTTTGTGTTTTTTGGAAAACGCCAGTCGGGTACGTTTGTATTTTTTTTAACTCTGAAAAAATTTAACACCGACTCTTCCATAAAGTTATGCATAATGTCAGCATGTTGATACGGTATACGGACTTATTTCAGCAATAATTTCATTCCGTAAATCGCAGTATATTGCAGCTGAATTTTTATGCGGATTATCAATTTAGACATTAAGTCACGCCACATATTAGAAATTATGACTAAATTAAAAACTAAACTCTGTTGCTATACAATCCAAGAAGGATCAGGGCTAAAATTGCCCGTTCCTGTTTTTTTTTTTTTTTTTTTTTTTTTACCTTTAGCCAAAATTTAGTAGTAACTTCTCAATTGTTGTGGGTAATTTCAATAACATAATGCAAGGTTTCTAATCCTTAAGTTGTACTTGTTGACCTTTCTAGACAAATCAGAAGTTGTTTTATTTGTAAAAAGTAAGAAATCAACATCTAGGTCTGGTTGGAGCATCTGCATTTTATTTGCTTGAAAGTTCAGTCTTTTATGCATAACTCACATGTTTGCAGGGTTGGCATTTTTGCCGGCAAAAAGGTATTTTTGCCAGGACAGTGGAAAAAACTGGAAAAAACCAGGGGAAAAATGGAAAAAAACGGCAAAAATGGAAAAATCCTATATGTCTTTAGTGTGTAATAAAATCTGCACGCTAATAAGGATAGTAATGGTATAAACAATTAAATTTAACAGTGTACTATTTAATATTTTAATTTAATTTGCTAATTAATTAATATTAAATATTTTAAATCTTTAAAAAATAGGTGGGATTCAGTCTTACTTAAGAATTTAAGAACAAAATAAAAAATTACATACCTAATTTTTTTTTTTCTTTAAGTCAGGGATATGTTTAGGAAAATTTTAAGTCCTTTAAAGGACCCTTCATAAATTAATTTATCTTAAAACAGGACCCTTCACAAAATTCTTTAACCTCAAACAGGACTCTTCATAAAATTATTTGTCTCTCAAATCGACATTTCACCTTTAAATTGAACTTTTCACAAATTTAATCATTTTAAAATAAAACGTGGCCTGTTAATAAATAACTGAACTCACCAAAAAATATATTACTTAGTTTCCCTATATGTGAAGGGTAGAACCTGAAAACCTAATAATTTAAAATTCACAAAACTGTCTAGAATTTTCACAAAGACGCGAAAAGTCTAGACAGACCCCTGTAAGTAAAGTATTTTATCAGTCATTAACATACATATTTTTTTAATTATCAAAAGATTCTCACTTTCAAATATGTCCAGCAAGCAGTGATTGAAAGATTTTTTTCAAATTTTTCATTTGTGCAAACTGAGATTCGAAATAAGTTATCAACAGATACTCTTTCAAAACTTGTTTACTGTTATGCCATGCTAAAACAGCAAAATTTAGGTTGTGAGGAAGATATTGCTGAAAAATTTGAAATTTAATAGTTTTCTGCTTTAAATATAATTTTATATTAAATTAAATTTAGGTTACTATAACTGTTTCTTTGAATTTCTAACATATATAAACTATAAATATAAATGCTTTACTCAGTCTCAACAGTTCTATTATGTGGATTAATAATTGTATAAACATGAATAAATGAAGTTTCTATTTATTTATATAAAATTGGTATTTTTTTTTCATTTATAATCTTGTTATAAAAGTTAGTATTCTTTCATAAAGTGCATAATTATACTTATTTAACTTAAAAGTTAAAATAAATTTAGAATAATATTGATTTTTTGATTAAGTATGCAGTTTATTTATTTATTTATTTTATTTATTTTTTTTTTTTTTTGTGAAATATTTTTCTCTTTCTGGAGAAAAAAAATTAAATGGACAGCCTATTTTTGCCGGGATGGTTTTTACCAGTTTTTTTCGCGGTTTTTTCCACCTTCGGCAAAAACTCACCAACCCTGCATGTTTGTATGTGGCATATCTAATTTTTGCAGTGCATTCCTTGTTGATGTTGTTGGACTGGAAAGAAATGCCTATTGTATTTGTGCGAAGTTTTCTTTAGATTTTCTTCAATGTTGTCTTCAGAATTTTCTTCATTTCTTCAGATGTTTTCTTCAGCATTTGAGCAATGTTTTCTTTCAGGCACCCACTTCTTTGTCTATCCAAAATACTTCTAGTTGATAAAAATTTCTCATGCCAATCTAAAATGTTGTTTTGAGATTAATTTTCTTTTTTTAATTTATATGGCATGAAACTTTGTTTGAACAGTAATGATTCGTATCAGTTTTAGCAATCTAGTCTAAGCAATCAGTTTTTTCACTGGAAGTTGTAACAGGAAGTTTCATAAATGTGATTTCCAAAACTGCACCAACTTCATGCAAGAATGCAGTGGATTCCATTATTTATTATTTTTAAAGAAATTTTATTGAAATTGCTCTTCATCTGAAATTTCCCATCAGTATACAAAAATTTTTAAATGTTATACTTATTAACATACTTAAAAAAATAAAAATGCAGTATTTCTTATTTTGAAGTAAAATTAAATATCAAATCAATTTCAAATCTCTTCTCTCCATTTGTTCTGTTAAAAATATAGTTCATCTGGAGTTTTGTGGTATAGTTTCTGAAGTGAGTAGAAAACTCTGTGCACAAAAGTTGTATTACAAATTTTTAGTATTTTCAAAAATCTTTATTAGAAAAATTTGAGTTATTATGGAGAGCATTTATTATTATCATAATTCTAAAAACAATTTTTTTTGGGGGGGGGAGGGGGTAAAAATTGTGACTAATGTATGCAACTTTTAATAATGTCATCTGTATTTGGAAGGAGATTTTTACTATATTTGAGTTTTACAATATTTATTCAATCTTTGCATGTCTACAAATCTTATACCACTAGACTGGAATTTTCTTATACCTGGTAAAGTCATGGATTTTCATTTTACTACATGAGTAAGAACTCTGCTAATGTCTTTTTTTTTTTTTTTTTTTTTTTTTTTTTTTTGCCATTTAACTTCTGCATTATATGTGTTCATTGCTGCTATTGCATTGCTTCTTCTTTCTCATCCGTTATTTTTGATGCTGTATAAATAAATAAATGGTAAAAGTTAAAACTGTTTTTTAAGCATTAAAAAAAAGGGCAAATAAATATATTTTACTTCATGTATTTATTACAGTACATAGATTTTATATTAATCATTGTGCATTTCTCTATTAGATTTTGCAAGATAAAGACAGACTTATCAAAAGAACACAGCTTAAAAGATCTGTATATCGAGTTATGGGAAAGCCAGATACTTCTGAATGTGAAAAAGATAAGGATACAGATAATGATGCACATGTATGTTACAGTAATATATTGCTTTCAGTAGTCTATACATAAATTAGTTTAGAATTATTTTTTATTGTATGCTATATAAGAGTAAGTTTATCAGCCATATATTTTCACTATGATTATTTTCTATAATGTTAATTTTCTTAATAAGAGAATATCACCCTTTTATCGTTCTTGAAATGTTTTTCAGACATGCATTTGTTTTTTTAATTTTTGAATAGTTTATTGTGTATACAAATGTATATGCGTATTTTGTTTGCATGCGTAAATTAGCATTTAACTAGGCTTATAATTTCATACACATAAGAATTCATTAAGAAACATACATCATCTTTGTGTTACTTGCTGTTTAAGTCATGATGGAGCTTCATCTTGTAGTTAAATTGACAACTTGAAACACCACTTTCTTTATTAATTAAAAAACATTTGTATTAAAATTACACTTTTTTGATAAACCATACTGGAAAGGAAATATTTTTAAATCTTATGCTTCAATTATTTAATGGTAAAGAAAATTTTATTGGAATAACAATTTTATATGTGAGATTGAAAGAAATAACATTTTAAAATTATCATCTTGCAAACTTTCAGAACTTTTGTGCATCTTGTTATTATTCATATTCTTGCTGCAGTCTGAACTGAAGGTGCTATCTATTTTAACAAAAATGTTTGTCTCTGTTTATTGCTAAAGCCTGGGGATATCTAATGCACATTGAAATCTGAAAATTTTTATAGGGATGGAGGCAAAGACAGGTCTGAATGCACCTGAGATTAGATTTTTCATATAATTATCTGAGATATTAATTAAAAAACATAATGAACATTGAAAAATTGTAGTCAAAATCAAAACCTTTTTGAAAACAAGTGAAATGTTTATGTGTATGTGGTTTTTTTTTCTGTATCTTGAAATTATGTTTAAAACTATATTAATGTTTACTATGTCAAACAACATTTCTGGTACTACTCAATTATGTATCAATTTTCAAATTTTCCACTTTTCTACCTTTTGAAATTGCCTCGTCTGCTTCTTGTACAAAATACAAAAAATACCCACTTACTTGTGGTGTCTTTCCCTTTCATTTATTTTTATTATTATTATTTATTGGTTTATTTATTTTAAGTTTTTTCCAAAATTTGATTCTGTTATTTTTTGTGTTTTCTTAATATTAAACTGTCACATCTGCTTCTCATATGGTAATCTTTAAAGAAAAAAATTCATTTATTCAACATAATTTTCTGGTTCTGGTCCTTTTGTTTGGAAAAATATTAAAATTTAATAATTTTTTAATAGATATATATATATATATATCATCATCATCATAATCAACCGTTTTTGATCCACTACTGGATGTAGGTCTCCCCCAGATTTTTCCAATGTTTCCTGTCTAGAGCTTTCGTCATCCAGTTTACACCAGCCACTTTTCTAATTTCGTCACTCCATCTTACCTGTGGTCGTCTTTTTGGTCATTTTACATCTCTGGGATACCACTGTAGTATATTTGTGCTCCATCTATTGTCTTGTCTTGTCTTGTCTTGTCTTGCAATGTGCCCAGCCCATTTCCATTTTAGCTGTTTGATTCTTTCAAGGATGTCAAAAAATTTGTCTGATTTCTTATCCAGGTTATCCTTTTTCTGTCCCTTCTAGTTATGCCTAGCATACATCTTTCCATACTTCTCTGTGTAGTTTGTAGTCTTTGTATCATCCGTTTTGTTAGTGTCCATGTTTCTGCTCCATAAGTTAGTGCAGGTAAAATACATTGATTAAATACTTTTCTTTTCAAACAAAGAGGCATATTACTCTTCAGAATAATATTGTTCTTTCCAAAAGCATTCCACCCATTTCTTATTCTTCTATTGATTTCATTCATGATACTATTATCTGATGATATTTCTTGTCCTAGGTACACATAACTTTGCGCTTCCTTAATTTCAGTGTTCTTGTAGACAATTTTCTTTTTTGATGTAAATGAATTGAACATCACCTTAGTCTTTTCTAAATTTATTTTTAATCCCACATTGATGCTAGCTTCTGCAAGATCTTTTAGCATATTCTCCAATTCTTCAGGGCTGTTACTGAAAATTACAATGTCGTCAGCGAACCGGAGATGACTTAAATATTCTCCATTTATTCTAATACCTATGTTTTCCCAATCCAACTTCTTGAAGCTATTTTCTAAGACCACCCTAAAAAGCTTAGGTGAAATGGTGTCTCCTTGTCTAACTCTTCTTCTTGAGCTTGATCTTTGCTATTCCTTTATCTAAACGGATGGTTGCTGTTACTTTCTTATAAATCTTCTTTATGATATTGATGTAAGGTTTGTCTATATCAATATTTTCTAGAGATTCCACTACTGCTGATGTGTAGACAGAATCAAATGCTTTTTCATAATCAATAAAGGCAAGGCAGAGAGGTAAATTATATTCTTTGTTTTTCTATGAGTTCCCTTGTTGTTTGAATATGATGTGGAATTGTGTTAATTTTCATCTTTTCTACTCTTCTCCAGTTTCAAAATACCATCTTCTATTTTTTGGATGAAAATATAAAAAATTCTCACTTATTTCTTGTACTTTTTCAGTTCTAAAGATATCTTTGGTTAAAAAAAAAAAAATTAACATTTATTATTCAAAGAAAATTATTTTCTGGAAGTCATGAATTCATCAAAAATGTTTCTTTTCTTTTTCTGCCTCTCAGTGCTTCGGAAGATATTGTTTCCTATTTTAAGAGGATTATCTTTTGAACATTTCCAGATTGATTTTTGTCTTTGCATATAGCTCGTTAAACCTCTACATTTTCAATGCTATTTTGTCAACATTTTGAAATATAATTTTCAATTTTAAAAGATAAAGAGGGAGATTGACATTTTAAATTACAGGGGAACTTCCTTTTAACAAAGTCTGTATTTAATGAAGTTTTCTACTCAATGAAATTTTCTGCTAAATGCTGACTTCGGGCATCATTCACATGCAGTGTTCTCGCTGGCTTTTGTTCAACATTAGCAATTTGGCAAATAAGAAATAAAAAAAGTCACCAAATGAAAATATTTATTAGCAAAATGCATTCAGCATGAGACGCTGAAAAAGCTATATTTAACCTCTCTTTTTAATATGTTCTAAAGTAACCTAATTTTTGTAATTATTTAGAAAATAGAAACTCGACAATCTGCTACAGATACATTTAAATATAATTTCTAAATGTTTCCTTAATGTGAAAATGTTTCACTCATTCTTCTACACCCTAAATAAAAATTCAAAACAGCTGTCTCTCTGATTTAACGTTATGAAAATATGCACTAAAAAATGCTATGAAGTTTTTACTCTGACCGATAGAACAGAAACTCACCGGGCAATGATATTTTACATGTAATTAATAAATATTATATTAAATGGTTAATTTCAACACAAGATTCCAGCAAAATGTTTTTCTATTTGACACTGATGCAAATATATTTTTTCTTGTGTGAGTTTTCACTAGCGCAATGACAAAGCATGGATAGTGATTAACTGAAGATAAACAAATACAGTAAAGCATCATTTATACGACGATCAATTATACTACGTTAACATTTATATGACGTTTTAATGTGGTCCCGATTCATTCCTATTCATTTTAATGTAAAAATATATCTTTTATACGACGCTCAAAATCGTTTATACGTCGATTTTTCGATTTTGTATTGGTTTATTTTTGTTTATTTTTCTTGTATATTTTACGAACGAGCGGAAGTTGGCAGCTATGAATGACACCAAAGAGCGTGTTTAAATGCACTCCACATTATAAAAATATGGGCTGGTGTTCAATTAGTCTGAAAAATCAGCTTACGTGTAACAGATTACATTGGGAGGGGTCATTCTTTTTTTAGGGGATAGTTAGCTTTCCCGATGTATTTTAAGTTGCAAATAGACTATCCTTCTAACTGTTATCAGTACTGGCGACTTTTAGTTGGCCACGAGGGGTTTTTGATTTTTGACTTTAAATGGAAAGGAAATGATGTACTGCAAATGAGGAACCTTTAATTATGAGGAAACATAATTAAAAGGTACGTATATTTAAATAACATACTAATCACCCCCTTGTTCTTTCTTTATTTTGGTTTGTTTAATTTACAAATTCATGCAAATCATCACGTTAAGCATTAAAATTAAGTGAAAACAAAATTAATTCTAGTTTTGGAAGTGAAAATCGTTTATATGTCGTTATCGTTTATACGACATTTTTCGTTGGTCCCTTCGGCGTCGTATAAACGATGCTCCACTGTATATATCTTTTCTGTGTCTTTGCCTGTTGCTAAATTGAATTAGTATCCCATTGAAAACACAATGTAAATTGCACTGTCTGGTGTTGAATATATAAAGTTATATAAGTTGTTGAGAAATACAAATAAAAATTTTGATTGTATTGGCGTACACAAACATAAACAGGGAAAAAAATAAGCACTCGCAATTTCGCGAGTCTGATTATTTGTTTATTCTCTAAATGAAGTATTTTGCCGCAGTGGCGAGTAACCTACGAGAGCCCCGTCCACATGTAAATTTATCTGTATATCACATAAAATATGTTCTATGTAACGAAGTTAATTTCACTTTTCTGTGTGTACAGCATTCAAATGGAGAGGTTGCTGTTGCAATGGATACATGAATTTATTTCCACAGAATGTATGAAAATGAAATAATTAATTTGAAAGTTTAGGATCTATAATACCAAGAAAAAAAAAAAAAAAAAGAGAAAAGTTACACTACACTTGAGTTTTTGTTTACCTTTCTTTATTAAGTGTTATTATTATTTTTTTTTCCTTTGGCATTATATAATATGTATATTTATATATTTTCATATGACTATACTGTATTACATACAATACTGCCCAAATTGAAATATATATTTCCATTATTTGTATATTTTGGTATACAAATTTCATGAATTTACATTGATTTCTATTTAACAAATTTTCTACATAATGAAGTACTTACAAGGGGACCACCAAACATGGTCCGCACAGATTTTGATGATTTCAAAGTATCTTGTAGGGGTCACTCCACTAATTATTCAGCTAAAAAGGTTTCTTCAAATGGGCCTTAGTTTTTGAGAAATTGGGGGGCAAAGTTTAGCGCTTATTTTAAATAGCCGTTAGTGTTACAATCAGGCTGTGGCTCAGCGGCACTGCGGTAACGAGCGAGACTCCAGACTCGGACTTGGCAGATTCAACTCCAAGTTAGAGCTTTTTTTTTTTCCTTCCTTTATATACTTTTTACACGTTGCATATTTTAAGCAGAATTGGGAATTCTACAAGCTTTGAACTTTTTGATATTTTCTTAATAAATTAAATTTATATTTTTGAATTTATTTCATAAAAATTTATTTTTTGTGCAATTTTTAAACTATATTTTTATTGACAAAACTGCAAAAATAATTTATGCCTAGAACTCTTTTTTATTAATTATTAAGTAATTTCTTTTTTTATCAAGCACAATTCTGAAATAATAATTTTTCTTTTTTCTATCGCCTTTTTTGTGGAATTTTTTAAATGAAAATTTATCCTTTTTTGTATAAATTATATAAAATAATTTTCAGGTGCAATTTCTCAAACATTTATAGGATTATTTAATTCAAATAATGCATATCTTCGAAAGTGTAATAAAATATCTTCAAAAGTGTAATAAAATATCTTCGAAAGTGTAATAAAATATTAATGCAGTGTGCTAAAATATTATCCAAATTTTTACTGATCTTTAAATACATTCATCTCTAAAGTTCAACCTAAACATTATTTATCGTTTGCACAAATAAGAAATGACAGATTACATTAAAAAATTATATCTACATTGTTATTTTAACAAATTAAAACACTATTCATAAAAAAATAAACTAGATCGGAAAAGGCATCTGCTAATGATTTCAATGAGATAAAATTTACGATACATAAAAAAATATATATGTATTTATTTTATTCGTCTGCTTTTATTTTCTCGGTAAAATCACGCAAAAATAGAAATTCTTTTTACTAAAGTCACTTAGCTTCTTTTGCAGACAAATAAAAGATTTGCAATATTGGTATGTATATATGGGATTTAATCCTAAAAATACTGTAATGAAAGGAATCAGCTCTAGTATAGAAAATTTTCGTTTGGAAAAAGAACAAAAAGGGGAAATTACGAATGCATTAAAGTATTGCAAGATGTTGTTACAAAATAATAATCTGCTTACAAATTCTTCACCGGATGATATTTCCTGTGCTTCTATTGCTATGGCTGAAGAATTTCATAATTCAATACTAAAAATATTAGATGATCGACAAATTATTGAGGCAGATGAACTTATATTAAATGAAGAATATGAATTAAAGGAATTTACAAAGGTATTAATTTTTTTACTTAGCAATATATATACATATATTTATATGTTATATTTCATTCCAAAAAAAATCGAAAAAGTAAAAATTGAAAAAATAAACTATCCCCATCAGAAAATATTAATAAGTTCAAAGCTGTAGAATTCCCAATTCTGCTTAAAATATGCAACGTGTAAAAAATATATAAAGAAAAAAAAGTTCTAACTTGGAGTTGAACCCACCAAGTCCCAGTCTGGAGTCTCACTCGTTACCACAGCACCGCTGAGCCACAGCCTGATTGTAATACTAACGGCTGTTTAAAATAAACGCTAAACTTTGTCTCCCAATTTCTCAAAAACTAAGGCCCATTTGAAGAAACCTTTTTAGTTGAATAATTAGTGGTGTGACCCCTACAAGATACTTTGAAATCATCAAAATCTGTGCGCACCATGTTTGGTGGTCCCCTTGTTAGATATAATGATGAAACTTTCTTAAATGGAAGTTTCGCTGTATTTAGGTTTTCTCAGGAAGTTTTGGTCAGAAAAATTTAACATGCTAAATCTCAGAAATTAAGTCAGCAACTGCTGTAATGAAAGCCCCTTACTTCATGTAGAATTTTTTTTTTTTTTTTTTTTTTTTTTTTTTTTTTTTTTTTTTTAAATAAATATAAAATATTTGAAGTTTGTATGCACAAACAGACCAAAGTGTGTATGTAGCATGAGCGCATTTGGTGTGTACTGCTGAAGGCTGTGAAGCCCCAACTCAAATCCTTTGAATAGATTTTTGTTTATAAGTATAAAATTGATACTTTTTGGTTAGCTGGGTGCCATTATTATATATGAATACATATATTATATACATACACATATATACATATATACCCACATATATGTATATGTATGTCTTTGCGCATGTATACAGACATATGTATGAATGTATAACACTGATGACCAGTTAACTGAAAAGTATCTACAATCATACAAAGTTGGCAAAGACAGTGGGACAACATTAGGTACATTTGAAATTTTTTTTAGATAAGATTATTCAGCACTGATTTTAGATACATTTAAAGTTGTTATCATGGGCCTGAACAACACTAGGTTAGTTTATTTAAGATGTTCAGTTAGTTTAAAATGGAAAATCAGGATTTGTTCTTAAATTTAATTATTGCATTGCTGTGTCATTCTGAATATCTAAATACTTAAAGTTGTCAGAGTTGCAAAGTTTTTTTTTTTTTTTTTTTTTTTTTTTTTAATGGAAAAATATATAATATTTATTTGTGTATGTTTTATAATTTTTGTCATTTGTTTTCTGTGCTAAAAATAAGGAGTACAAAAAATATGTAACTTGCTGCATTATTTCTTTCTTTTTTTTCCTGAAATAAACTTGGAATAACAAGAGAAGTGAAAGTGATTAAAATATTAATGTGAAAAATCAATTGTGTAGCATTTTCAACAGTTCACTGTGTACTACATGTGTATAAATTTTTTAAAATTCTCTAAGTTACTTAATGAGATAAAAATTTAAAAGCCTAAAAATGAATACTAGCCTAAAAATGAAGCCTAAATAAACACTAAATGTGACATTTAGTGTAACTTAAGTGTTTTGTGTTTTCGAGCATTAAAGTATTTAAACCCCTTTTTTGAGGTGTTTCCCCCTACATGAGACCACAAAATGCTCATATGGGGCTCCAATAAGTGGGTAATTTCACTCATTAATTTAGTGAAAAATAAAAATTAAATTTTAACCAATATTTTTAATAATTAGATACGGCACAGGTTACTGAGTAATATGCAACATTCCGGCATAAACTTTAAGCACTATATATTTAAAAAAAATTATTTTATAAATAAATTTGGTAATCAATATCACTACTGTCCCCAAGATAGTTGTGTACTTTATAAATTAGGATTTTAATAAATATTATTTGAAAAATATGTGTATTTTATTAAAGTGTATATTTTTATAGCAAAAAATATATTGTTTAATATATCATCTCTGATAAATCTGAATATTTTTTTAAGTTTTAAGAATTAGGGGACAGGAGTGACATTTACATGGACAGATGTGACATATTTTCAAAACTTTTCAGTTTTAAATATTTTAACAATTATAATTTATTTATTATTTTTTAGTATTTTAAAATTTGAATAATATTTTAGAAAAAATAATCAATAATAAGATAATGAGTAAAAAAGTGAATTTTTTTGGACAAAAGTTTCAGTTAGAAAAAAGTGTTTAAGTACAAAAAATACTGCTCAGTTTAAAATTTATGTCATATAATTTGTCTATAATAAAATATCTTGAAGGTAAAATATTTATATTTTGCAAAATATTTTGTAGGGTAGAGAGGGATTATCAGTAGTACACAAAATTTCATTCTTTGGTATAACCTGGATATCCAGTGTATTTGTCCAATAGAATTGGCTTCAATTCCTTAACATATAAAGTTTATTTTAAGGATGTCATCATTCATTTCTTCAGTTAAACCTGTTAAAAACAAATGTTGCAATAAGTAATATGAAAAAATAAAATATGTTGATAAAAATTTTAAATAATAATTTAATTTCAAATAATAATTTAAAACTCACCAGGAAACCAATTTTCATCATACACAACTGCAATCCAAGTTCCTACACAAATATGTTCACTTTCAGAACCAGGAATTGATACTTCAGTATCTTAATAATCATTAGGCATATCCTTAAAACAGGGATATAAGTCTACAAATGATGGTTCTGAACAGTAATGTTAACATTTTTCATGTATGTCACATGTGAAACAGATTAACACAGGTGAAGTTTAATGTTTTCAAACTTATTCCAAGTGAGCTGATGCAATTTTAATAGATTTGGAATAGATGGCATCACTGTATCCTTTAGCTTCAAGTCATCTATGGCATTAATATCTGCTTCGGAGATTCAGTTTTCAAATAAATAATTTGTAAAGGGACAGTAGTGACAAAATTAAGAAAATTGCTTCTGTGTGCATAGTAAGTTAGGCTTAGTAAGACTGCAATATGATATTTTGAACTAAGCAAAAGTATGTTATAACATGACAAAATAATAAATAAATAAAAACAATAACAAGCACAATTTAAGTAGGGAACAGTAGTGACAAGCAATAAACATATTCTTTCCTTTTTATCCATTTTGTAGCTTGTAACTATTTTTGAAGTCCTTAGAATTATGTCATGTGTTTTTCTGGGCAATTAAGATGGCTCCTTCTACCAAATGCACCTGTTCACCAAATTTTATCTGGCCACCTGGTGGTCACTTCAGCAGTTTTATGCAAGGGGACAGAATGACATAAAAACTAGGGAACAGTGTTTCTCTGACTCAGAATAAATATAAAACTATTTTTAATTTACAATAAAAATACATTATTATGTACTTTGAAGTATAAATTTTTATTTTGGGTGGTAAAATTGTTAAAAATAGTTTGTCATTATACTTAAAATTGTTCCAGAAGATCAGTACATGAAGTGATGGACAAGGGACAGAAGTGACAAATTGAATATTTAAAATACTATTACAGTAAAATTTACAGCTATTTTCTTGAAAATACTTCTTGAAATTGTAGAAATACATTACAAAATACATTTTATGCTAAAAAAAAAAAACTATATGAATGACAAAAAAACAGCATGTAACTCTAAGGGACAGAAATTATCCACTTATTGGAGAATCCCCCATATGCATAGTTTGTTTAGTGCACATTTGTTGTTTGTACTTATATTGAGTAAATTTTTCATGCACTCAAAATTTTCTCCTAGCTGATCTATTATTTTATTTTATTTATTTATTTATTTTTTCATCAAAACAAACTACTATCAATATAAAGTATGTCATGAAATCGTTTCTTTCATGGATAATCTTTTTTCTTTTTTTAATCTAAACAAATTTATACTAATGTATTACAGGAGAATGTCATCATCATATCAATTATGATACGATGTGCAAAGCTAACATCTTTGGAAATGTAAGACAGAATATGATTATGTTTCAATAAAGCAGAAGATATGGAATTTTGAGGCTCAGGCTACCTCCCCCCCTCAAAAAAAAAAAAAAAAAAAAAAAAAAAAAAAAACTGATACGAAAAGAATTTGAGATTTTCCACAGACTGCAAAGTTCCTCTATCTGCAGTATGACTTTTCTGTGATTATACTTCACTGAATTCCACAAATTGTTATTTTTTGCATCATAAAAAAATCAATATTTTGCTATAGGTGCAAAGACATTTATGTTTTTATGTTTCTGAAAAATATTATGTCTACCGATCATTTAAAAAAAGAATGTGATTTAGTCAGTTGCTCATGAGATAGAAAAATTGGAAATTTTGTCAGTCATACACAGTAATATTTCTAATTTTATCATTTGGCTGCAGAAAGTATTGTAAATTTCATTGATCAATTACAGGAGGAAATGCATATTTCATCAAAAATGTAGAAAGAATCCTTTTGTCGTTTTTTTTTTTTTTTTTTTTGGAAAAGAATTTGGAACTTTGTTTGTATGCTGGGAAAAAAATTGAGAATATTGTCAATCTGTCTCGGGGAGGGGGGGGGGGACATGAATTTTATAATGTATTTCAGCAAAGAAAAAAAACCTGCAAGTTTTGTCAAATTCTTATAAAGAAAAGAAAGGTTACATTTTTTCAATTGCTTATTTTTAAAAAAAATGCAAATTTGCATTTTTAAATTGCTTATAAAAGAAAAAAATGCAAAAAAAAAAAAAAAAAGTGTTTTATGAATTTTGTGAATTGATCCAGAAATTTCAAATGATCACAACTTTTTTTTTCTGTATAGGGATAACAAAATTTTAAATCTTTTTTATAAATGTATTACAAAATGTTGCTTGCATTTAAAAAGAAAGTAAGTTATGAAACTTTTTTTTTTCAATTATGTTTGCTTGGATGCTATGAAGGGTATGGATTCAGAGAATATTTGTATAAAATACAAAATAAGCTTATCTTGAAAAAAAAATTATATGAATTCTGAAATGCTAATATTTGACATCTGTACTGTGACCAAAATTTCTGAAATTAAAGTAGTTTTTTTCCTGATATAATCTTTTCAATCTTGGTAGCTATATATCTACACACAATTGTGATGCAGTAGCAGAAAAAAAAATAGCAGTAATAGAGAATTTGTCACTAAGAATCAAACCAAGTTATTGTGAGATGAAAATCTTTATTCTACAAGTAGTTATATTAATGTGTAATCTTTTAATAAAATTTATAATTTTTATCATAAAATTTTGTAATTTTTTTTCTGAAAATTTTGTTTAAAAACAGAGTGTATCAAAAATATGCAGGTTTGAGAAGTTCATGTGTAAATATGATATTTTTAAAAGTGTGTTTATGCATAACATACTTAATAAATTCTCAATGAATAAATATATGCTTTTTCTGGTTATTTTATATTTAGGAACCAGTATCAAAGCGGGATATGCTTTTAAAAGATTATGACCCTGAAATCTTTGACGATGATGACTTTTATCGACAGTTTTTAAGAGATGTCATTGAGTCAAAATCAGTTGGTATTGATCCACTGTCTTTAAGGTAACTTTTCCTTTCCCATTGCATTTTTACAGCATAAATTATTGTTAGTGACCAAGATGATTTTATCATTTCATCATATTGCAAAGTATTTTTGAATGTGATGTATTATATTTTATTAAACATTCTGCACTAAATTTTTGGAGGATATTTTCGGAAAATATTTTTTAAAAGACAGTTCATTTTTCTTTTTTCTTAAATCCTTTTGTATGTAATTCTCAAAGGGGCAATCTTATAGTGATGTATTGTTTGTATATAGCATAATAAAAAATAATACTCATGTATATAGAACTTTTGTATAAATGAAACATTTAACAATAACTTGTTTTGGTATAATTCTGTCCCTAACAATAATATTATTTTCCCCCTTGCTGTTTTCAAATTAACCCGTTTTCTTATCAACTTTGAAATCTATGCAATATTGAAAATCCACTCATACTAAATATTATCACATTGAAAAAATTTACCCTGAAAAATTATTTTGAGTCAAGAATATTTATCTGTATCTTGATTATCAGAAAGCTAAAAGAAATAAAAATTTATAAAGAGACATTAAATCTAAAACAACTTTAGGATTTTTTTTCTTAAAATAAAAAACCACCAACAATAGTCAGTTATATTATTCATTGAAGAAAGCTTCAGATATTAACATTTGAAAAGTATAAAATATCTCACTTTTGACTGCAATTTATTCTCATTTTTTAGACCCGCTTGTTCTGTGAATTCTTATTTTTATTATATGTATTTTTGATAGTCAACATTTCTAGTGGTTTATTATAAAAAAAAAAATGATTATTATTTTCACAAAACATTTAATCACTTTTGCAGCTCTATTATTGCTACTTTGTTTTACTTACGTTGTGAATCAGTGAATTCACCATGACACTATGCAAGTTGCAGTTTAGTTTTAAATTTATTTTATTTAATATCTTGAAACTTTTAGCTTGCAGTTTCATGTCTTTCATATTTGTATTACTGCAAGTTGTGTTTCAAATAGTTTCAGGAGTTTTACTCTTATGATTTGTAACAAAGAATGTAATTATGTGTAGTGATCTTCAACATTTTATTTATATATTAATATTTAAAATAAATATTTTTTATTTCATTTAAACTTACCATTTTTGTTCTTCTACAAGGATTCGAAAAATCTTTTGCCGAACATGTCGGAGGCATGTATGATTATAATTTTTATCAATATGTCTGAATGGGCATGTGTTTTTGATAGCATTTGAGGTGCAAAAGTGATGATTTGAGATGCTGTACATGATCAGGGAAAGTTAGAAAAAGTATCTTATATAGCTATCTAAAGCTATAACTCAAAGATGATGTCACCACTTTTATTAGTGAAATAATGTTTTGAGTTTCACCTATTACATCTGCATGTGAAAGGGGCTTTAGCTGTATGAATCAAATTAAAACCTTCCCTTTGTTCTAGCCTCTTGATGGAAACTATGAATGACTTAGGCAAACAAGCATTGATGGTCCTAACTTGACACTTGTGCTTATGATCCCTTACTGCCAAGGGTACATGACACATTAGTGGATATTCTCTACAGTAGCAATTGAATGTAGTGAATGTACATTATAATATAATAAAATAATGTTTAATTAGCTTTGTGATCTAATTTTTATTTATTAAATAAGAATAATTTGTTTAAAAAATATTTAAACATGGGACTTTCATATTCCTTTGAATAAAAAATGTTTGGCATATTCTTTATCAGAGTGGCTACAGTTTTAGAGATCAGGGGAAAATCACATGCAGGGAAGTTTATCAATCTGTAAAAATCAGGGAAATTTTAAAAAATATATTCAATAATCAGGGAAATTTTTCTCTATGCAAAAATATTTCAGCTTTCACCTTACCAACAAGATTAATTTGTTGCCAAACAAATGTTGTTTAAGCCAATAAGATGCAATAAAGAGACGTAGAGCCTTACTACTACCAAGCAATATCTGTCTGCATGAAAGCTAAATCTTTTCACTTAACTGGAAAACTAGAAATCAAAATTATTTTTTTAATTGCAACTGTCAGAATATAATAAGATTGAAAGAATATATATATATATTATAAATAGCTGCTTATAATTAACTTTGTGTGGTTATTAAAATATTTAATGCTAAACTAGGTAATTTTTATAACTCTGTTCTTTTTTTTAATGATTTTTATGATTCAAACTAACCAGGGAGCATAGAATAATGTTCAAGAGCATAAGGGAAAAAGGAGCTTATAGAGGTCCAAGCCTTGCCTTTCAAATAGACTTTTTTTAAGAAACTGCATGAGTTGTTAAAAATCAATTATTGCTTTGTCTTGAGTGTCTTCTTATTCATCTATGACAAAACAATTCTATGCGTAAAAAAAAATGCTATTAATAATTCCATTTAAAGAAATTTAAATAATAAAACTTTGTATAATTTGCCATAAAATCAAAGCAAAACATAGGACATGTTTTGAACTGAAACAAGTAACTGTCTGTCATCAGCCAAAATACACATGTGACCATTTAACATTAATTATTGATATCTTACCTAATTGCTAAATCTATATGAAAGTGATTATTTTAATTAATATGATAGGTTTAATTAATTTCTGATTTTAAAACCAACCACCAATAATTACTCTTGCACATATACTTTTTTAGAAATACTATTGGTTAATTACTATGTTAATTTTTTTAAATCTTATTTCTATACCTAAAAATATTTTCAATGTTTGATTTCAATATCTGTTAAAGGTGAAAATATTTTATGCGCCATATTTTTTCATATGCTGGTTAGTCTTCCCCAACATTTATAAAAATATACTTATGATATGATTTTTTTTATTATTATTATCTATTTAACACGAAGTAATCAGATTTCACATTTTTTTCTGGATATCACTTATATTGAAGGCAATGTCAGCCTTTTTGAAAATTTTAAATGGTACATTAACATAATTAGATCAGGTGACAGGCTTAATCTAATCAGCTAACCTATCAGACGTAGAGGTTTTAGAATTGAACATTCTTCAGAAAATGAAATTTACTGATCACCATATATTCATTGGCTACATTTGAGTTTCGATTTATAAAATTGTGAAATACTTTATACTGGGCATTTTTTTTTTTTTTTTTTTTTCCAAAAGAGATATTTTTAAACTGGATAAATGTGTTATATGAGCAAGCAGCATACGTTAAAAAATACTGTATATAGTCTTTAATAAATAAAAATCAGGGAAAAATTAGTAAACATTTTTTCACCATTTCTGTAGCCACCCTGTTTATTATTTTATAGATTGTGTTATATTTATCAACTTTAAAATTAAAGCCATAAATTTAGAAGTTCAGAAAGTCAGGCATGTAATTTTTTTACTTGGGTATCTACTTTTTCTACCACATGCTCAACTGGTCATGTAAAATTTTTCGAATTTTTCTAACTCTGCCTTTTACCTTCTCTTTCTAAATTTCTGTTTTCTCATCAATTTAATATATATAATCCTCATAAAAATTCAGTAGTTAAATACATTATATACAACAGGACAAGGCAATCGGAAACAGTTCATGCTAAAAGTGTGTTCATGTTAATGAGGTTTTATTGTAGTAAATTTGCTCGTGAGCAATTTTTAAAATTGCTAATTTTTATGCAAATTTTTAATGTTTTTTCGAGTCGGGAAAATTTTGTTAGTATGAAATAAAAACTTTGAAAGGAAAACTTCTTTACAATACAGCTCAATCCACTACTGGTTTTGTAGGCGCCGAAGTGATGCAAGCAAACTCTCCTTTGAGGAAGGTGAACACATTTGCCGCAAAATTGCGTTGCTAGCTACTTTGGAAGAAGAGCATTTGCGACAGACGGATCCAAGGAATGGCACTCAACAGGGTTGCTTAGAAGATGATTGCGCTTTTTGAATTATTTATTTACTAGCTTTCCGCCCGCGTGGAATTCGGTTATATTGCGGTATAAAGCACAACTATAAGAAAACTTCTCATTTCCACAGAAAAATGTAAGAAGCGCGATGTAATGCTGGATACGATTAGTTGTTAAACCAAAACTGAATGGTACACTATATTATATGTTTTCCCTTGTGGAGCAAAAACATGCAGATTTTGGGCACTGGAAACCCGAGAACACGCTACATACAGCTGAGCATGCTGACGTTGAGCCTGTTGCGATAAACAGACTTGAGTACGAATATCATTCTCAGAAGCCCTCAAAGAAGCTTGGCGAGTGGCTTGCTCCTCAAGTCTTTGCTGGCGCTGAGATGGTAGCTCTGATAGGAAATAGACCCTATGTTCTTGCCACTGTAGAACATCTTTTTGACTGACATTTACTGTAAGAAATGTCCTTTGGTGTGAGTGTCAGGCCATTCCATCTAGACACTAATCATTACACATTTTATTCATATAAGACTTAAATTTACAACATATAAATACAATAGTCATCTTTATTTACAATTCAATATAATTTAAAGTACACTTACCTTTTATAATAGAAGTCTCATTTCTAGTTAATTATTGTCCATAAACTGTATAGTTAAACTTTAGTTCTATGTTAATTTATATTTCCCGACAGACTTATTTTTCCACATGCCTTATCAGACATAAACATCGGCTTTTGACATAGTTCCCCATATCGCCATGTGGAGGCGTAGCAATGAGAGTCGATGACGTAATTGCTTACGCGATCTGATGTAACGATCTCATCAGCCATTCATCCTTCAGTGATTGGTGGGTGTGTCTCACGGCGGGGAGAAATTTGATGTTCAATCCGTTTGAGAGGTATATATACTTCAGTCTCGCCGGCAAAAGGTAGCTTCGTATTTTAGTTTTTGTCTTCTCAGTTTCGTCTGTTAGATATTGTGTTATGATGTTATTTTTCTGGAAGTCAGTTGTGTCATCAGTCAAGTTGATCATTTGTTGAAATAGAACATTCATTTAGTAATGGCATTTTATTCCGTTCTTACATTTCATCTAAGCTTACAGAATATATTCAATTATATGAGACTTTAGTTTTAAATCTAAATACTTGGAGGCCAGAAGAAGATGTCCGCCATTGACATGAGTTCATTGACCTGGAGTGATGTGATAATCAGCGATGTTATGAGATGTTCGGGTAGAAGGGATCCTGAGAATTGAACTTTGACCTTCCCCTTCTTGAGTAAAGTTCAACTATTTTCTCGTAAGGAATTGCTGTGGTTTTTCTCCTCGGTTTTTGGTCGTGAACTTTTGGAATTCTATTGACGGATGCATATGCCTTCGATACATTTTTTGAACTGAAATCATTTTTCCATTTTTTTTATCCTGCAAGCTCCGGTTCACTTGATAAAGACTGATGTTTGATAGTAAAGGACTTATAAAGTGTTTTTAAATATTTTTCTCACAGATAAGTTTAATTTTGGTTTATTGTTTGTCTTGATATATTTTATTTTACAATATACTTATTTATATATTTGGTTCATGGATTTAATAGAAAGAAAATATATTTTTTGTTTTAAATATGATTCGATTAGAGATACCATAGATTATTTTTGTTCATATTTGTTTTATATTTTATGTTTATTTTATTTTACGAACTAATAAATGTTAATTGTTAAGTTTTAATTTTGCATGTCATTATTTCATTTGATTTAAGTTTATCTTTGACTAAACATTTCATTATATATTCATTTGGGCATTTCGTTAAAATTAAATTAACTATTTATGGGGTTACAAAATCAGCATTAACGCTAACACTGGTTTTGACGCGACTCTGCTAAACAATCAACCCCGATGGAATTGTGTTTCAATTCCATCAAGCACAGCAGCTCTCGAAGCAGCCTGACGCTCTGCTTGTTCGTGCCTTCTTAATTCAGCATGGAGAGACGATTCTTGAGATCGGGCAATTTTCATTGCCCGAGCTTTAGATGAGGTGCTCGACAAATTAGATTTACGTTTGCGAGGCATTGTGAAAATATGAGTAAACTATAAACCTAAACTAAACTAAAATCCCAAACTAAACTATAACAATCTAAACAACGAACAAAGCGACGTAATTACCTATCGAAAAAACAATAACAACTTTAGATATCTACCTAGAAAAAAAGCACTAAACTAACCTAACCTAACTATTATACAGCTACTGCACATCGTTACCACGTTTTAAAAACACCCAGCGCCATCTATCGCATACCTCAAGAACTAAATAACGTAACTAATACTTATACCAATTAGTAATTTGCTGACTTATAGTTATTCCAGGATAAGTAGATGTAAAAAAACATTTTAGACAATAAAACAAATAGTACGTCATCCCTCGGGAATTCCTCATTTTCAAGGATTCATTATCGTATCATTTAGCTTCTAAATTTACATGTTCATATTCGTTTGCAATATATAAGTAGATGTAAAAAAATAGTTTAGACGATAAAACAAATTGTACGTCATTCCTCGGGAATTCCTCATTTTCAGGGATTCATTATCGTATCATTTAGCTTCTAAATTTACATGTTTATATTCATTTGCAATATTTTATCTTGTTTTAAACGACACACAGCGCCATCTCCAATCCATCCATCAAGCAAACTATATTTTTATTTTCCCTCGGGAATATCAATTTTCTCCGGGATAAAAAGTACCCTATTATTTAATCCGGACTTCTAACTTTACGTCTGCAAAATTTCAAAGCAATCGGTTCAGTAGTTACAGCGTGAAAGCGGAACAAACAAACAAACAAACTCACTTTCGGATTTATAATATTAGTAAGGATTTAATGTTATCGTTTTTTAAATAATAATAATAATAAAAAAAATCTTATGTGCGATCGGTTGCAGTTTTCTCAGGGCCTGAAAAAAGGCACTGGTCCTGCGGACCACTAAATTTTTCAAATTAGTGATCCGATTGAATTATTGGTGGTCTCGGACCAACGGACCACCAAGGATTTCGAACGCTGTATGTTATTAAATTTAATTGTTTATACCATTATTATCCTTATTAGCTTATAGATTACACATTGAATACAAATAAGAATTTGCCCTGGTTTTTTCCAGTTTTTGCCACTGTCCTGGCAAAAATACCTTTTTGCTGGCAAAACCACCAACTCTACAAAATAATTTGTATACCTATTAATGCATAGTAATTTGTTTCATCCACACACCCAAAAAAATTGAGTATTTGATGAAACAATTAATGTTTTAAAATTCTTTTTTTTTTTTTTTTTTTTTTTTTTTTTTTAAATAGAAAACAAATGGAAATTCAGAATGTTCGAAGCAAAATCAAAAGAAAAGTTGATACTAAAGCTAGTAAAGGCAGAAAGATTAGGTAAGTATTTAATATTGAAATTTATTTAATTATTTTGACTTTTTATTTCTTGCTTGTCTGTTTATTATTATTTTTTATTTATTTATTTGTAACCCCCTTTTTTAATATTTAGGTATGATGTTGATCCAAAATTAACGAATTATGCTATTGCAGAGCAATCAGCAGCTGATGAGGCTCGGTAAGTTTTAAGATAATTATTAATTAATACAGAAATATTTTCTGAAATTCTGTTATATTGAGGAAAGTTGAAAATTTGTAAAACTGCAATTTTCTATATTTTTAAGATTTCTTTATAATGTTTTTGTTTTTTCGCATCCATTTATTTTTAGTTTTAAGGTATTTTTTTCAAATGAAAAAAACCCGGATGATAATGTAAAGTCTATGGGAGCATTATTTTCAAATATCTCACTCAAATTAAAAAAATTTTACTTTTTTTGCATATGTACAACCAGGCTAGTTTTTACTTTTCGGATTTTGGTTTCAGATTTAAAAAAAAAGAATACTTTAACATTCAGAATTGGTTTGAATCAGCTGTAAAACTGAAACTATCCTTATATAAGAAAAAATATATATAATTAAAAAAAAAAAAAAAAAAAAAATTGCCCGGTTGTAAATTGTTCTCAGCTCTTGTATGCAAAAAAATCATGTAAAAATATTTAAATTTGAGCAAGATATTTGAAAATACTGCCACCATAGACTTTACATTATCATCTGGGTCTTTTTCACTGAACTAGTGTTGCATCTTAAGCCCAAGCTCAATTTTTTCAGCAGACTGGGAGCTAGGTTGGAATTAGGTTTACGTTTATTCCACATACTTGTACCAGGTAAATTTAATTAAGATGCGTAAAACAAGCATTTTTTTTTTTCTTTTATGAGATAATAGTGATATTGTTATTCTGTTAATGGAATCTGTGAAAATATACTCTAATTATAGATTAATATTTTCAGAAATCTACTTTTCTTTTAATACAGCTTCAAAAGTATTGATATTTTTAAAAACCTTTTTCCTTTTACTCTAAACTACTAACATTTTTAAAAATAAATCTGTTTGAATGTAGTAGTCTGGAATCCAAGCTATTATTATTAATGTTGCTGCTATGATTTCTATAACGTACACACATTTTATCTGAAATGTAATGTAAAATATCTTCTTAAATGTTTATACAGTATTCTTTAAAAGATTCTTAATTACATGTTTAAAAATAAAAATCAGAATTCGCCTTTAGAAATTGAGCTGTGGCTGGCTGCATTTCATTGCTCGCGAAATGTGAAAATGTAAATGGAGTTGGCCTAGGGCAAGTCATGATGGTTCAGACTTTCACTTTTAAGCTCAGCAATGTTGATTTGATGGAAAAGAAAGAAGAAAAAAGCTACCTTGTTGGCAAATTTTTATTTATGCACCAGAGTTTTGAAATCTTTATTTTACACTCTGATGCATTAAAAAAATTGCAAATTGGGCAAATCTGTTTTTAACTGATAATTAACTTTTAAGAAAGAAAAGAAAAATTCTTAATTGATCAAACTCATTTTTTGGGGGGGAGGGGGGGGGGGTCATTTTCAAAAAACTTGTACATTCTATGTCCCCCAACTTTAAGAATTTTAAATAACTAAAATAAAGTTTCAAAATAAAAAAAAATAAGTATCCACATTACTTTCCTGGTTGTTTAGAGTAAATGTGGGGAAAATATTATCAGAAATTAAAAATAATATTAGAGTAGGTATGGTTTCAGTGTGTCTGATATAGCTAAAGAGCCATGTCCTCTCTTCTCTTTTTACATTTTCAACTGCAGTAAAATCATAAATCAAGAGTCAAAAATGTTAATTTTTTTAGTTGTGACAATTGTTGTATGTCTTATCTGTAGCATAGACAATATATTTTTTAAAACTTGGATTTTTTTTATAAAAATGGAACAATTTTTTTGTTGTCCCCAGATTTTTTCCCCTTTATTACTTCCACTGTTACCATATTTTTGTAAGAAATTACTACTAAGGTGCCAACACAAGGTTCTGCAGTTCTTCAAACAGTCTATTTTTCGATGAGGGCACCATTTTTTAAATTATTTTCACTGTGGTGTTGAAGTAAAGCATTTTCAAGATAAGGATATTTTATTCAGTTTCCCCTCTGTTACCAGCTTATCTAAGTGAAATTTATTTTGTTGATACTTTTATAAAATTTTAACCATAAGACCAAATGGTGCTTCTTAAATAAATAGGCTTAGTTTTTCTTGTTCTTAATTCACTTTGTGCTGCTAAAATTATTTGTAGTTTTTTCCCCCCTCTGTTACCGTTCCCCTGTGTTACCATGCTTATAGTAACAGAGTGGAACAAAATGTAACAGAGTAAGAAACTATTAAAAAAAAAAGTTTATTTGAGCATTGTTCTTGAAGGCTGCACATTCTCGTTTCATGTTCTTTGAACAGAATTAAAAATATGCATTTTTCTTTTTTAATATAAAATAGCAGTTTTTGTGGTGAGCTAGTTGCCATCATGGGTGCAAGTTTTCCACCCACAGGACGGAATACCGTCTTTTAAAAGTTCCCGAGGATGGAAGCAGGACGGGAAAATCTCCGGCGAAAAATGATGCAATTTTTGCCAAAAGATTGGGAAAACAGACATGGTTTTTTGTCAAAAAATTATGAATTTTGTCAAATGATCATGGAAAAAGGCGTTATTTCTGCCAAAAGATCACAGAAAAAAGCGCTATTTCATTCAAAAGATCACAAAAGGACGCGTTTTTCGTCAAAAAACTTGAGAATAAACGTGATTCCTGTTGACGGATCTCGAGAAAAACTTATTTTCTATTGAAGAATCGCGAAAATGATGCAGTCTCAGTCAAGGAATCGCAGAAAAGACGCTATTTTCCTCAAATGATCGTGGAAAAAATGCTATTTCTGTCAGAATTGCAGAGAAAATGTGATTTTTGTCAAAAGATCGAGGAAAATGCATTTTTCATCAAAAGATCGTGAAAAAAGACACGATTTTTTTTTTCTTCAAAAGATTGCTGATAATACGGGATTTTTGCCAAAAGATCGTGAAAAAAAGCACTACTTCTGACAAAAGATCGAAAAAAAGACGTGTTTTTTAGCAAAGAATAGCAAATTAAATGCGATTCCTGATGAAGGATCGTGAAAATGACGCAGTCTTTTTCAAAGAATCGCGAAGAAGATGAGATTTTTGTCAAATGATAGTGGAAAAAACGCTATTTTTGTCAGAATTTCTGAGAAATGCGATTTTTCGTCAAAGGAGCGAGAAAAACATGCGGCTTTTGTCAAAAGATTGTGGAAAAGACGCACATTTTGTCAAAGGATCGTGAAAAAGTCTCGAATTTTTGCCAAAGAATCATGCAAAAATTCACAAATTTCTGTGAAAGAATTATAAATTTTTCTTCAAGGATTGCGAAAAAGTCGCGAATTTTTGTCAAAAGATTGCAAAAAAGCAATTTTTGGTCAAAGGATCGTGATAGAGATGCGAATTCTGTCAAAGGATTGCTAAACAGACTTGATTTCTGTCAAAAGATCATGGGGAAAAGCGA
This sequence comes from Maratus speculifer, assembly GCA_964019185.1. NCBI lineage: Eukaryota > Metazoa > Arthropoda > Arachnida > Araneae > Salticidae > Maratus > Maratus speculifer. The sequence continues at coordinate 54,249,442 of OZ025291.1, forward strand.
ATTTCGTCAAACGGTCATGGAAAATTCAGGAATCACGCACGTGTGTTGTTCACTCGGGGGGGGGGGGGGGGGGGGGGGGGGGATTCAAAATATTTTCAGTCCTGGTAAAATTTCAAACTTGCACCCATGGTTGCCATAAACATTAGGCTTTAATTTTCTCAAACAAAATGTTTCTTTAATTGTAGTCATTTATATTTATGAATCAATACTACTTACTTATGGAAAAAAGGATGCAGCGTGAAATACCACTATTTTCGAATATTAATTTTTGTAAAAGACTTTAATTATTGCTTGATCTGTTTCAAATTTTAAAATATCTTATAACATATGATAAAAATGTATTAAAGAAGAAAAGATCATTAAGTAGAAAAGAATTTATAAAAATGATACTTTGCGTCAAATACCACTATTTTCAAATAGTAATTTCTGTAAAAATCGTTATTTCTTGAGTTAAAGCGTCATCGAATTGGCACGCGAATTTGTTAAAATTTGAAAATCTCAGGCAAATTGTTTGAAACTGAAACACAGCTTATAACATATGATAAAAATTTATAAAAACAATGCCACATGAAATACCAGTATTTTCGAATAGTAGTTTTTTGCAAATATCTTAAATTTTGCCTGATCTGTTTGAAACATTGACACTTCTTGATAGCTTATAACACATAATAAAAAATTATATAAAAAAATTACCTGGTCTAATCCCACTATTTTTGAATAGTATTTTTTGCAAAAATCTTAAATTCCTGCTTTAAAGCACCACCACCTCAACTAATATATAATGAGATTTTTTTTTTTTTTTTTTTAACTAAGCAATGCGTATGCTGGATATGTTTGAAACATTAAGATAGTATGCAACACATGATATAAACTTATAAAACAGTATGCCACATCAAATACCACTCCACTATCAATCAGCGTTCCCTTCGGTTACTTTTTTTCTACTCTGTTACTGTCAATTTAAGCTGGTTTATTTCACTAAAAAATTTATCAATCATCATTCTGAATAATTAATTGTGAAACTTTAATATTTTTTTATATTTTAACTGAAAAAATGTGAATGCACATTTAATTGAAACTTATGATTTTTCCAAAAAAGTAACAGAGAGGGAATCCTTTGTATTTTACAATAATAAAAATAGTCATAACAAAACAACAGTTAGCATTTTCTGAAAGTAGCAATCATGTAATTAGAGAAAATGTGATATTTACTGTTTTGGGTGTCTTATTTTTTTTAAATAAAATTTTTTGACTCTTGGTAACAGAGGAGAACGTTTGACTGTTGTAAGTTCATACTTTATTTTTTATTTGATGTTCCAAATCAAAAAATGAACTGCTGTTTTCAGTTTTATATACAAGAAATGTTTTAGTATCATCTAATATTTTTATAGGTTGTATTTAGAATTTTTTTTTTATTTGGGAAAAATTTCCCAAATGTACAAGTTTTTTGAAAATGACCCTTTTAACTTTCTATGGAAGATATGTACTATTATATACTAAAATTTTAAGCTTAGTGTGATTTCAAAAATCAAGTCATATAATGATGGCTCATTCACTGTCAGAAAATGTCTGAATCAATTTGTGTTACCATAAGAGGTTATCAAGTTTCATGTTAGGAAAAAAAAAAGTACAATTTTCAGATTCTAATCAAAATTATAAGTGGGATATTCAGAAAATGAAGTTATTTTAGTCAGACTTTTTAAAAACGTGATGTGATTTGAGGTTACTATGTTGCAAGTGCAACCAATTTTCTGTCTTCACAAATATGCCCTTTACATTCGCACACATATTTTTATTTATATGTTGGTAGGTGGGTCACATTGCAATCTAGGATGGTTATAGATAAATATTTATCGACAATCACATGTACAAATGTAGCAAAACTTTTTTTTTAAACTATCAAAAATACAAATAATGAAATCAGTGCCTTAAAAATGCTGTCTTTTTAAAATTTATTCTTTCAATATGTTATTCATAGCAGGTTTTTTTATTTTAAGAAAAATTACAAATTCAGAATTTCCTATTGCTTTCTATCAAAAATATTATTTGCTATCTATTGTTACAAAATGCATATTTCTACAGGTATTTTTGTAGAAGATTCGTCGTTAATAATTTCTGCTGTAATGCAAATATTTTAGTATGTTTTACAATGCATCTGTTGCAGTTTTATACATATCATTATTTTACTTTCTTTTGAGCTTCTATATTTTTATAATTACTCTTTAAAATATCGTAAAAAATATAGAATCTCACTTGCTGTTAGAGTAAAAAAATCTATTCATTTTCAAAAGAATTTTTAAAAAAAGAGACGATTATTAGAAAGCAACTATTAACTGAAAGCATAGCAATCTGTTCTGCACAAATATTTATTTAAATTGAGAACTCTTCCATATCATGAGAAACTGAGAAGTAAATTTCTAGTGTTTTTCAATAAAATTTTGTTTTAAAACATCCTCCTTAGCTCTTATAGTGCAAAATATTTCACTCTTTTGTTTAGAATATTCAATGTATGAAGTCATATTTACTATTTGGTGTTTCCCTATTGAAAATAGCATTCCGATTAGCAAAAATTCATCAAAAGATCACTGTAAGTTTAGTATCATGCCTGTCAGCATGCTCATTAAAGTTATGGGTGTAAGTGTTCAGTCTCAAAACCGATTTCAGTCTTGAAGAGATATTTGATTAATAATAAATTCTATTTTATATACTTAACAGGATTCATACTCATCAGGGGAATATGGGATTCCTGGGAAAATCAGAGGGATGAATTTTAGGTTGTAAAAATCAGAGGAATCTCAGGGGATAATACAAAAAATTTTCCAAACCTGGGAAAACCTGCCAAAATGACAGTCTATTCTGGGAAATTGGGGACAATTGTAACTGTTCATGTGCTTTATTATCATATGTAATATCAGAATGTTGTTAATTGTTGATATGGAAAAATTGTATATCGTGGAAAATACATCAGGAGATTTTTTCTTGGAAAATGAGGACCTTGCTTAAATAATGATAATTTTACTATCATATCACTTCCTTTAACTAAGACATCAATTTTTAGCCATAATATAAGGCATAGTAATCTTCTAGTCCATTTATGTTTGGTTATCCATAATACTGAGAAAAGTTTTCAGTCTTGGCTTGATTGGGCTTCTTCTACCCATAATTAGTGTTAAATATCTGCTATTAATATTATTACTTTGAACTGTAATTTATGTAATGTAATTCTGAATTATAAAAATAAATTATTTATATTTCTTTTCAGGGAGAGTATATTAAAGAGTTTATGTGGAGGCTATGTCTGTACATCATGAAAATCATTAATTTTCTATAAATGCAATTTTACTTGTGTATATGTGATAAAATAAATTTTTATTTAAATATATAATATAGAGTTTTAATTTTAAATATTTATGCCGATTGTTAATTTTCAGATTTGCTACAGGTGAAATTGATATATTTAAATATATTTAACAGTATTGGCCCGGTAGCAGAAACATTGCAGCATGGCAGCAGAGCTGCAGTTATTTTTATATCTTGCAGATGAACTATAAAAACTGGATACTTTATTTTAAATACTGAATATGACATAGAAAATTTCAATTACATATATCAGTTACGGAGCAATTAAACCATATTAATGCAAGTTAGATTTTGGACAGACAGACACATAGGTGGCTAACTAAGCCAAAACTATAAACCCTTTCTACTATGTTGGAAAGTCTTAAAAACGTATAATGCATGAAAGTTTCACTTTCAGAAATTTATACCAATAAACAGAAGCATAGATGAATTCCTTTGTATATGGCTCTGGATTTCACCAACTATCTTTAAATACAGGTCAGTTAAAATTTATTTTAAAATGAAACATGTTCAAAACTACAGGAATAACATCCAGATATTATAATCCATAGCCGGCAATGTATCCAATTCTTTGTGTGGCCTGTATATCATTTTATCCCTATTCTATAAACATATCATAGCAAGCATACATAATGTTATTCAGTATGAAAATGCATAACTCATTTACAAACCACCTTTAAGCTGTTTTCCTTCACACTCAGTAATGAATATGAATTCATTTGTATAGTCTTATATACAATTTACACCTTTATACATACAACATAATATGCAAAAAATTATTTAAACTTAAAAACATTTTTCACATTTAAAAACTTCCAGCAATCATCTTTAATATATACAGTATTTTGGATAAATATAATATCCGAAATCTTTTGTGCACCCCTGTAAACACTTTGCATTTTCTATTACACATGAAGCAATTTGTACTAAACTTAAGCTATATCAGTTTTATTATATGTGAAATAGTTTAACATGGTTAAAATATGCTGCAAATAATGATTCCCTCTATACTATTATGTACCAAAATTCTTTCGTGTGGCCCTATAAATTAATAATAAATATTCTTTGTATATCATACCTTACAAAATGCATATTTTAGTGTCTTTCATAGATGTATATCAATTTCATTACGTTCGAACTGGTGTGACATCATTAAAAAGCACTTAAAACTATTTTTTCCCATCGGCTATAATGTAACAGAATAATATTTTTTTGACTGCCCCTGTATTTGAACTATACATCCAATTTTCATAAAATTTGAAATGATTCAACAAAATTTTACAACAAATATATATTTACATTTTCAAGCAGTTTGGTTGTATAGTTTTTGCGCTCTTATATACAGACAGTTGGACGGATGGAACAGATATTGAAATTACATGCTATGTATTAATATAAATACAAGTGCACCCTAAAAAAAATTATTGTAACCAATTTCTTTTGTGTGTCTCTGTAAATGAACAACAAACGTTATGAATACCTTATTCTATTGTAATCACCTTGTAATGAAATTCAGTTATTTATATGAGTTTCAATACGCTTGAAATAATCTAATATCATTAAAATATCTGCAAACGATTTTACTCCATAGACCATAGGGAAATGGAATTGTTTTGGGTGCCATAAATGAACTATTAATCTCACATACTTCATTTACTATACCAAACATGCCTAAGTGACCTTAAATAAGGTTGCATGAAAACCCGAGTATATTTATAGAAATTAGAGCATGGAAAGATGGACAGACAAACCAAATCCATATATACTTCTCAACTTTGTTGTAAAGTGATAAAAATTAATGATCGTGGCTGAAATACTGATAAGTAAATGCAAATTTCCAACATATTCAACATTCACCATTAGTTCATGCTGAGTGATCAACATATTCCAGTGTAAGTCAGAAATAAAGATATTTAGCAAATATTCGGACATGCACCAGGCAACTATGTAAATGTTGACATTCACTGGTGAATATCAATGCTCTCCAGATTTCAGTCTTTCACTGTAACACATATATAATGTATATACATATATATGCATTATATTTCATATTTATTTACTTTCTGCAGCAGTTATTTAATTTATCACTGAAAATATATTTTCATACATTTAAGTAATTCAAAAATAAAAGCCAGATGAATGCTCTAGTTATACATTTCAAGGTTGTTGATTCCATAGCAACAAATTTGAATCAATAATGCTTAAGGGTTATTCCATCGTAACTTACGATACATTTTAGAACAAATTACTGCAGTAATTTTAGTAATATAACGCTGAAAAATATTTAAATGTGAAATTAGCATGATTTGACAATAAAACCTATCAAAGGATCAATTTTGATGAAAATTACCTAAAAAAGGATAATGAAAATTACACTTTAAATCATAACTTACATTCCTTTTTTAGTAATGGCAGTTACTATAAAAAATATAACTACCAAAATTTAAAAAAATAACATTAAAATTAGGTAATTTTCATTTAAATTGGAATTCTTCTTTGAATTAGTTTAACTAGCAAACCATGTCAAATTTACATTTTGAATAATTCTTTTGTATATGTTATATTACTAAAATTGCTGAAAATAACTCTAAATGTAATGTAAGTTACCATGGTACACCCTTAATATGACCTAATTTTGAGCTTGAAACAATTTTAGTAATTTAAATTTTGACTTTCATTCTAAACCGTAAATTTTTAAAGTTAAATTTCAACATAAATACATATAAATAATGATATGACAAAGTTATAGTTAAAAGAAACTAAAACTGACAAAATTAAAGTTATTTAAATTAAATTTATTTAAATCAAATTCAACATGAAACATTGTTTTCCGTAAAGTATATTTGACATAACAAAGTTTTTTTTTTTTTTTTTTTTTTTAATTGTATTCCATTACCAACTGATGGAAAATGGCCCAAAAACCAAATTTTCATTACTTTTTTATGGATGCTGTATCGAGATTCTGCCAAAATAATTTTTATAAACATATATGTCCTCAAGAGTAGAACATTCTGTATTTTTTCAGATTTTTCAGAGTATGCGCATATGGAGACCTTTCTTGTAAGTCATTCCTGTATTAAAATGTTAAACTGAATTCCTGTTTGTAGAAAATACTTTCTAAAAAGAAATATGAATAAAAGAAACTGAATGATTATCTTTTTAGTGCACTAATCAGCAAATTTTAATAAGTTGTTGAAAAGTATTAATGTAATTTCTCAGTTTATTTTAATATTTTAAAGATATGAAAAAAAAAATTGTATTATTTTGGAGTAGGGTGGAAGAACAGAAAAAGATTTTAATATCTATAAAAATGAAGGGATTGTAGCTGAATGAACATTTCCACTTTGCACGCTGTGTGTTATGTCGCTCCCCAAATTAAGATGGGTCGACACTAACATGTGGTAGAATATAATGCATTCTACTGAACTTAATCATAAATCTAATTAATTAAAACTTCAATGATAATCATTCTATAAAAAGGATCGTATAGTATTATTAAGTAAATCACCTAAAATCAAAAGGGGAACATAAAAATGAATATGCTGCTGTGGAATAAAGATAATTAAAGACTTAAATCATGAATTAAATTATAACTTCCATTTTATTTAATTTTAACTTTAAATTAAATAATCATAATGAATACAAAGTAATTTTAAGTTTTTTTCTCATAATAAACAGTACAATTATTCATGACCCCGGGGTAATAAAACAATATAAAAGTACCTTATAAATTAAACATCTTAATTTTTAATCAGCATTAGGTCCATGAAAATACCCACTCCGGATAGGAAGATTCGGGTGCTCTCGTGTACCTTGGCCATTCTCTTAAAAGTTGCTCTCTTTCAAAGATCTTCAGCTACTATTTGTTCATCTCGTTTCTCTGCCGGTCACACCTCCTCGTCAATGTTCCATGCTGCTCTTGCCGTCCAGCGTTTGTCTCTTCTCACCACCACTAGCCAAATCCAAAATCCCCATCCAATTTGCGCATTCGCCTTTATATGCTTGTGCCTCATCACTCAATTTCCATTGATTAGACAAAAGAATCCGTTTGATTGCCAACATGTATTGTCGTTATTTATTTTGGTTGTTCAACAATGTTTCTCATTTATTTAATTAATTGAACGGCATTTACATTGTACAATTTTTTTCGTTAGCAAAATTTTTATAAAAAGAAAACAATATCGTCCGTCAAAACATCGACCACCTGCCGTGGATGAATACATTACTCGACGTCCGGACCACATGTATCTCAAAATATTAAAATTAAAATATCTTTGTATATTTTCAAATCACCTATTTCTACAAACTTCCAAAACAATCATTTTTTTTTCTTTTTATTACAAATTATTATTTTAAATCTGAATTTCACACACATTATATTAAATATCTTCCAAGGAACAATTGTTTGTATCGGCCGGCACCATGCCAACACAAACAAAACCTCCTCAAAAGTTATTAGGCATTAAAAATATTCATCAGATATAATATGGAGTAATTTGTATATTGTTTGATAAAAAGAGATATATCCTATTAGCAAGTAAAAACTAATTATTTAAATAAAACAACCGATTATATTTTTTTATTATTATTTTCCTATTATTTTAGACCAGAAATAATCAACATAACACTGTGTTTTGATTATGGAAATCAGTCACTTTATTTACATGTATGTATAAGGATCAGTGCATTTTTTTAGGTAGATTTCTTAAGAAATACTACCTATTGAAGTTGTTACCATGGTACGACTTTTGAAAAATTTGTTCATAACTTTTCATTACATGACATCAGAAACCCAAAACCACCCCCATCTAAAAAGTTTATATAAATATATATGTGTGCTATATTTTGTCTGTGCGATAAAAGTCGCAATTATGCACAAATAGTCTTCAAACTTGCCAAATGCATTGAGATGGTTAATATCTCTGTTGGGATTTCAAATGAGCAAAGTTAGCCCAATGGGTTAGAAATGGGGAGGGTTCAAAAATTTTAATATCATTTTAGCATGGCTTTGACGAAACCAGCTCTTACAAAACAATATCATGAAAAAATAATCATTTTTCGTTATAGCAGATCCAACATTAAAAAAAAAAAAAAAAAAAAACACAATAAAATTCTTGCCAGAACAATTAACAATTACTTTACTATTGCAAGATTTCCTTGTGAATAATGAAAAAAAAAAACTTTGATGAATTAAAAAAAAAAAAAAAAATTGAATATTGCGTCATAACTTTTCTATAGCAAGATTTCCAGATGAAAACCAAAAAAGATATAAATAACTTGATGAATTTTTTTTAGAAAAGTAAATATGTCGTATTGGAAATATAATGAACAAAAAACAGATGAATATATAACATCATGTATGTAAGTTTGTAATAATGTATTGAAACATAAAAACCTGACTATGTTAATATTGGAATATTTTAACATTTTGAGGTTCTCTGAATTTGTTTTCATTATTTTTAAATCTATTTATATATATGCATGTATATTAAAATTTTCACAAAAGGTTTAGATTCCTAGAACTCATCCTTAGTGATGAAATTGGACGTATCTCTAATCTTGATTTAGTTTTTGTTGGCGAAATTTGTAACTATCTTCAAAATCTACCTCTGCCAGCAGGGATTTTTCCTTTCATTTCTTTTGACTCTTTATGTCTCAAATTAAGAATTCATGAAAATTTCCTTTTCTAAAGTATTTTTTATGAATTTTTGAAATTACATTTGAAGATTTTCACAATCATTTAACACATTTTAGAAGAATTTTGTCAATTAATTAATTAAATTTGAATTTATAATATTTATTATAATATTTATAATATTTAATAAATATTATTGTATAATACTTATTACTTCACACAAATTTTTTATTTAAAGTATTCTTTTTAGTATTTTGTAGAGTTAGGAAATGTACAAATATAGTTACTTTTACAATAGAAATATTTCCGAATTGAAACTTTTCTCTCTCAATTTTTTAACTTCAAGAAAGTTGAAAAGATGCAAATGCAAAAGAAATCATCCTTTTAAAAATATTTTTGTTTTATGCAATCTATAGTGCTTTTGGAACAAGATAAAATAAAGTATCTCTAACTCATTTTAAACTACATTAATATTAATTATATATATTAAATGAATTGTATAACTAGTTACAGTAGACTCCCTCAAATCTGCACTCCTAAAATCCACAACTCTCTATTATCCGCACATAATTTACAGATGTAAACAGTGAAACATTCAGTTCAGATATTGGTGCAAAATTTGACTTTTTTAGTTTTATATCAATTCCATACATTTTTTAATTTGTAATTTTTGTTAAGGTTATTGAATTCATGTTTTTTCACGAAGAAAGAACAATTTATTTCTGAAAAAATCAAGATATTGCTGATATTATGGGTAATCACAATCTTACCAAATATATTTATATACTAATTAAGCTTTTTTAGTTATTAAGTCTGGCTAAACCTGAAATAAAGCTTGATTACTTTCTGATCCTGATGTGAATTAGCAGTGGCGCACCCAGGATTAAGCTTTGGAGGGGGCTAGCATATTTTAGAGGTCTATATTTTCCTGATCTAACCTGAAATTTCAGACAAGCTTGGTCCGATATATATATATATATATATATTCATTTTATTAAAAATGGACAAGATGTTCCCAGACATACATTTTTTCTATTGACTTGAAAATAAAGACTGGATAGTGCAGCAATCAGCGAAACCTGGGGGGGGGGGGGGGAGCGGGGCTCTGAAAATATTTGATAGAGCTAATTCAGAAAGATTAAACCTCTATGACAAAGAAAAAGAAAATATTCTTTTACGTGGTGCATATTAAAAGTGCTGATGTTTCAAATTTCATATAAGATAATTTATAAACAAGAAAAAAAATGTGAAATGATTACCTTTTTCAAAATGTCTATTTTGCAGAATCTATTAAAAATAATAAAAGTAAACTTTTTTATGATTTTAGAAAACGATAAATAGTTAGTTTAAATTTGCAGGCTGGGAGGGGCTACAGCCCCCTTAGCTCCCCCCGTGGGTGCGCCAATGTGAATTAGTAATGTACCTTTATGAGGCAAGTTTCATTGAATAATTTAGGAAAATCCCATTTCATCCTTATAATGAATATTTAATTGTACATTATTGATTATTAATTTGGCTTTTGCTTTTAGTATTTTAATCATTTTAAAAATTATCTTATTTTTTATTATTTTAGTTTATTACTTATTTTAATATTTTAGGATATTATAAGCATTCATTATACTTTTGATTTCATTATTAATTACATTCAAATTACTTTTTAAAAAATATAAATAAAGCAAATCAGAAATCCACAGAATTCTAAAATCTGCACAACCTCTGGTCCCAAGCTGTGCAGATTTGAGGGAGTCTACTGTATTACAGTGATACTTTAAAGCAATGGTTTCCAACCTTTATTGATACGTGACCTACCTTTAAGAAAAAAAATGTCATGATCCACCTAGTATAAGAATGTATTTAATATTGGTATGGAAACACGGCCGTAGCTAAGGGGGTGCTATGGGCGGTTCAGCCCCCCCCCCTAAAATATTTTGACCCCCCTCACCCCCTCCCTCTGGAAAAGATTGCGAGGTCGCTAATTGAAATTCTGTTCAATAATCTAATTTAGTTTTGAGGCCCTTACCCAGTTTTGCAGAAATACTCAATTCTAACTAAAGTGTTTGAACAGTTGCTCATCCTACTTGCACATTTGAAGCTAGTATGATATTTAATATTGCACTAGTTTACACACTCAAATTTTTCATCATCCTATTTTTTTCTTAGCATAAAATGAAGTTATTACAACAGTTTAATAAAAAATATATTATCTACAGTATGAATATGCACTAATTTATCTTTCTGCGTCAGAGAGAGAGAGAGAGAGAGAGTAAATATGAGCCCCTCCTATATTTTCTTGAGCCCCACTATTGAGCCCCCTCCTATTATTCACTTCTAGCTTCGGCCCTGTATGAAAATTTTGTACCACCTCTATAAGCTATCGTTTATCCAATCTTACGAAAAAGTCAAAATTTCGTACGAAGGTTACACTTTCAACAAAAACAAGAATCGCTAATCTCAATACGTATAAGTTGAACAATAATTAAAACAAATCGCATTACATTTCATAATGAAAAATATGTTCAATTATTATCAAAACACAACTTTACAATCAGTGAGATTTTTGGCACTAATATTTTACTGATGAAAGCATCTACATCATCGTTAAAACTAGTTAATTTTCGTCTTAAGTCATCTTCTAAACACGGTTTGTTTCTGTACTTATTTTTCAAAAACAGAAAAGTAGGAAAAACACCAATCATATAGATATGTCGTGTCGTACAATATCAAGGAGCTCAAAGCCGATTTATATATTACTGGTTATTGTGTTCGTGTATTCATCCAGAAGGAATTTAAGCAATTTTCTTTGGACACTGCCTTGAGAGAGAAATCACAAGATATCTCAGTTAAAAAAATACTCTTCAGGTTTTGAGAGTTTGGGGCTTTTCAAATGTTCTTCTTCCAAAAGGATTTCCAATCCACAAACTCGAGAGCGGGGGGGACTAACCAGAATTTCCCCCAGAGAATTTCAGGGGGGCACTCCGACTCTCCTGTTCTTAAGTTTAAAAAATAGCGCCCTTTTTGCCGCTCATTCAAAAAATAGCGCCCTTTTTGCCGCTCATTCAAAAAATAGCGCCCTTCTTACTCCACATTTGAAAAAACGTAGCCTTTTAGCGATAGTACGGACGCGCTATATTGCGAAAATTTGGTAAAAAATCGGCGACGGAACGCCAAAAGAGCTCTTACGCCTCCCAAGAAACACGTACTTTTGTCGAAAAATCGTGAAAACCGACAAATTTCGTTAAAAAAAAATCGTGAAATAACGACTAATTTCCGGCAAAATTCGCGAAAGAATGGCTAATTTCGTCACAATATTTCGAAAAAACAGCAGATTTCCTCCAAATTTCGTCCAAAAATCGCGATAAAACAGAAAATTTTGTCAAACTATTCGCAAAAAACGGCAAATTTCGCCTAAAGATCCCGAAAAACGGTAACTTTCGTCCAAAAATTGCAATAAAACGGAAAATTCTATCAAAATATTCGCAAAAAACGGTAAATTTCGCGAAAAAATGCAAAATTCATCAAAATATCCCAAAAAAAAGGCAGATTTTGTCAAAAGACCGCGAAAAAATGCAAATTTCGTCAAAGGGGCACACAAAAAAAGTTAGAGCCAGAAGTGAATTTTTCTGTTCTAAAAACTAATTTTCCTGCTTCAAAATTATGTTTTTAATGCTTAAAAAGCGGATTTTCCCGCTTCACAATCGGGCGTGCGAAGAGAAGATTGCACCCGGGGCATAATTAGAATTTTATTCTCCCCCCCTCCCAACTTTTTCATGAGACAGCTCAAAAAGGACGTTTGTAATATAAATTTGACACCCCCTAAATTTTCGCACCCGGGGCGTTTGCCCCCCCCCCCCTCCTTTCGCGCGGTTCTTTTCACAATTCTCTTTTGACTGTCCAAAACTTTCTAAATACGACTCCTGAAAGCGCCCATTTATTAAACAAAAAGAACCTTTAAACAAAACGTTCCATTTGATTGGCACGTATACTCGCCGCTCGTGATGTAAGTACAAACAGCGCCAGCACGAATACCAGTCGCGCCGCCGGCACGTATACCGTTCGCTCGTCCCAAAGGGTTTAAATATTTTATTTTTAAAAATAATATAAGTATTTATCACGAAAATTATAAAGCAGCCGATAAAACATTTTAAATTAAATAAGTGGGGGGAAAAAACTGAATTAGAGTATTTAACTGATAAAACACGGAAAATTGGAATGAAAGGACGACGCGGGTTTCGATCCCAGTTTCGATTTAGTTTCAAATCTAGTGCTCTAATCATTCAACATTCAACCTTCAGGCATAGATAAGATAATAAAATACTATTAAGGTAAGTAGACAAATCGGTGATCTCCCAAGTTCACTGTTCCATATTTTAAAATAATTTTCACTCCATATGCCTCAATCTCCTTCAAGGCCAGGGTGTGGTTTTATCTCCCCAGACTAGCTCTAAGGCTGTATATCGATTTATATCGATTTAGCTTAAACGATATTCGATTAAAAGAGTTAGTCATTTGTAATGTCAACAATCATCAGTTTTTATTTATCACGCCTACTGAATTGAATTGTGTATTTGTTATCATGCTTCTGTCAGCTGAGTCAGTTTGCTAAGGAGCAAACCCTGAAAAAAAAAAAAAAAAAAAAAAAAAAAATTAGATTAACAATGAATTTGTCAATTATTTCTCTCCCGTGTTATCTTCTCTTGCGAAACACTTCTCTTTTAATTGGTCTTTTATAATGCGTATATCTGACATAAATTTGTTAATTTTGGTTTAAATATTCATTAATTTTAGCCAATCTTTTGAAAATAAAACAAATTAAATAGAATTTGAGTTTGATTTTTGTTAATATTGCAACGACTGATTAAATCACATAAGAAAATAAAATGTGTCTTGACGTTGAAAAACGTAAGTATGTCATAAATAATCTTAAGCCCACGGAAAAAAAAGGGAAAAAATTGTAATAAACATGTATAAATGCTTTGATTGACACAGAAAAATGTTTTGCGAAATTATGAATTGTGATGTAATGCAAATATTATTGATTTTGTTAATAAATGTGATTTTAAATACTATTTAATAGGCTTTAAAAATATTTTTCACGTGTTCAGAAAATCCTTTTCATAAAAAATTCCTCATATTTGTTATGTTATAAAGAATGCTTTTTGCATTTTAAAAAAAATCAGACTAAATAATTGTTCAGAAATTTCTATTTGATGTTTTAACAATGTATCTTATTTAATCAAAGTATTGTGCTTCTTTATACAAAATATTAAAGATAAACTAAAAAAAAAGAAAGCTACTAGAGATTTTTTTTGTATACTTTTTGATTTTTTAAAATACCTTAAATGTTGGTTGTTAACTGCAGCTCAGTGACTTTTGTTGCTATTGTACACTAATCAGTATACACTGAACTCTATTTGCTGATTAGTGATTTGTGTGCATTATGAATCACCAATTGATGACTACAAATATCTGGTTCACCAGTCACTGATGCTCCTTAAAGAGATGAACTGGCCAGTTAACTTATTAATATAAATTTTATAATATCACCGTTTAAAAAAAAAAAAAAAAAAAATTCTTATGCCAATAAAAATACCATATTTTTTTGTGGCATTCATATGCTATTTCAAGTTTGTTGTTCATAAAAAAATTAAATGTTTATTGTATTTTAAGAACTTTGATACTTTAATATCATCATATTAAAAAGATCTTAAATGAATCTTTGTATTATGGAGTTATCAAGTAATTATTGAATAACAAGTTCAAATTTACATATATTTTTTAAATAATATTTTGTTATTTTACATTTAACTATGCTTTCATTTTTTATATGACCTTTCATTTGCATAAAAAAAAAAAAAAAAAAAATTTAGAAACAACTTTATTTTAATTGCCTGTTTTTTCTTTATTTTAATTTTTGCTTAGTACTATAAATTATTTGTCTATTTATTAATAATGTCAATTGTAAAAGATAAAAATGTAAAACATTAAAAGAACATTTTAAATTTTACATATCATGTATATTTATGAAAATTTGTATTAATTCCTAAATATTTATTCTTTCATGTTATAACATGTATTTCTCCATTTATTGTGCTTATATATATATATATATATATATATATATATATATATATATATATATATATTAGTGACTTATGATTTTCCTTCTGCTTTTGCTTGCAATTAGTTATACAGTTTTAAGAAATTTATAAGATGAAACAGAGATAGAAATTAAAAAAAAAATAAATAAATTTCATTGTGTTTTGAATTTTGATGAAAATATATAGAGAACAACTATGTAGAAAAATGCTTTGTTTGTAAATAAAGAAATATTTAGGAGTTTCTCTATCCACCATCCAAGCCAAACTTTTATTTTTAGTGTCCTGGGTCGTTCCATGTCAAATCAACCAAAAAAATTCAATATTCAACCTGACCATTTCCGATTTCAATGAAATTGCTAGGGATCATTCTCTATGATGATATAAATTGGAGCATATTTTTATTTTTTGTTTATCGCTTTAAATTTTTATACAATTAATTATTTAAATTTAAAAAAATCATCATTTTTTGACTTGCATAAATATTTTCAATTTTGAATTTCTCAAGTTCTATCAAACATAGAAAATTTTATGACCATTCATTTCAAAGAGGAGTTTATGAGGTTTAATTTGATATGCAAGTCGACTATGTATAATAAAAATAAATAAAATTTAAATTTTTTTTAAATTTAAAATTTAAAAATTTTTTAGATAGTCATTTTTAAAAATTTTGAAAAAATTGTATGTTTGTTGTAATATTATAAGCTTTAAATTCTGAAATTTTTAGAGTGGGATCTCAATGGGATCAGGAGTTATTAAATAAAAGCAAAAATTACCATTAAAATAGCAATTTAATTCTATCTATTTTGTTATTTATTTATGATTTGTATGGTAATTTTCAGCTTTTATTTCATAACTTCTGATCCCATTGAGATCCCACTCTAAAAATTTCAGAATTTAAAGCTTATAATATTGCAACAAACATACAATTTTTTCAAAATTTTTAAAAATGACTATCTAAAAAATTTTCAAATTTTCAAATTTAAAAAATTTTAAATTTTACTTATTTTTATTATACATAGTCGACTTGTATATCAAATTAAACCTTATAAACTTCTCTTTGAAATGAGTGGCCATAAAATTTTCTATGTTTGATAGAACTTGAGAAATTCTAAATTGAAAATATTTATGCAAGTCAAAAAATGATGAATTTTCAAAATTTAAATAATTAATTGTATAAAAAATTAAAGCGATAAACAAAAAATAAAAATATGTTCTAATTTATATCATCATAGAGAGTGATCCCTAGCAGTTTCATTGAAATCGGAAAGGGTCAGATTGACTCACTGATTGATTTGGCATGGAATGACCCTCCTGCACTTATGAAATGAAAATGGAACTATTATAAGATCACTTCCGTGTCTGTCTGTCCATCTGTCACATCCATTTTACCCAGAAACTATGAAATGAGGAACGCTCAAATTGGGGGAAGTAATAAAGACTATTGACCCACATATTTACAGATTATTAAACATTTATAATTTTATTTAGGAGGCAGGCAGGGGACTAATTAAGTTACTTAAAGAAAAATAATCTTTTCTTTGTATATCATATGGAGTATCTCATCAAAGCTTTCGTTATGCTAAATTCAGAGTTTCCCCCAGAGGGTGTCAGGGGGGCGCTGCACCCTTCCTGCCCTTTAGTTTAAAAACTAGCGCTCCTCTTGCCCCTCATCCAAAAAATAGCACCCCTCTGGTCGCTCATTCAAAACAATAGCGCCCTTCTTGCCCCACAATTTAAAAAAACGCAGACCTTCAGCTATGATGCGAACGCGCTATAGAGTGCAAATTACGCAAAAAATTGGCGATGGAACGCAAAAATAATTCTTACACTTCAAATGGGACGCGTACTTTCGTTAACAAATCACAAAAAAACAGCAAATTTCATCAAAAAACAGCGAAATAATGACTAATTTCCGACAAGATTTGCAAAAAAATAGCTAATTTCATCACAAAATCTTGAAAAAGCAGCAGATTTCCCCAAAAGATCGCGAAAAAACAACAAATTTCATCGATAAATCGCGATAAAATGGACATTTTTGTCGGCACGAATACCATTTGCTTGCTCGCTTGTCCCCAGGGGTTAATAATACATATGTTTGTTGTACAGAACCCTCTGAGCATGAGTGACATTCGCACTTGACTGTTTATTATTTTATCAAATTAAAGTATTTAAAAAGATTTCTTTCACAAAAATGGTATTTTTATTAATTCTTACTTAGTAAGTTTTTTTTTTATGTTTAAAGAAGGAACACATTTATCTTTTTTTATTATTGAAATATATTTTATTTCCAAAAGTTTATGCTAAATTTGTGTTTCAACAACTGCTTCTTATTAGTCATTTTAGAAAATTTGGTACTACTCTGTTATTCCGTCGACCAATTTCGCCAAATTATACATATTGACATAATTTTTATTTTAAATAATGAAAAAACAAACAATTAGAATATTAATAAAAATTCAAATAAAAAAATGAAATAAAAATCACTTAATGACATTTTAAACACGTGAATCGTATTTAATGTCATTGAATGTGACATTCACAATCATCCATTATTGGCATTTAATCTTATAGTAAAGTGATAATTTTTTGGTTGATGGGAAAAAGTACCGAAAATTTTATTTTCCCCCTTCTTAAAGTTGTTTTTAGATCTTTTTTTTTTTTTTTTTCTTTTGGCTGGAATTTAATTTCTGATACTTTCACAAAGTTACTTTCATCAAATCAGTTATTTTCATGGAATCAGTGTTTTTTATTTGCCTATGAAAGTAATGAATGTCTCAAAAAATGTTTTCACAGTTGGCATTTTGAGTTAATTTTCAGATGAAAATGAGTTTGTGAACTTGTTAAAGATTCACATTGTTGAATGAAGGAAATAAATAAATTAGAAGACTCTTAAAATTATGCTGTGTTTGTAAACATATGCCATATGATTAAATCTAAATACTTTTCCTCCATTCTCTTTAAAAATTAAATTTATTTCTATAGGTATATAATTAGAAAAAATGATGTAACAAATATACTAAAAAAAATTTGATGACCAAAAATTCTCCCAAATTAAAATTTTAAAAATCAAATTTTGTCTAAAAAATTAATCTGTATGAAGAAAGAGGTGATAGCTTTGAGGTCATAAACATTAAAAGTAAAAAAAAAAAAAAAAACTATAAAATAGAATAAATATTCTGATGCTAAGGACCTATTTGGCACTCTTTTACCTCATATTTAGTTTGGTCATAATAAAATACATTTCAAATGAGCTAAAAATGAAGTTTGTTGTCTATTTTATTTTTAGCATTAGTATTATTAGGTATACATAATTAATTCTAAATCAGATCTACATGCTTAGTTTCTTATAAGAAGCTCAATTACATAGTTTTTGATAATTACATAGCTCAATTACATAGTTTTTGTTGTGTTTAAATGTTCTCTCATTTTTTTCAACTTTTAAACTTAAAACTATAAATCCAAGAGTGCAGAATATGTTTGATCTAGTGATCAAGATCAGGAGGGAGGGTGGAATTTTGAATAAAAATATATAATTGATTTTGATTTTAACAATGATTTACATAATTACTCAAGACCAGGAAAATTTTCCCTACAAATGGAAAAATCCGTATGATGGCCTTTACAAAATTAATCTCAGAATAATATGTATCGTATATGCTCGTGCATATATTGAGAAATTTAGGAAAAATAAAACAAATTCTATGCTTATGTTAATACAGAAATTATGTAAACTTATAACATATCATACAAGTTTGGGGAAATTTTTATATGGATTAGGAGAAATGTTGGGAGCAAAAACATTTTCTGCACTCCTGTATAAATCTTTCTGAAACATGTATAAACCCATTTTTATTCTATTGATCTGAAAATTTCAGACATTTGCATTCAAGCATATGAAAATTGAATAGAATTTTCAGTATTTTGATAAATTTATAAATTTTGAATCAGTTGTTACCCGGAAATCTGTATTCTGTCAATCACATCTCAAAAATAAGCTCAAAATGTCAACTTTGAGAGTATTATATTTAGAAAGATCCTCTACTTGTATAGAAAGAAAAAAAAATGCTAGCAGTTGAAATATTCATGTGATCATTATTTTAAAGAATTATTTTCAAAAGAATTTTATTAACTGTATTAATTGATATTAATTCTCAATTTAGCATTCTATCGGTTCTTGGTCCTATTCTTCAACTGCTTGTTGACATTTGGCTCCTATTATTGTTTTGATATGCCCAGTGTGCTTCAAGATCAAATGCAAAAGGTAATGTAATTATTTAAGAAACTATTATTTAATTATGTAAATGTAAAAATTTTGATGAAACATAAAAAATTATGATTATTTCAGTGATGCCATTTGGACTTTTAAAAACCTGTGCCCATCTGACCCAGATACTTTTAAACATTTAGGTCTTTTTTTTTTAAATCAAAAGTTGGCCTTTCTTGTAGAATAAGACATATATATTAGAAATTATGCCTCTTTTGCATTATTTCAAGATAAAAATTATGCATCCTAAAGAATAATAATAAAAAAAAAAAAAAAAAATTGATGCTTCTATTCTCCAATTTTTTGCTTAAATGATGCACTATGACACATCCTTAGCATCACTATCCTTTGTTATTTGATATCTGTCTCTTTAAATATATGTATATATATATGTTTTTTATTTAATGTTTTTAGTTAATGGTAGACATTGGTTCTTTCTGTGTAAATGATCCAATAGGAGGTCCAGCTACGCTACACTTTTCAGGGTTTATACTATTTTAGCGATAATCATGTCTCAAGAATTAATGCATGAAATTTTATCAAACTTCATACTCTTCTAGACCTTATCATAAGTTTGTGGTGATTAGCTCTTTGTAAAAATCACATAACAGATGGCTTTGCTATGCTACATTTTTTATGATTTTCAAGACAGGTGTATGTAAAAAAAAAATAACACACACAATTTAACCAGCTTCTTATTTTGTAATCTTATGCAAAAATAATAAATTTAAAGATATATATAAATTCTTATTAATTTTGAGAATAATCAGTGCAACAGGTATCACTTTTATACTCTTTATGTTGGTTATTTGATTGCAGGAAGTTAAAAGCATGGGTTCTGAAATTCAATGATTTGTTTGAAAAATGTAATGCTGTATCTCCTTTTCAAATGCACAAATTTCAAGAAACCTACTGTACACATACTCTGAGAAGAAAAACCCTGAGTAGATTTCCTGCTTTTGTAGGTTGGGAAGGATCTTCGTTTGCAGAAGGGAGCGGCAGAAAACACTGCAATAATTCTTGGAATGACCAACTGAATGGGAGAAAAGAAAATGCCGGACTTCTCTAACATAAAGTTGACTAACCAGTTACGTTGGCAACAGAACCAAGTAAAAACCACTTACAGGGTTTTTCTTGCCTGAGCCAAACAATATATCTTTAGAATCTTCATGATGGTCATAGATTGTCATTCAGTTTTATTACTGAGGCAGTGAATTTTGAAGTATTATCATGTATGAAATAGAAGAAAGTTTTAAAATTGGCATATCTGACTAGTTTTTTTTTTTTTTTTTTGGTATGTATGTGTGCTTTTGTGAAATTATTGAATGATAAAAATGAATGCCAATTGAAAATTTTTAAGTGGAATTTTTTTGATAATTTTCTGTAATAATGTTATTGCAATCAGTTATTAATCTCTGTAAAAAAAAAAAAAAGAATATACAGTGGAGCATTGTTTATACGACGCCGAAGGGACGACCGAAAAACGTCGTGTAAACGATAACGAGGTATAATCGATTTTCACTTCCAAAACTAGAATTAATTTTGTTTTCACTTAATTTTAATGTTTAACGTGATCATTTGCATGAATTTTTAAATTAAACAAACCAAAATAAACATATGATCTTAAAAACGGGGGGGGGGGGGGGGGGGGATTAGTAAGCAATTTAAATATGCGTATCTTTATTTATGTTTCACCGAATGGTTCTTCATTTGCAGTACATCATTTCTTTTCCATTTAAAGTTAAAGATAAAAAATCCTGCGTGGCCAACTAAAAGTCGCCAATACTGATAACAGTATTAAGGAAACTTAATTACTATTTGCAACTTAAAACTGCAACTTACACAACTTAATTACTATTTGCAACTTAAAACAGGTTGGGAAAGCTGACCATCCCCGAAAAAAGAATGACCCCTCCCAGTATAACCTGTTACATGTAAGCTGATTTTTCAGATTAATCGAACACCAGCAGACATTTTTATAATGTGGAATGCATTTCAACACGCTCTTTGGTGTCATTTATAGCTGCCAATTTCTGCTCATTCGTAAAATACACAAGAAAAAATAAACCTATACAAAATCTAAAAATCAACGTATAAATGATTTTGGCCATCGTATAAAAGATATATTTTTACATTAAAATGAATAGGAATGAATCGGGACCACATTAAAATGTCGTAGAAGTGATCGTCGTATAAACGATGCTCTACTGCATATATATGTATATTATAAGTATCAGGATTACTACAGTAATTATAAAATGCTTAAAAGTCCTTGTTTTAATGTTTATTTCTAAGTGCTTCTATGACTGGTTCTTAAAAATTCATTATTTTTTCTTTAAAATGTAACACAGTTCTCAAATGTTGCCATTTACTTCTAACATTTTACTTATTTATTAATATGATTAAAATATGCTGCAAACAATTGACCCGGTGCTATTATGTAATAGAATTTTTTGTGTGACCCTGTAAATGAATAATAATTTTTTTTTTTTGCACTGTGCATTCTACAGAATACATATTTTAGTGAACTTCGTAAAAACATATCAATTTTATTATGTTTGAAAGGGTGTAACACATTTAAACTCATACAATAAACCTTCATTTTAAAATCAGTTTGCTTCATAATGTTTATTATATATTTCTCATAAAAGCTACCATTTTTCATTTTTATATAAAATAGTTTCAGTTAATATCAATTGGAGCTCTGCTCACAATAAATTCAACTTTGCTGCAACAGTAGCATTAGTTACTTTTTTAGGATAGAAAAAATTTTTTTTTAAATAAATTTCATTTAATATTTAACATATTATTAAGAATTGTAGATTTTAATGCATACAGCATGTAATAATGACGATATGAAATTAATATAATAGGTTGATTTTTCATTTATATAACATTCACTTGTACTATTATATATATATATTTATATATACATATATATAGTAGACTCCCTCAAATCTGCAAACCAGAAATCCAGAACTCTCTAAAATCCGCACATATTTTATGGATGTAAATAATGAAACTTTCAATTCAAATATTGGGACAAAATTTGATTTTTTTTTTTTTTTTTTTTAAATTTTGTATCAATTCCATATATTTTTTAATTTGTAATTTTCTTAATAATACTCTCTTCATGTTTTTTTCATGAAGGAAGAATAAATTATTTTGGAAAAAATTCAAGATATTGCTGATATCACTGGTAATCAGAATCTTCTTATTAAATATATTTATGCATTAATCAAGATTTTTTGGTTATTAAGTCAGGCTAAACTTGAAAAAAAAAAATTCTTATTTGATGTGAATTAGTAATGCAAGTGTAGCAAGTTTTGTTGAATAATTTTGGAAAATTGCATTTAATCTTTATAATGAATATTTAATCATACACTATTGATTATTAACTTGACCTTTGCTATTAATACTTTAATCATTTTAAAAATTATCTAACTTTTTATTATTTTAGTTTATTACTTATTTTAATATATTATTATATTGTAAGCATTCATTATAGTTGCAACTGCACTATTAATTGCACTCAAATTACTGCTTAAGAAATGTAAATAAAGCAACGACCAGAAATCCGCAAAATTCTAAAATCCGCACAACCTCTGGTCCCAAGCTGTGCAGATTTGAGGGAGTCTACTGTATATATATACATATATTTTTATGTTTTGCTTTAATCGAAAAGCAAAATAAAGGATTGAAAACTAGCCATCATGAAAATTTTATGCTCTATACAATAAAATTATAAATACAAAATAATTATTTTATTAAAAATTTTAATATAAATATATGCATGTGTGCTTTTTTGTTAAGTTGTTAATAGTTTATTAAGTTGTAAATAAAAGTTTACTTAAAGTAGGCAGTTTGTCTTTCACTGACTGTTCTAAGTTGATATTGTGTTTAATAATTATTGATCCAGCATTAAATTCAGCTATAAACGCATAAAACTTAGAATTTTTTTCCAAGAAGAAGCAGGGTGGGGGAGGGAGTTATTCACAAGGGATAAAAGTATTTATCTACAAACTCTATTATTAATAAAAGTTGATTGATTACAACACTCATGTTGTTCAATTACACTTCCTTTGAATGAAAAAATAAAAAAAATGTCTTATAGGATGCTTTTAAAAGTAAATATTAAATATATCGAAATATCAAGCTTAATGATGTTTAGAAAATAAATATAGGATGAATTTCACGATGTTATTATATTCACTATTAATAAATATCATTCAAACCCAGGTAAAACCTGAGCTAATGCACAAAATTTAACGGAGAATTTAGTACTTAAAAATTAGTCCTTGCAGCTCCCGACCAACTGTCAGAGTGGAACTGCAGCGGGAAAAGTAAAAAGAGGCGGTACACTTTTTTCCTCAGAAACTACCCAAAGCAAAGTTCAGTGGTGGGTACAATCATCTACATTAAAAAAATGGACTGTAGGTACTTACATTTTAATGTGTTGAACTAAGAGCTCAAAAAGAGGAAAATGAAAAATATTGTAACTACGAGCCAGAAGTAGGAGTTTTTCTTTTTTTCGCTTTCTCAAAAAATTTCCTCTTTTGGACTTAAGGCATTTTTTATTTTTAATCCCTATTTCTTAGTGTATTAGCTTTAAGAATACTATTTATTTGAATGCATAATATTCTGTAAATGTATATTCAGAATATTGAGTGGAATCAGCCAAGATAATAATAAAAAAAAAAAAAAAAAAAAAAAAAAAAAAAAAAATCTTTAGATTAAACATGCTGATGAGGTTACATAATGTATGATTGTTTGACTACAGAAAAAAGGAAAATAAATCTGTTATACTTGGCTGAAATCATTCTACAGTAAATTGCTAAAATGTATATTTTCTTGAGTTAAATGGAGAGTACATTTAAGTATTTTTCTTTGAAAAAATACACTTATTGATAATATTTTTGTGTACAGTTAGTTTTATTCATTTATCAATAATTGTTGATACTATAACAGTAACTTAATTTTTTATTTTATAAAAGGAATTCAACTGCAACGGTACTGATAATTCTACCTGTTGTTCTGATTGCTTGGGGATGACACCTAACCAGTATAATCTCTTATATGCAGTTTACTCTTGGACGTAAGTATAAAATTGCAAATTCTAATTTTAGTTCAATAAATTATTTTATTAAGTAGGATCTTTCAGTAAAACATCTAAATAATGCACACCTTAGGATTGCAGCCCATTCTCTTGTCTGATGGTTAAGGTACTGACTTGAAGACAAGAGGTGCCATGTTCAAAGTCCAACTTGGTATAGATGTGTTCATTAGTAAATTCGTAGGTAAAGACATACAAACGGTATATGTGTTGAAAATTGAAAAAGTTTTTGCAATGTAAAGGTTTCTGTTATTCAGAAATGTCCTATATAGAGGTTTTGCTTTGTACTAACTATTAACCTTCTGACTGTGTATCTGTGTTTTCTATAGGAAAAATAAAAACAGCAAAATTTAAATTTATGAATTTTTTAAGCGATTTTGGTTCAAAAATTTTCCAATGATCAAAATATGTACACCATATTCTTTAAAAGAATCAGCCAGGTGTAAGCCAGGAAATGAAATTTTGTCATCTTTCTTCTATTGATTTTTGAGATTTTCCTCTCTGCAGGACTTGAAATTGTAAAATTCATGTTAGAAATGTAAAATCTTTATATTTTTTCTCTGAATTATTTCCAAAGTAATAAAATTTTCATCATGATTTTGTTTCTTTCTGTCAAAACATTTTGTGTTTAGGGAACGCAAAAAACTATAAAAAGTAACTTTTTCATCTTTTTAAGATTATCAGATTTGAAATAGTAAAATTTTCCTTTTACTTTCTTCTTTAGATTTTGGTAGTTGGATTTTTTAGATTTGTGGAACCCAGAAATTTTAAAATTAACGAAGCAAAAAACATTTTTTTTTTTTTGGGGGGGGGGGGGGGGCTTCAAAGTTCTAAGAACAGAATTAATGTCAAAATGGTAGAATTTCTGCTTTAATTTTCTTGCTTTATTGCTTCTTGCTTCTGCTTTAACTCTCACAAATGTTTTGAATAATAGCTAAATTTTAAAATTTTCAACTTCTGTTTTTTGGATCTGTAGGAACTGATACAGAACGCCTGCAAAGAGTTCATAAAATCTGAATTAACGCAATGTTAGTAAAATTTGCACTTTTTTTTTATTTTCTTGGATGTTTTGGTTCTATAAGACCTGAAGTAATGACAAAATTATATTTTTTCCTCCTCAGATTTTTTGGGCTGAATTTACATCAGAATTATATCTTTATTATTTCATTTTGGAAAAATTGAGTATCAGTAAACATCAACGTTGCTTAAAATAACATCAATCACAATAACAATCGATTTCCAAATTATATTATCAAATGTTTTAATATTGATTCTTTGATACTCACACAAATAAGTTTA
This sequence comes from Maratus speculifer, assembly GCA_964019185.1. Taxonomy (NCBI): domain Eukaryota; kingdom Metazoa; phylum Arthropoda; class Arachnida; order Araneae; family Salticidae; genus Maratus; species Maratus speculifer. The sequence continues at coordinate 54,275,211 of OZ025291.1, forward strand.
AAAACAACAATTCTACGACTTAGCAATCATTTGGCAAGAAATTTGATTGTGAATCATGATAATGTTGATATATCAATACTTCTGGAACTAATTTCACTGCAATATATGAATTTCAGAACTCTCTAATGGTCAATGGAGTTAATTGAGGGTATAAAAGGCTAGACAATATCAAATATAGCCTTTGATCGAGCTTTAAAATTATGACAACTAATTGGAAGATGGGATCAAGACCTTTCCTGTGAGGTATTACATGATGGGTCTGGAGATGGTTGAAAAAGTGTCCCTCCCTCAAGGGTAACAAACAAGCCCCATATTGACAGTTGCTTAGATCAGAAATAGTGTTCTAGTCTTAAAACAGATGATATGAGCTAAAGTCATGAATGTCATGCCAAGCATGTAGCTTCATTTGAAAAATAGCAGTATATATCAAACTTCTTAGAAAATTCCTTAAGATTTATGGTATATACCTTCATGTACCCTCCATAATTCAGATCAGGGTTTAAAGTGGACTAGGTGTATAAAATGTTTAGGAGAAAATGAAGCGAAGGGTAAAAGAACCAAGTAAATCATATAATTAGGGATCAAGGATGAGGAGCCCAATGTAGTTCAAGCTTGTCAAAAATGAGAGTCCTAATGATCATAATGCATCAAGAACTAAGTGAATTTTAGTAATGCTTAAAAAAAATAATGAAAAAAAAAATTGAAAATCGAATGATAAATGTCAAGAGTTTGAGGCTAAATATGAAAGGTTTCAAAAAGCCCCCCACTCCCCACCCTCCCGTGGTGGTAGAAAGATGAAACTAAAATGAGAAAGCAGGGGAAACTTAGAAGATTATATGTTATGAATTTAATAATTTTTGGACAAAAAATAAGCAAAATCTTATAGAAATAAAACTTTAAAATGCCTTTTTGCAGAAAAAAAGGGGGGAAAGTTAAAATTATGTAACATTGCCAATATTTTTTTGTTCGAATTTAGGCACAGATTCATTGATGTTTCCTGTTTGTCTTGTCAACTTGTGAGATGACAAGTTTTTTAAGATGCAGAAGATACTAATCTCTGGTTTTATCTATCAACAGGGCTGGACTAATGTTGTTTTCATTCTACTATATATTGTTTGTGACTTTATTACGTTTATACAGATGTGCTTTTTTCAAAATTTATAGTTTATTAAATCTCAGAAAAATAAATGAATAAATACAGATTAAATTTTTTTCCATTCTTTTTGTGTAAATAAAAATGTTAAAATTTTGAAAATAATTTGCTTATTAAATAAAAAAAAAAAAAATGTATATATAATATTTACTTTAAACATATTTTATTAAATTTTTAAGAATCGAAATTAATTGCCATTAAAATGATTATTAAAATTTTATTGAACTTTTTTGCATACTAAAGATTCTTTTGAGTTTTGGAATATTCTAAAATTATAATAACTTTTTAAATTTTAGAAATGCTTTTGTTGTGATTGGAGCAGGATTTTTCATCGACAAGTTTGGTAATCAAAGTATGTATTTTTAATACTAGTGACAGTAATTAAAAATAATTCATAAATTAAAGACAAATTTAATTTGTATTTTATATTCAGTTTTAAGGAGGCTCAGGGGTTGAAAACTTTTCAAAAAATCGATTTTTTTTTTATGATCTAATTTGATTATTCATTGAATTCTTAACTCAATGCAAAAAACCGCATAAAAATATTTGCATTTTTAACAGAGTTATAAGCATTTATGTATCAACACTTTCATAGCCGCATCCATATAATTTCAACTTTAAGTCACGTTTTCTAAAAATTTGATTTTTGATGACTAACACCAAGATTAAAATAAAACTATTTGATGGTATGACTTAATTTTTTTCTTTTTTGCATGCATATAACATCATTATCTAGATTATGAATTAATATATTTTGGATAGTTTAATATTTTGACTATTTTTAATGGAAAAAAAGTTGTATTTTTTAGGGTTTTTTTAAATTTTCAACTTTGAGAGATTTTTTTAATAGTGTTTTTTTTTTTAAAGTGATAACCTTAATTCATAATCTAGATAATAATGTTATATGCATGAAAAAAAAAAAAAAAATATAAGCCATTCTGTCAAATAGTTTTTTTAAATCTTGGTGTTAGTCGTCAAAAATCAAGTTTTGAGAAAACACAACTTAAAGTTGAAATTATATGGATGCGGCTATGTAAATATTGATACATAAATGCTTATAATTCCGTTAAAAATGCTAATATTTTTATGCGGTTTTTTGCATTGAGTTAAGAATTAATTGAATAATCAAACTAAATCATAAAAAAAATTGATTTTTTGAAAAGCTTTCAACCCCTGAGCCCCCTTAATTTTATGTTGTATTAATTATAATATATTAATTGTTAAATTAATAAGTAATTTTATGAATTGATATAGGTACAGCCTCAAATGTTATTTCTTATGAATAGGTATTAAATAACTACAGTTATAAGTATAAATATAGGGTGATTTTTTTTTTAAAGTTGTAAAATTAAAACCTTATAACAAAAGAACCAATGAACCATATGACCTGAAATGTCACCAATATGCTTTCAAAGCAATGAGAATTTTTTAGATGTTGTTAAAAAACCATTGTTCTGACAGATGTCTCTGTAACTTAGCAGAAACAAGGGGAAGAAAACAGTGGACAGTATTTTATAAGGCTTAGGCTCTACCTTGTTTAATTTGTTTTGTAAATCAGTGCTTAAACAAGGCGAATGTATGGTACAAATGTGGAAAAAAATCATTAAAATTGAGATTAAGTTAAAATGATATGCTAAATAATTTTACTTAGACTTTAGAACACCAATGGTGTGCAAATTTTTCATTTTTATGCTCCAAATTTGAGTTGATTTCTTATCTTTATCTTGAGAAATAGTAAAGTCTAAAATGTTGTCCTATGTTGTTTAAGTAATAAAATTTCGCATATAAAATTAAATTTAAGATAACTGTATAATTTTTGCAATGTATATAGATATATGCATTGAAGGTCATTAACACTTTTTCTGCCTGTGATAAAATATTATGCTTTAAAATATTTCAATTTATGATTTTTTTTTTTAATTATTAGATTAAAAATATCCCAATAATTTTTAGTTCATTAGACTTATTTTTATACTTATTAGATTTAAAATTGCTATTAAAATAAACATAAATCAAAACTTTAAAAGGTGTCATTTGACATTAGTAGAAATGATTTTATTGCATTATAGCTGTCTATAATTTGCTTATTTATTTTATAGTTGGAGCTCTTTTGTTTTCTTCACTTTGTGTTATTGGTTCATCAATTTTTGCTCTTGGGACATTTTATAGAGGAACAGATTATCTTCTTCCTTTAATGCTTCTTGGCAGACTCATATTTGGAGCCGGCAATGGTTCTTTAACAAGTAAGTATACAAAAAATTTTGTTTATTGTTTTTTATTATTTTAGTTAAGAAAGAAAGAGGAAAAACTAGTGATGCAGCATTCCTGAGACCCAGACACTTCCAAAACTTGTAATTTTTCATTAAAAAAAAATTGTTTGTTCTAATGAATGTGTTATAGTTCATTGTTTCATCCCTGTTTTGATTTATGTGTGTGTGTGCATTTTATGCTCTATAACTATTATTGCTGTTTTTATTGCCAAAATGCCAGTTGAAGCATAAAATGAAGAACCAAAAAGTTTTTGGTTTCTGTGTGTTAGTTTTGCTATTTGTTGTGTAATAAATGTCTCAAGAAACAACTGATCAGCCTTTAGTTAAGTAGGTATGTTGGTTATGTATCCTGAATCAGCTGTATAGTTTTTTGATAAAATTTGGTTCAGTTGTTCAAAAATTGTAGAATATTTCTTTTCATGTCATAATGCTTTTCAATGGAAATTCTGACAAGTTAAAAGTTCCTTATTCATTGAAAAAATACCCCATTTTAATAACTGATTTAAGTGTTAAATTATAGAAATAAAATACTCTAAACAGAGACTTTAAATTAATTAAATTGCTTTGAAAATTTCTCAACATTTTTATCAAAAATTCAAAATCAATTGTAAAACTTTTTGGGGTATAGTATGCATTTGGTCAAAAAGTATAAAAAATTTTACTTTCTCATCTTTTTTACAAATTTTAAAATACAATCCCTTTTATTTTCATCTTTCATTTAATCATTGACTAGCAACTGTATTTCAAAGTGTATATAGAACAGAAAATTCAATTAAACTGTGCTATTTTTATGAAATATTTTATTGGCAAAATAACTTGTTTTTGAGTAATTTAGTAGCTTTTTCTATTGAAATAGATTATTTATTTGGATAAAACATCTTTTTTGACTAATATAAAATAATTACTTAAACTGTTCTTCCAAATGAAAATTATAAAAACCCTGAACATGTAAGCCTTGTAAGAGGAGTTTGAATTTGTATGCTGATTGTTTATAACAGATGTTGGTTTGTGGTTGAAAAAATAAGTGTTATTTTAAAGGTAGGGCAAAATTTTCTGTGCTGTAAAATGGTCATTACAGTAGAAAATACAATACATAGATATAAAACCATTAATTGTAAGACAATATATAAACCATTGAATTTAATACACAATTACCATTTTGAAACCTGGAAAAAATAAATTAAAATGAATATAATCGAAATTTGTTGAACCAAAGTAGAATCTTCAGGCTCACAAATTACTTTGGAACTACTAATAAAGTGTGTGGTTTCATCTTTGTATTAGCCATGAAAAAGCAAAATAATACAAATTTGGGGCTACCAACACACATAAAACCAAAATTAAATGAAAAAAAAACATTAAAAACATTATAACATTATAAAAATGGATGGAAAATGGGGAAAAAAAAAAAATAGACATGTTTGTTATCCCTAAAATGATGTAGTAACAAGAAGAAAAATCATGTGTTAAGCATAGATTATGAAGCACTTTCCAACACTTCTTGAAATCTTTAACAAAACTTTGTTATCCAGGGAAATAACTTAATATTGCCCATATCCAATTATGTTTTCCAATACTTTTAAAAAGTTCTGTATTTGATCTGTTGGTTAATATGTAGACTTATGTATACTTATATATAATGGTAAAATTTAGTTTAGCAAGAAAACGCCTAATTGGTTGAAATTTTCCTTTCAGCAATTTATACTAATAGATGGAAACATACTTGAATACTTTTGTTTAGCCCTGCAAAATACATAGTACCTTTAATGCGCAAAAGTATTTTGCTAAAGTTTAGTTAAAAAAAATTCTCTTTGAAGTACTTAAATCCAGAAATTATCATCTAAAGGTGACTATGTATCCAGTTCTTTGTGTGATCCTGCATAACATTTTATCTATATTCTACAAACATTTTTTAGTAAACTAAATACAGTTCAACATAAAAAGGCATAACATATTTTTAAAAATCTTTAAATTAAATTATGCTCATATTCAGTAACCTTTCAGAGATCTTTTTTGTAACCCTGTATATCTAAATTGTGTAACAATTAACATTTATATAAACCATATGATATGCATAGAAAACCAACGAATATAAATGCACAAATAAAGTATGAGAAGGTAGCAAATAGCTATTTCGAATCTACTAACGAGATTCTTCATCAGGATGAACTGATGAAGAATCTCGTTAGTAGATTCAAAATAGCTATTTGCTACCTTCTCATACTTTATTTGTGCATTTATATTCGTTGGTTTTCTATCTTTAAACATTTGTGCACAAAGGCTTTATTTGCTATTTTAACATATGATATGCATACTGTCAGCATACTCACTACCCTTAACACTCTATGGGCATATATATACATATTGTAATAGGATAATATAGCATGACTTACAGGTTTTTATTTTTCTTATCTTATTTCCAATCTCTTTATTTTGTTTTCCTGGTTCCATGGCATATTCCATTTTTAAATCGATTACTTATTTGTTTACTTTCGATTTGAACACTTACATGTGCGTTCATGATCGTTTTCTTCCGTCTGATCGTGATTTGCGATCTTCGCAAATCGCAACTTACGAGTAGCCGTATCTCCCTTTCGCAAAGCAGGAACGCATTCGCTCAACTCGGCAGACGCAAAGGGGGCGTTGCACTCTGGCGATGTATAGAACGGCGAGGTGTATTTAAATCGGTCGGTTTGTTTTGACTGCGGGTGGTCTGACGATGTTTTGGTCTAGTAAAGGCCGTACATTATTTTAAATTCCAGTTATGGAAGTTTATATTTGTAGTTTGTTTATGTTCTGAAAGATGTTGTTTTAAGGATGAAACCAGTCTATAGATAGTGAAAATATCTTTGCTGAACATCTGTTGTGATGAGTTGCTATGATATCCAAGGTTTCTATTTCTTTTGGACATTTGCTGGACTTTATTTTTTCGTCATCATCCGACTTGAAAAATCTGTTTTTCTTCAAGTTACGCTGTGGTGAGTAGTTCGTTTTGCAACCTGTACATGTCAATTTAAACTTTACCTTACGTCATGCTGTTTAAATTAAGTATTTTTATTGTGTTAAAGTATGCCTTTAATTTTATAGATAATATAATTTCAGAAATTACTTTTTTTTGGTTGATTTTACCAGATATAATTTCTCTTTGTTTATTATTTCATATATACATATATTTTTATTTTGAATATGTTTTTCTTGAAAAATAAACGTTAGTTTATATTTTAATTAAATGTTTCTTTACTGACTTTATTACACTACCACAGATTGCCAATACTTATTTCAGGTCACCATTTTTAATTTCTCTATCCCTGCTTAAGTTTTATTTAATTTTAGAACGGTTCTGGCTTCAGAACCGATCAGATACATCTAGTGAAACTTAAAAGCATATATCATAATTAAAAATGCATTTCATCCATCTAACAGCCATTTTCCTTAATATACAGGACTTCGTATATAATATACTATTTGAAATCCTTTGTGTGTTCCTGTAAATGCCATGCAATATGTATTATGCATGAAACAACTCATATTAATTCTCAGCAATCTATATCAATTGGATTATATATGAAATCGTTTACCATAAATAAAGTATGTCACAAACAATTCACCCCTTTATTATTATGTATTGGAATATTTTTGTGTGGTCCTGTTAATGAATAATAAGTATTCTTTTTGCTGCATATCAAGCGCACTTTACAAAGTGCATATTTTAGTGCATATCGGAGATGCATATTAATTTGAAGATGTTTGACAGGGTGTAACATCTTTAAAATTCCTTTGAAATGATTTTTCCCCATAGGCCGTAATCTAATGGAAAACTTTTGATTGTCCCTGTAAATAAACTAATCATGGCAGAAACTTCATTTTCAATAGGGTTTGTGCTTGGGTGAACATCATTAACGTCCAAAAATTTCATGACAATCCGAGTATATTTACGAGAGTTAGAACGCGGCCAGACGGCCAGACAAACCGAATGCATAAGCACTTTTCAACTTTGATGGAAAATGCTAAAAAATAGACTGTTATGATTATAAATTAATTAAATGTATTATATATCCATTGGAAGATGCCTTAAGCATATACTCCCACTGGATATATAAACAAACTTTAAGTTATTTATTTAATGGAAAACTTTATTAAATATAATAAGTAATTGATTTTTTAAATATTAGCAGTATGTAAAATTTAATATGGATGAATAATTATAATGATTTCTATAATTAATAGTACCATATTATAAAATTTTGATGATTAAATCATTCTTTTACCATATTATAATTACTTAATAAGTATATACTTGACTCTTGAAAATAGCATAATTACTGCAGTAAAACCCCGATCTATCATTCCTGCATCCATCATTTTCCTGCATTGATCATTTTATTTCTGCGAAGCACAATTTATAGTTAAATAATGTTAATGAAACCTGCAAGCATCGTTCTTCAAAAAGTCGTTTCCCCCCATTCATTGTTGTAAAATATTTTTCTCACCAAAATTAAATTGAAAATCGTGAATCCATATTACATACAAACTGGAACTACTTCTTTTATCCTAAAATAACTCATCTGTGTTATTTGTGTTGATGATGGTGACAAAATCGCAGATAAAGAGTGGTTGTATGCAGCAGAGGATGCGATTATGTTTCCATTGATCAAGATGTTACAATATGTCTCGTGCTAAACATAGGAGAAATGTATTTTACTGTGAAAAATGAAAATAATGATGAATAAGCAGAGGATAACGTTCATGTGGATGAAGCTGAGTCCCCATTGCCAAGTCTGTCTGCCAAGCAACAGCCTTTAAAATTGTATGAACTTTTGTGTATGCATATAAAATTACAGAAAATATCTAGAAAAATGTTGTATATCTTGAAAATTAATTTTTTTATTTTAAAAAATGAACAAAAAACCAACAAAATTTTTGAATTTTAAAAATAAAAATCACTTTTCTATAACTTCTTTTTATTTTGCAGTTTAGTAAGCAACTAATTAGTACTTATCAGTATACTGTATACATTGTATTTATTACTAATGCATAAACATTGTATTTTTTCGTGTTTTGAAGTTAATCTGTATTTATCGTTTTTCTGCATTCATTGCTTTTTTTCCTGCACCCCATGAAAAACAATGGATCGAGGTTCTGCTGTATAAATTGAGAACATGAAATTAAAGTTATAATAGGAAGTTCAAAGAAGCAGGTTCTCCAATAGAAATGTACTTTCTATTCGGAAAAATAAAATAAATAAATAGTTTATCTGAATATGATTGCATGAGTCCATATTTAATATGACATTTTTAAAGTTTCTAGAAGCTTCAAAGAAATCTTATATACAGTGGATTCTATGCTATTAAATGTTATGCAAAATGAGATTGCTGAGAGATATAGCGCTCATGTTGAGGCACCTGATCTGTAGAAATACTAGTTTTCAAATTTTTTATTCTTTTAAATAAGATGATAGAAAAAAAAATCTAAGAAGGGTCAGTTCCTATGACAAAAATATTCTTAGTTATTCTTTCTGTTAGCATTTACACAATTAATTATTTTGTTATTTAAGAACTTATGAATAATTTCTTTTCTTTTTTTCTTTTTTTTAATCATTCGAGGTATATAAAGTTTAGTCAATTTTCTAAATATAGGAAAGATTAATAGTCTTCCTTTGTTTCCCCTTTCCACCTGGCATGTTACATTATACATGTTATTTATGACTTGTTAATAGTTGCACCAAACAGAAACATACCACTCTGACATGGTAGCAAAAAAAAAAAAAAAAAAAAAAAAAAAAATCGCTGTTATGTTGACATTTGTTATAGTTAAAATCTGATTTATTGCATTGCTTTTTTTGTGTGTTGTATTTCAGTTAATTTGTTTTATTTATTTTTTAGTTGTGCAGAACAGAATTACCTCATTTTGGTTTAGCGGGAAAGAATTAGCTTTAGCTTTTGGAGTTACCCTTGCATTTTCAAGACTGGGGAGTGTGTTAAATTTTTTCCTGACTGGACATTTATATTCTCTTGTTGGACTTCAACATACACTGTGGATTGGTAGTGTATTTTTTGATAATTTAGAAATAAGGATTAATTTTATGAAACATACAAAATTTATATATTATTTTCTTGATTGACTTATTCTAATGTGTTATTTTGACTGATAGTATAGGGTTACATATGTTTTATTTATATATATATAATTTTACCAGGGTGTACCATTTTAAAAAATCTTTATTAAATCAAATATTTTTACCTATTGTTCCCAGATTCTTAATAAAGAGCAAATATTTCCAAACATCTTTCATCTGAAAAATGTACTTATACCTGAATATTATATAAGAAAGGAAACATTAAAATAATTAAATTATTGCATGCAAAAAGCATTAAATGGAGAAAGTTATGCCATATTTAAAATAAATTTCTTATAGTATCTATATATATATTACACTAATATATGTGGCACAAAAATCCTCATTATTTGTTAATTATTTAATGGCAACGTCCAAATGAAACGCATCTAGGCTGTGGTATTTTATTTATTTTTTTATTTTTTTTTCTATTGGCTTTAAAAATAAATAAAAATCATGAATTTTAAATGTTTCAGTTTCAAATTAAAGTTATGTTATTATAAATGAAATGAGTAAAAAGTTAATTTAATTATTATTAAATATATTTTTAATGAAATTAATGAAATACAAAAAAATGCCATGGGTACAATATTTGACGATGCGTCAAGCAAGCATAAAAGTACAAAGTGTTTGATTTATCGGCACAGATATCATAAACACACCATATTGGTGCAATTTTTTTTTCTTTCTGATGACAATTTGGCAAAAACTTTGTTTTCAATACCAGTTACATATATATTTTTTAACTCTTTTCTATCTATATCATAAAGGCCAAATGTATCTGTGTGTAACACGTATGTCATTTTGCGCATGGCAACACTTTCAAATTTTAAATGAAATTTCGGTATTGCAATTTTTGCTACTAAAAATTTATTCACTTCTAAATATTGCACATATTCAATATTTACACCATTATGTAGGGAAAAAAATGTACTTTTAAATGAAATTCGTTTGAAAGCTGTATCTTAATTTCTTTTCAAAATATTAATTTTTTTGTAGCTTTTAATGTCGCTTTTCTAATTGTGGCAACAGAAGTACTCCATTTCAATTAAAAGCAAAGGAAAACAGGGAAAAAATTGATTACTCTATGTTGCCATTTTCTCATTAAAAGGTAGAAAATTAAAATTTAAATATCTTCTGTTACAAAACCTGGTGAATTTTGATTTCATTTACAAAATTTGATTTACATGTAAAAGAATATCAACATTTTAATATCTGTTTCAGCTAATAGCAGTGAGACTTCAAGTTTTGAATCAAAATGATCAAATTAAAATGGCAATTTTTTTGAAAAGGTGAATACAGATGCGAAATGTGCATTTGTAAATTTTGATATAGTGAAAATTAGGCTGGGTTTAAATAATAGTCTGGTAATAATAGTCTGGGGCTGGGGCTAGATCTATGATTAAGTCAAAGTTGAATAAATTTTGCTTTTTTTACATTTTAGAATACATATCATTATAGCATATTTTTATTTTACTGCTTACATATACGATGAAAGTTTAATTTTAACAATTTCTACAAATACATTTTAGAGAAATAGTAGTTTGTTAATTTGATGATAAATATTGTTTGTTTAAGAGTTAGACGTACCAATATAAAATGCATTTTTTAATATAGCTAACTTTGTAGGTTTATTATAAGTCAATGAAACAGTTCCTTCTTAAACATTTTCTTTTGTCAAAATTTGACAGTTCTACCTTGTTATTTTAAAAAGGAAATAATAAATAAAAAAAAGTTTAATTAATAATTATAGAACAAAACAATTTATATCATTTTAAAAAAGAAAATAAAAGTAAATAAACAGTTTATTAAAGAATAAATAAAAATTGCCGGATTATCATGTGAGGCATATATTTGCTTTTTTGTTGCAATTATGCCAATGTGGTGCATATATGATATCTGAGCCTAATTCTCTAGCAAAATCTTCTAATTTGGAAAAAAAATAATTAAAATAAATTATAAATAAAAGCAATATAATTTAATGCCTAGTTTGCATTTAAGGGAGACTTTTAAACTGGTCGCCAAGGACAGTTAGTCTAAATATAAAACTTTATTTCCAGCTGTTATTAAAAAAGTTTGTCATCAGGAATATTTTTTAATTAACCATTTTATACAAGCTGATTTTTAAATATGTGATAGATCTTACTTAATTTATCCGAAAATAAAGTGGCAGCTCTGATGACATTGATGGATGTGGTATTGAGGATTGAAAATGCCCTCTTTCCTTACACATGCTAGTCACAGATTTGTAAAACTTTAATTTCTTTTGGCAATATTGTTATTGAATATTACACAGAAATAAACAATTTTAAATTTCTTACATTGCTTTAAGTGTGAATAGATTAATCTTCTATAATTGAGTTGCATAGAGGTTTAAAAGTTTGAATGCATAAAAACTAATTAAAAAACCTTAAGAAGTAGTAAATTGATGTACATTTTTAAGAAACTGCTTTTTAAAAGTACATTTCTTCCCCTATTTAGTGGTGTAAATTGAAATTGTACAAACTTTAAAAATTAGAAACGTCTAGTAAAAGCAATTTTTTTTGGTCAAATTGTTGACACTATTAGTATGATGACAGTGTTATTCATTGACATGTTTTGCTTTATAGTATAGATCACTTTTAGGCTTAAAATTATTATTCTTGTTTTATCTTTAGTTACTTTTTTTTTGTTCATTTGAGTATAATTTTAAAAATACCTTTCTATTTTTCAGAAAAAATCATGTATTATTTATGAAATTTATCATAATGTGAACTTTTTGCAGGTGCTGGTTTGTGTGGTCTTGGTTTTATCTCTGCAATTACAGTGGGATTATTAGATGTGCATGGCTTTAAACGACTTGGCATGCTAGACAGAATAAATACTGAATCAAAGAATGTGGTATGTATAAATTTGATTTATGGTCTTGAATATGTTTGATTAATGAAAAAGTTTAATTTTGGATACATCGACTTTTTTGCGTTTATATTCAAGAATTTTTTTCAAAAGAAAAATTTGTAAAAATTACACTATTTTTAAAAATTTACATTGCTTCTAAAACATATTTCTTTTCTGTGTGGCAGTTTTTTTTTTTTTTTTTAAATGATGTGTTTTACAGTTTTTAAAAGCTATAATTTTCAATTTTTATGTGAATGAAGTAAAATACAGCAAAACTTTCCTAAAGTGATCAAATTACATTTCAGTAAAAATTGGTCACTCCGAGAGGTCTCTGAATGGAGGTCATATTTAAGTCTAGTTTTTGATTGTTGAAAATAAGGTAACAGGTAGTGTTATGAAAATTTATATTTCACATTAGGAAAAAAATATATAAAAATTTAAGTACCAAAGCAAAATAATAATTTAATTACACAAGTCAATTACTACAACGGTTTTATGAAAAAATATACATATTGAGATTTGCTATGATTTTACAAGTTTATTTTTTTGTAACTTTTTCCTCCAAACCCTTTCAAAGTTCAATAAATAAATTCAAGTCAAGTTCCCTTTTCAGCAGAGTATGACAATTCCAATAAAATACCTATTTGTTTGAGAGTTTTCTGACAGAATAGGATAGGAGGTTTATTGTCCTGAACTCCTGATTTGTGATAAAATTTAGATTCATCACCTAAAAATATCATAAAGTGATTTTATACTTAAAAGTTTCCAGAATAATAATAATAAAAAAATCTAAAAAAGTTAAAATTGATTTCTTACAAACCTGGTTCAAAATTTTGATGAATAATGTGCTCTTTCCAATTTTCACACAAATCATTGTAACATTTAAGTGTTTTTTCATATTCAAAAACATTGGGACCATATTCTATTCCAGCTATTTTAGACAGTTTGATGGATTGTTCTACAGGATCATTGTATGTCAAATCAAGAGTATTTTCTATTAACTCATTTGACAGTCCACAAGCTTTAAAACATCTCATGATTACTTGAATTTTTTACATTATATTTCAAGATGACATTTTCCAAGAAAATGCACCATGTACCATAATGTTTTTTGCCAATTTTGAAGCACTTTTAGCAGCATATATTTGACTTATAAGTGCATGTAACAACAGTATTCCAATTTGAAGCTTTGAATAATGTCATGATTCAAAGATTAAAGTCTGGCCCTTGTATTTGGTGGTAAAAATTGAAGTTTTATTCTGCTTAATTTTGTTTGGTTAACATAGCATGGTTAATTATCCAAAAATAGGTTGACATTTCTTTGCTGGATGCTCATTTTTTTATTGAATGCTGCTAACCATTTTTGAAAATAGATGACATCATCCATGCTTTTGCATTTGCCTTCCACACTATACCTATTTTAGTCATGTCTACATTTTTAAAGTATTGTGGTTATTGAGATTTCCAATTACTAAAGGTTTTTCTTTTTCAGTGTCAGTAGCACAAAAAAACTACACTTAATTCTTCATTTGTTTTTTCCTCCTTTAGCTTCTTCTGTCTTTTCCATCAAATTTTTTGTGAGTAGTGCACATAGAAAAAGCCCTGTTTCATTCATATTATAAATGTTTCAATCTTCATATCTAGTAAGAATCAAAGAAAGTTGCATTTTCCAATCTTCATAAAGCTTATTGTCCAGACATCTGCAGCTTTTCCACAAATCAATTTAAAAACAATATTGTTACAGTTACAAAATTTCTGTGACCAACCATAATTTGAAAAATCTTTGAATCTGAAGATTTTGGCTATTTGGATGCCTTTCTCTTTCATTTAAGTTCCATTTAGTGGTGTATTTTTGGCTGTTACTGTTGAAACCATTTATTCAAGACAACATTTACATTTTTTTTTCATTTTCGTTTCATTTCACATGATTTACTGCCTTATCATTCTTTTAAAATGAATTTTATTCTTCAAAATTTTGATTGCTTTTTTCCACAATAAAACGTTTGTGCTAATTTTCTTTCTGATCTTTCATTTTTATGTTCACTAGTACACCGAACCCGGGGTTTCCGGGTCACAAAGTAAAGATGAAAAACTTTTTTAAAATTCAAAATTGGAAAGTCTAATAAATTTTTTCTGCGTAATAGGCTTTTTAAACTGCCAACTAATTCCAAATAGCAATTTTATATGAAACATATTATTTATGTAATCATATACAGCTTTAAAAATTATTGGTACTTCCGTATTAGCGGGGCCGTAGCTAAGGGGGTGCTATGGGCGGCTCAGCCCCCCCCCCTAAAATATTTTGAGCCTTCCACCCCCTGGAAAAGATTCCAAGATCACTCAATGAATTTCTGTCCCGAAAATTCAAATGAAATAGTGTTTAAAAATCTAATTTAGTTTTGAAACCTTTTCACAGTTTTGCAGAGTTACTAAATTGTATCTAAAATAAGTGTTTCAACACTCCCTCATCCTATTTGTACATATGAAGTTAACATGATGGGCTATTTTGCACCAGTTATACACTCAAAACTTCATCATCATATACTTTTCTGAGCATAAAATGAAGTTATTTTAACAGTTTAATAAGAAACAGAGTACCTACAATATGAATATGCACTAATTTATCTTTCTGTGTCAGAGAAAGAGAAAAAAAACTATGAGCCCTCCTACATTCTTTTGAGCCCTCCCTATTGTTCACTACGGCCCTGCATATTAGACGCAAGATAGCAGTTATTAGCCAAAGAATAAAATTGCATTCTCAGTTTTTAAAAACAACTAAGAAAATATGACACACAGATATTCTTTAAAATACATTTTTGTAAAGGTTAATTGGTGTATATTTTGTAAAGTAAGTTTACAACGAACTAAAAGTCACTAAATTCATAAATAAAAACGAAATAAAACCAACAACATTCATTGGGTTTTATATCTGACGATATATTGACATAACAGGTTTTTAATTACTATTTTTTTCAGTTGCTATGAAAAAATGACAACTAAAATATACAGTGATCTGTTATTTTCCATGAAGAAAAGAGATAGATGGAGGTGCCGTATGCAATTAAAACGGTTTGATTGGCGTAATTTTTCCGATATAAGTCTCTCATTCGACCCAAACAAAACAATCACATGGAACAGAGACCGAATTTTTTAACATCATTTTTTCTCTAAATGAAAAAGATTTGAATATATTTTAGCATTATAAAATAGCATATTCATTGTATTATGAATTAAAATTGCATCGCTAAAAGTTTTTCTTTTTTGTGAAAGCACGCCGTTGTGTTTGATGCAATGCAGCGAATTTTAGAGTTACATTTTTGGCGTCACCTCCAGCCACTAAACTGCATCTCTATTTTTTTTTCTTTTTTACTCTATGGCTATTTTTTTTCTTTTTCCCTCATAAATGCGATACTCAAGTTGCCACCATTAGAGAAATTGAACCAAAAACTACAAAAAAATTAATATCTCAAAAACAAATTGAGATACAGTTTTCTAACAAACGGCATTTAAAAGTGCATTTTTTTCTCTAAACGATGGTATAAAGATTGAAAACGTGCAATGTCTAGAAGTTTAAAAATTTACAATAGCGAAAATTGCAAAACCGAAATTTCATCGGAAAGTGTTGCCATTCAAAACATGACGTATGCGTTACGCACAGATACGTTTGGCCTTTATTATATAGATTTATGACATCTATACATTCCTCTAAGTTTAATATCACCCTATTTGCTGCTATTGTTAAAATTCTGCCGAAATAGATATGTACTCAAGGAACGGCAGAAGTATGTAAATCACACACTCACACCTGTTTGATAAATGGTGTGAAGAGTAATTTCTATTTGGCTAATAATCATTCTGCATGTTTTCTTCCCCCTTCCTTTCTTTCCTTTTCCAGAGCGCAGGTTTGTGACATGCACCATCTTTTGAGATCATTATTTTACTAATGAAACCTCCTTCAAATGATCTGGAAAGAAAGGATTTTTTTTTTTTCATTTTCTATAAACAAACTCCTAAATTTTGGAGGGAATTTCACCGGGAATGGTTTCTGCATAGAGGTAAAATTAGCATTGAGCCTATAGGAATATATCTTGTTACATGAAAAAATGATCGTTTAAAGAGATGGTGGTCATTTAGTGGAGGTAGTTGCACGGGGAGGTTTCACCATACAAACAAAGCTAAATAGTGGAGACATTTTTTATAGATATACACAAAGAATAAAGAATTATATTTTTGACAGGATTGTTATTCAATATTTTGCATCATACTATCTTGTCTAACTGATAAATCTAATTAAGAAGCATCTAGTTTATTTTTCATTCTGATTTTGAATATAATTTGTGTGTGTGTGAGAGAGAGAAGGAGCAATTTTGATTTATTTAGCTCTTGTGATTAATAGATAGTTATAAAACTTCTAAAATGAAAACAAATTAGATCTGTATCTTGTATGACTGATTTTGTGTACATCGATTTTATTTCCTCTTTTATATTGATAAATTTTAAGGCTCAAATTCAAAGGAGCTACTTTTTGGCACACTTCTGAATTCATTTTTCTTCAGAAACACATGAAATTGGTAGAAAATTCAGGAATTGCATGTTTTCCATTCTTTGGGTAAAGACAAAAGATGTTTCAGAAAATATTGTCAAAGTGAATAATTAAATTGAATTCCCAATGCAGTATTCAACAAAGCAATGCCAACAAAAAGGGAAACTTGCCACCTCATGACAAGAATTGCTTATAACTTGATAAATAATTTATTTATGAAAAAATAGAAATACTGTTTGATTTCTAATTCCTTCAATAGTCAGGTATGCCTATGTTATGTCTTTATGTTAAAAAAATGTGTCAGAAAGTTTTGCATTGTTGAGCAGGGAATGTGAGAACACCTTAAGTGTAAAAATGTTTAATTTATAGAAAAATGAGAAATATAAATCTTGATTATCCAACATTTAGGAGATCAGGGAATATGTTTGAAAATTGAAATTGCAGGAGAACTGGGAGAACATTTTCAAATGCATTTTTTTTTAATTGTTTTGTCAACCTACAATTAAAATTAAGATTTACCAAAACAGGTTTTTAAAACCAAATTGAAACCAAAACTGAATTTTGGTAATCTTCCTGTTTTTGTCTGAAAACAAAAGTGTCGAAATTTTTTAAAACTGATTTATGTATACATAAAAATACATAATTATTAACTAATTATACATTTATGGAAGCACATTTCTAATAAAAAAGTGGACACACATATATATATGCTTGTAAATTTCATAGTAAAACAAAACATAAATATCCTGTACCTCCTTATGTAAGTTTTGAGTTGTTACCCTTGTTTAGAAATTTTATTTCCAGGACCCAAGTTTGCTTTTTGTGCCTCTGGCAAAAACTTTTAATTTTCTTATTGTATAAAAAATTAATTAATTCATAATGCAGAATGATTTTCAATTTTATGAATTTCATTTCATAAAAAAATGTTTTGGGTGTATATATCTCGATTTTTCGTTTATAGTGATTTTTGTAAATGGTCATCTATTATATTAGGACTTTCTCTGAGAGAATTCAAAACACTTGAGTGGTTTCAAACTGAAACATTTCATATTGTTAAGCCTGCAGCTTTTAATGAGCAGGTGAGAACTTCAAAATTTAGTCATATGTGCATTGCTTATTTTATAATTTACACTAAAGTCTTTTAAGCCAAAAACAAAAACAAAATTGATTTTCCAGTCAATTTCTAATTTAAATTATTATAAATGAAATACTTAGCTACTATCATATACTAATCACTGTTATCATGAAAAAAAAAATAATAATAAAAATAAAATAAAATAAGATAAATCTAAGATGAAATTTCTTTAATAACATACCTTATTTTCTTTTTTATAAAACAATGTCAAGAAAAAAAATCATTCATGTATTTTTGTTTTCTGTTTAATTTTAATTTTAATTTGCTTGCACTTATGATAGATATCAGATTCTAATAATAAAAACACTTCCTTGTATTTCTTAATTTTGGCTTTTATGTAATTTTTGTAGACAAAGGAAATATACATAGTTGTTGATGAGAATTCATCTAGATTTATGATATTTCAAATGATTTGTCAAAACTATGTATTATTTAATAGATTTTTTAATGTTTTGAAATAATTGAGTTTTTAAATCAGTTATAAGCATTTTTAATAATGTTTAAAGTTTTGAAATATTTATTATTGCCGAAACGTCAGTGAAGGCTTACTTTGGAGACACGAAATTTTTTTGTGTCTGTCAGTCAGTCTGTCAGTCTGTCTGTTCCACGATAACTTCCGTAAAAAGCATCCGATTGGCTTGAAATTAAGTGGGTATGTTAGTGAGGCACTGGGATTAAGCTGTATAGTTTTTTGTAAGATTTGGTTCATTCGTTCGGAAAATATAGAATATTTTATTTTGCGTAATAATGCTTTTCTATGGCAAATCCAATGATTTCCATTTTTTTTTTTTTCTTGAGAGAAAATGTCACATTATGATAAATGGATGCTGAAATTTACCGGTTAAATTATTCGTATTGTTTTGAATTTTTGTCTATTCATTTGTCAGATTTTTAAAATTATTACTGTAAATTTTGGAGATTTTTTATAAATGTATTCCAATAATATAAACTAATTTGTTTTAGAGACTTACTTATTTCAAATGTATTTATTTCATTTTCTTTATTTTCTCTTAATGGTTGCTAAGAAACTATTCATCCTAATCCTTATTTTTATAATGTTATAAATTTGAATGCGTGTAATTATTGAACGCGAAAATTTAAATGAAGTCAAAGTCAAAACTGATGAATTAATATCTTTGTGTATAACATAGCCCCGAAAAGAACATAGGCTATGTTTTATTGATTTTATTAACATATTTTCCTTAATAATTCAAAATTTCCTTCTTTTTCATGCAGAATCAATAGCGATCTTTTAGATAAAATTTAACCAATTTCCTTTATTGTTGCCAAAAGAAAAACCAAAATCTGGAATAATTTGTCAACGGCAATAGTTTCAATTGAGCAAGTTCCATTCGAAAAATTAAACTAAGAAAAAGTAAATATGACGTCAGAATTAAAATAAAAATAAATATAGTACTTTGTTAAACATTAAACACGGAAATTTGTTTCGTTAATAAGAATTTTTCTGACAAAAATGGGGGCATAATTAGAAGTAAAAGAAATAAAAAATAGTTATATTTTTAACAAATATTTCACCTGATAAAATTTGACGTCATAATTGAAATAAAACAGGTATTTTATAGTAGTCGTTAAAAATATAAGAACTCATGAATAATGACGTCATTGCCGAAACTTCAGTGAAGGCTTATTTTGGCGGCACAAAATTTATTGTTTTACCCCTGTCAGTCAGTTCTGTCTGTCTGTCTGTTTGGCCGCGATATCTGCCACAAAATGCAATCAAAACTTCTTTTTTTTTCGGAAACAAAATTGTAAAATCCTAGATTACTGAGTTTACACTTTCAAAAGTTCCTGATACATCAGATTTGGGTGTAAACAGGCATGTAGAATTATGAGGATAATGAAAAATGCTTATTAAAACTGTTACTTATCCTTATAAATCAAAATGTATAAAGAAATACAAGATATATGATAACCATTAGCAAATTGATAGAAAGTTACAAATTTAAGTTTAATGGGGGCTTTTCTTCAGGGGGGCAGAGCCCCCCTGAAGAAATCTATGTTATAATTTAAAAAAAACAAAAGTAATAGATCATGAAAAATTCAGAATATCCTAACATAACTAAATCTTTAATTTAACGCTTTTGTTGGCTGAAAACTTCTTATTCTTATTTTATTCTTATAAATAATTACATAATTTGAAAATTTTAAATTACAGTTTCCAGGAAGTTGAATATTACCCAAAGTGTGTTTTAAAAAAGAAATGATGTGAAAGCTGACGTTGAGGCTCTTGATCTGCAGATTTACTAGTTGGTTTAATGATGATGATGATAAATTTGAAGAAATATCTTTATTTAGATTATAACATAAGGTTTATTTATGAGCTGGTTGTTTTTAATAATAATAAAACTACAATAAAGATCTTAAAAATGACATAAAGAAGGTTGGCCATTTTTAGCTTTATTCAATACCATATTATCCAATCAGTAAGTACATGCCTAGAATTTCATTATTTGTCTGAACACCAAATTATGTAAATCATATTCTGAATATTATAACAATAAATATTCTACCCTTTGTTGATTAAACTAATTCAAACATAACAGCACTTTTTTTAAAAAAAATACATGGGATGTTTTGGGGTAGACAACATTTTAAAATTTAATTTGATGTAAGCATAATGTTCAAAAAGTATCACGAAGTATGTTTTTGTAACTATTAAATTAAATTATAATTTCATTAAAATTTTGTACGTATGTGTAATTGTTATTTATGTTTAGTTGATGACTAAGAGTATATATTGTAATTTATTTAATTTCTGTAGAAAATATCCGATATAAAGCAGTTTTCTTCATCTTACTGGCTGATGATCTTAACCATAATGTTCTTTTACAATGGAGTTTTCCCATTTGTAGCTGATGCTAGGTATGTAATTTGATATTTTAAAATATCACTTTATGGCATTAAAGCTATTACACATTCCATTAAACATTAATTACTTTATTATTTTTATGAATAAAAAATTTAATATCTTTTGTGTATAAGTATTTTATTTAAAACAAGGGGTTGTGGTTTTCATCCTTTTTATTATTGTCATTAGTATAAAAATGGAAAACAACTAAAACAACTCATTTTTTCTTTTAAACTGTCTAATAATGTATAATTATTTAACTTAGAATTCATTTAAGACTTTCAACTCTTGTTTTTCTTTCTTTTCTTTTTTTAGATGCATAGGAATTCTAAGTTTGAGAAAAAATTATTATTAATTGGTTAACTCTCATTAAAACTGAAAATCATTAGTTACATAAAGAACGTTTTCAAATCTCATTTTTTTTTTTTTTTTTTTTTTTTTTCGAAGAAGATTGTTATTTTGATACTATATATCTTTATTCAAATATTTCTCTCTTTTTCTTGAGTATCTGAAAAAACGAATATAATGTTTCTTAAATATTCATTACAGTAGAACCCTTTTAGTACGAACACAATGAGAATTACTATTGTCATTCACTGTTTCTAGTTGTCCTGTCAAGTTGTATATATATTTAATGTGATTTTAGACCTTTTAGTATGAACATACTTAACATGAAATATTTTTTATCATGAATGGAAAAATATCGTCTATTGAAATATTTTCTGTTCATAGCATGAAAAGCAAGTTTTTTAATACTTTTCAATGCAGTTACACTGATTTCTGTTTATTTCAAACTTCAAATTTTTTAACGAATATTTCTCTTGGAAATGGCTTTTGTTTTCAAAGCTGCAGACTAACGACTGTAAAATTGTCAGGCAATTGCTCTTTCTACCTACTCAAAAAATAGCATTTTATTGTAAGAATTGCATTGAGAGGTTGAAAAAAAATGTGTATAACATTTAAAATTTTTTTTAACAAAGCTGTTTACACAAGTTAATTAAACTGTGGTAGTGATAAGCTAAATTCTAATTCGCAAAAATAAGTTGAGTGGGCTGTTTTAAATTATGGTTGATTTCTTTAGTAAGTACCACTCAGTTCTCCTTGGATAGCCTTCTTCCGAGAGATATTCCACATGAAGATCTTGATGGATAGATCTTAGGAAACAAGTTCAACACTAGCAACACCATAGCTTTAGAAAATACATATATATATTTTTGCACTCCTGTTCCATAGAATATGTCATGCTTGTAAAGTGTGGATAATGTGAACTATTTTTAACACAAACAAAAAAATTTCCCGGTCAGTGTTCATATTAGTAAGGTTCGACTGTATAAATCATAAATATGAGGAAAAAAATCAATGAAGAGTTTTTATTAGATTTGTTGTTGCAGCATATAATCAGAAGTACATTTTTCTAAAAATGATATTATTTGGTAATGAACATAGTAACTATCTTAGTGCTTAGAATTAAGTAATTAGTTTTAAAGAAAATACTTTTTTAGATAATTTTTTATGCTAAAATATCTATATAAATATAATAAAAAGTGTTAATTAGATAGCAATATTTTCATTTGTTTTCCAAGAAGCTATTACTGATCCTGTGTTGAGTGTTTTAAGAATTATTGAACTGAAAAGAGTAGCAACCTGCAGAATACATGGAACTTGGAAATTAATTTAACGAAAATTCTGTCTTTTGTGTATTCAATAAAATAAATCTGTTAAGCACTTAAAATGTTTAAAATTTGAATATTTTCTAATGTGTGTTGATATGATGCAGAGAAAATTTTTCATGTCTGCCTCTCATTGAAAATATATTTATTCTTTTCAGCAAATTCATAAAAGACAAGTATGATTACGATGATACTAATGCTGCATACATTGCTGGTACTGTTTATGATGTCTCATTGGTTTTATCACCATTTTTGGGTGGCTTAATTGTAAGTCTATTTCTCAAAATTAGGTATCTTTTAAGTTATTTTATAATATTTTTTTAAATTATTGTTTGTCTTATTGACATTACAACAGTTTTTTACTTACTCACTATACATAGTATAAGTTAAATCTTGTTATCATTTTAAAAACTGAACTATTTGTTTGACAGATTTACACATTTCAGAAACTGAAGATTCTAAAAAACATATTTTTAGAAAAAAAAATTGACATCTGTGTGTGTGTCTGTAAATGCTCCATCTCTTGAACAAACTGAGATAGGGGCTTGAAATTTGGTGTATATTTGGTATGTAATAATGGAAAGAAATCTATTAAATATTAGTAACTTTGTTTATCTGAAACTTTTTTTTTTTTTTTTTTTAATTCTTAAAATATATATTCTGATAAAAGTCTGATAAAAATTTTTGAAACTGTTAATTTTAAGGTAGAATATAAAAAACACACACACACACACACAAAAAAAAAAAAAAAAAAAAAAAAAAAAGAACTTAAATTTTGCATTAAGATTGAAGTCAGTTGGATATAATTAATTGCTGTATAATTGAAATACATATTTCTGTTCTTTATTTTAAAGCCAACGTTTTCTGGGGGTTATTTTTTAGTTAAACATTTTTATGTTTCTTTATAAACTATTATTCATATAAGTGCTGAAACATCCAAGGCATCATGTTTACCAAATTTACTTCTGGTAAAATAACTCAAGCATTTCTTATTTTGTAAATATTTGTTTTTCTTATTCTTCTTTATAAAATAAAGGAAAGGAATATAACTGTAAAATTATAATGCATATTCACATTTTATGTTTAGTTTAATCTTATTTTGATCTTTATATCATTCTCATTTTTTTATATTTCATTTTATTGTAACTTTTTTTAAAACTCATTAGAATACCAGCTTTTACGCTAACTGGTCTTCATATATATTGTTGGCAGTCTAAAAATTATATATATTTCATAAATGCTTGAAGTCAGCACCACTTGCTGAGTGATATACTCCAAAAACTAATCAGATCTAGTTTATATCAAGGACTTTGAAATTTGTCAAACAATGTTAATAGAATAATATAATACAAATACAGTTTGTGAATAATAACTAGTAACATTATTGCTACATTCAATATAGTTTAGTACATTATGAAGAAAGATGATAGCAAGGTAAAACCAAAACTGACTTGTATCAATCAAAATCTTCCGTTTTCTTTCTTTCTTTTTTTTTTTCTTTTGGATAAATTTGGCAACCCTTTGTAAAGACAACACTTTTTTTTTCCAGCCTCGACAGCATAAAGCTTCACATTATTGAGATTGCTTATAAAAAATGTATTAAACATATATGAGTAAAAACAACATTTTTTGCCATTGTAGAAGCAAACATTAGAAACTCTTTTTCAAAAATAGTAATTCAGAATTTTCAAAATAATAACTGTAAATTAAATCATTTCCATGGATCATATTGGTGAATTTTATTGTTTGTTATTGCACTTGTTAGTTGTAGGATTCAATAATCAAATCCATTAGAAGTCAATTTATTAAAATCATTCAAAAGTATCATATATGATATGGCAACACCAGTGAGGCACATTGTTTACATGCAAATTCACACTGATTCACCCAGTCAAAATTATATATTTTTACAACTGCAGTTAGTTAATAGTGAACAACACGAATATAAATTATAGACAATTAACAGTTAAATAGCATGGAATCTGTTACCCTGGTACTTGGGTTCCATAATTAATCTACCCAAATATTGAAGATGAGATTGCTATTGATGCTAATTAATCATGAATACTT
This sequence comes from Maratus speculifer, assembly GCA_964019185.1. Lineage (NCBI taxonomy): Eukaryota > Metazoa > Arthropoda > Arachnida > Araneae > Salticidae > Maratus > Maratus speculifer. The sequence continues at coordinate 54,299,913 of OZ025291.1, forward strand.
ACATGAGTTACTTCTGCAAGGATCAAAATTCCATAAAATTTTGTGTATGCTTTATTTTTATAACTAAAAAAAGAAATGTTATCTGAGCCTGTAAATGAAAAAACAAACAAAAAACATATACCTATATCATGATGATGATGAATTCAGAGGGTGGACATATCTTCCCTGCCACTTCCAGAACATCCATATGTCAATCGTAGAAGATTTGGGATTTTATGCTTATCATGTTAGTGCTGTGGATGTAAAAATGTGCACCTCCTCCACCTTTGAAACTCCATATTTGCCCCCCAGGTGCATCATAAGTTGCTTCTGTGAAAAAGGCTCTGATTTCAACACTAATACCTACTGTATTTACTTGTGTATAATGCACAATTTTTTTTTCTTTGAAAAAATTAAGATAAAACTTGTAGTTGCGCATTATACATGGAATATTTTTTTACTGTTTGAAGTAATCACACAATATACATATGAATTAAGAAATGCATTCAAAGAAGACATTAAAAATAAGAAAATCTTACTTAATAGAAGTATTGCTGCATCTTTATTTCATTCCTTGCATTTTTTTTTTTTTTTTTTTTTTTATTATAGAGAAACGCTAGTAACGTTATTTAAACACTAATAAGCAATTATCATTGCCATCACTCACTGTTATCCCTCGTCATGCACTCCCTACCCTAAGTCTAAAAAATGTAATTTTGCCTTGTTTTCTGGCCTATTGCAATGTTTGTTTTGACTTTCTTTACTCAAATTCCTTTGGAAATTCATTTATTTGCATATCAAATTTATGGTTCATGTTGTATAAGAGATTTTAAAAAATTGTTATTTTTCCTTCTAAAGTAAGAGTGCATGTTATACACATGTGTGCAGTGTACATGTGTAAATACAGTACATGCTAAATATTTGTTTTGATATTCTAGGATGTGTTCGGCAAAAGAGGAATTTTGACAATAGCTTGTGCTGTTGCTACTATTCCAGTGTTTGGACTTTTGGCATTTTCAGATGTTCATCCTTTAGTGTCAACTTTATGGCTTGGAGTAACCTACTCTGTTGCAGCAGTAAGTAAAATAAATATTATTGTTAAGTTTGAAAGTCGTGATTTTGAAATAGAATTTTAAAGATTTTATGTACTGTAATAGAAATTATCTTATATTCCTTTGTTCAAAATCTCATATTTCTTTTTTTCCTTATAAGTCTTTTTAAAATTGAACTTATACAATTTTACTTCTATTTTAACCTTTAATGCAATCAAATTTTACCCATTGTAACACACATAAACTGTTTTAGGCAAGCATGTGGCCCTCAATTCCATTAGTTGTAGCTCAAGCTACAATTGGAACTGCTATGGGTATAGCAACTTCAATGCAGATGATTGGGATAGGATTTTCGAATCTGATAGTTGGTGAAATATTGGGACATGAAGATAAGTAAGTTTCATCAGTAAATACTTCAGTGATTTATTTTTATATTACTGTTATCAATTTTATCTCTTTTTAGCATTTGTTTATGTTGTTAAATGTTGTAATTTAATGTTTTATTATGTTTATACAAAATACAATGAAAATTTTGTTTAAAATATTGCAATTTTTTCTTTTTCTTTTCTTTTCCTTTTTTTTAAAATTTTTTTTGTGAAAAACGACATGGTAAAAATTGCAAAACAATTCACAACCTTTATTTCTTAGAGAGGGAAAAAAATAAAAAAAAAAATAAAGTAAGGGAAATAAAATAATAAAAGTTTCTTGAAGTTTTTGACTCTATTTTCTCTTATTTGTTTATTACATTTTTCATGCAAAACCAGCTATTTTTATTTGTTACTTATTATTATTTTTCATTACTGCCTTTTCAGTTAGCTGGTCACCATTGTTATATATGCATATATATCTACACGCACACACACATATATATATATAAATATATGCATATGCATATATGAATACATAAATGTACAATTGAGGGGAAAAAAGTAAACATCCCCTATTAATTCCTCAACAAATTATTGTAGAAGAAAGTTATTGGTACAAAACGATTGCAAATAAAGCATACTTTTAAATGATGCATATAAAATTTGCTGAGGGGACTGTTTACATAGTAAAACAAAACCACACTCAATTTTTTTCAACGGCAATAACCAATATCTAATTTTAACAAAATATTTCAAGTCTTCGGTTCAAAGTATGCCTATATTCCAAATTTTAAGTCATTTAAAAGTTAAATTTTTGAATTATATATGTTTAAAATTCAGTGTTTTTAATTAATGTTAAATTATATTTTCATATTTTTATTAATATCGCCTGAAATTATATTCCTAATGAGCTAACTTTTTATGTAGCGATAGTACTAAAATACCCAAACATAAATATTTTGAATTTGCAATTTTTAGAAATTTATGATATGAGTTATGAAATTAATATTCAAAAAAATTATGAATCATAACCTACAATTTTTTTATATATATTTAGATTTATTATGTCATGTTTTATGGAAATTCAAAATTCAATATTTTTTTCCAAATAGTTTTCAAATTATGCTTAAAAAACGGCAAATGGATGGTTTAAGGGGCTGTCTACCATAGAAGTGATTAGATATTTTGAAACTTCTAATGTTATTCTGTAATCTAGTATTTTTCAATGACTGCTTGAATTTCAGCTAAATTGCCATCATTAAGAAGGACTCCTTCAGCCAACAATTGAGTACCAAACTTCAACTTGGATACAGTCCCTAAAATATGCTCATTTTAAAATAATTAATTTTTCAGAAAGTTATTGTACAAATTGCATGAGAATTTGATTTTAGGCTAGTTGAAGGGTGTAGAATTCATTTATACTGTCAGAATTATGTACTGCTATTGGAAAAAAAAAAAAAAAAAGGAGTTTGTTTTAATATGTAGTGGCCCCCTGCACAAATTTTATATACATCATTTCAAAGTAAACTTTATTTCCAATCACTTGTTACCAGTAGCTTTTTTCTACAATAATTTCTTGCAGAGTTAGTAGAAACGTTTACTTTTTTCCCCTTATGACTGTACATATGTATGCATGTATACATACATAAGTATAGATGTATATGTATATATAACATTGGTGCCTGGCTAACCGAAAAGTACCATATATTATTTTGTGAAGTTATAAAACTTTTTATTAGTGACTGCAGTTTTAAAAATTGCAGTTAATCAATTGTGCTGTTTAAAGAAAATCCAAATTAGTGCAAATCTTTTTAACTTATAGTAGTTTTGGTAGCATTCAGCACACTGTCACCTGTTTAAAGATTCATGGAATTTTGCTCATACATAATAAAAAGAAACGGATTTGAGTGATATGTTTATAATCAATATAATAACATTCCTGTTCATTCTATTGATTTATACCCATCCCTGAAAACCATTTCTCTTCCATACATATGAATATATTCCATGAATAATATAATCATTATTTGCACTGATGACTTTGTCTGCTCAATGCTATTGAAACTAGTCTGGTATAAGTTAAAAAGTTCTAGTTAAAAGTTCTTGTTTTACTTGCTTATATTGTATCACAGCAAGTATCATCTTAATTGTCATATTTTGATGCATTAATAAAATGTAAAAATTAAACTGATTAGTAAATAATAATTTAATGTATTAAATATTGTGTATGTAATGTCAGGGTTGCCACGCCACCTGGAGAACTTGGAAAACCGGGAAAACACAGGAAATTTCAAAATCCCCTCCCAAAACAGGGAAAATCCAGGGAATTTTGCAAAAATCCCAAAAAATCTGGAAAACACAGGGATTTTTTTTCCTACTATATTCAAACATAATTTTTTTTTTCGTCTTTCATTTTGTCTAATGTCAAGATGTCTAATTAGCATACATAAATGCATATATTTTTGCGCACTCAACATAGAATAAATGCGTTGCAGTACAGGGAAAACACAGGGAATTTTTTTTCCAAGATTAGAGTGGCAACCCTGAATGTTGTATAATAATGTATAAGATCAGTTAATAAGTTAAATTTTAAATCTTTTTAACCTCTGGTGCATTATAGAATGCAAATTTATTTAAACAATGTCTAATTATAGATTATTTAAGTATTTTATAAATTGTGTGTGAAGAACTTAAAAATATATTTTTCATAGTTTTGTTTTTTATTTGGCATGAAATTTTGTTTTCTATTTGTTATTTTCTTGTTATGTCTATGTTTGATACAGATATTTAATTAGTTAGAAAAACAGCCATCATCTTTTGCAATATCACTGGATGTAGCATTGGGGGCCGTGATCTCTCTCTGAAATGAAGAATGCAATCTAATTGCAAAGATCACACTTTGTAGCTCTAATATCCTCAGTCTCCTATAATCAGGTTGCCATTAATTTCCCTTTTACTGGGAGACATTATGGGACAAATGGCTGTTTCCATTATTGATTAAGATCAGTTACATATTTGCAGGTCAGCTTGTATAAATTCATTTAGCATCAAACTTTCTGCCTTTTAGACTATTTTTGTTTCTGTTATTATTATCAGTTGTTACAACAATAGTTGTTTCCAATTCAGATTTGTTTTGGGTTTGATTTAGATTAAACTCATTTTTCAAAAGGAAATACAGAATATATTTTTTAAATGAAAAAAAGATATATTTGAGTATGAGTGGATGGAATTGTGTGTGTATATATTTATAATGAAGATAAAATCACACATTTTTTGTGTAACTCAAGGCATTTAGGACCTGATGAATCTGTCTTGATTCTACAAATATCCATTATTTTTTTTTCTTCTGTTTTTACTTTGATTTTATAATTATGTTGAAAATCTTAAATTGAACAATCTTTTTCAGAATGAAAAAATTTATTTTTTATTTATAATTTCACAGTTACACAATCTTTGTTGGTAATTTATAGTGGTTTTTAATGGTTATACATATATGTATATATTATATAGGGTCTGATAAATCTACTATGGTTCTGAAAATTTCGAATATATTCCTTTTAATTCATTTTTTTTTATGTTTTATTGATTTATATTGTTTTACAATTAATGATTTTATATATATATATATATATATATATATGATATATATATATATATATATATATATATATATATATATAATGATTTTATATATATATATATATAAAGATAAAATTTGTATTCGATTAGCTGTGGGAATCTTTAAAAACTTTTAATTAGATTTATCAGATTCTTAGTTATTAAAATTTTTAATCAGCTTTTTTTTAATGTAATTTTCTATTTCTATTTTTAATTAATTAAACCTTTCTAAGAAATAAAGGTAATTTTTTTCACTAGTTTTTTAAATATGTAGATGATATAACAGCCTGAAAGACAACTGCAAAAAATCCTTGTATTGAACATCCATAAATCAATGATTTTATTTCATTTAATTTTAATAAACACATTTCCTATTGAATTTCCCTGTAAATTTTAGTTGTTTGATTTATCAATTCTTCACATATGACACTTGAAAGTTATAAATTAAAATCTCATGAGTATTATATAATTTTTGTTATTTTATTTTTTTACCTGACTTTAGAATGTTTTTTTGCTGAAATATTAGAGGAAAATTACTTTGCATACACATTTGCATTTTTATTATTTACCTTAATTTGTAACTTTAAAATTTTTAATTATAAAATTAAATCAACAATTATCAAAATTTTAATTTCAAAGTAATCAAAATGATTGTTTTGCTTTAAAAAAAATGACAATGACTAAGCCTTAATCTATTAATTGTCACATCCCTAATATTAGAGTAAAAATTGTAGATTATTTTCTGTAACTGTGTTATAAAAAGATTGCTTTTGATATGGGTTTCAAGTTAGTGTTTTTGATTTCAATGACTAAAAATTTTGTCAAATTTAACTTGAGTTTTGATGAAACAACAGTTTTTGTTTTTATTTGGATTGAGTTTAGTAAAGATTTTTGGGGTTTTATCAGGCATAATTTGATTCATGCAGGAATTAAGTTCAGTTAAGCATTCAATGTTTTATATTTTTGAAAAGCTTAATGAAACTTGTGAATTATATGATAATAGAACAAAATATGTTAAAAATATTTCTTTTGCATAGTGTGCCCAAAGATACCATTCTGTTACACTGGAAATATGTGATGATTTATCTGCTATGTAATACTTTGGCTTGTGTTGCAACATCTACAACTTTGAATATTGTAGATTCAAGAAAGGTATTTATGATTTTTATAATTAATTTCTGCAAATTAATAACATGCAGTTTTGTTAAGATTGTTTAATGTAATACTACAATACAAAATTTATCTCATTAGCCAATGTGGTGTTTTGATGACATTATCAAAACAACCATTTTATTTTCTGAATTTCTTCAGTTATGAGTGTTTGCCTGGAAAATATTATGAACTGCGATCTGGATGAAGAGGGGAAAATATTGTGGGTATTAGAGTAATTTATATTGAAATAGCAATTTTACTTAATCAAAGATCCACCTATGTTAATGGTTTGCAACAATTATGAAATGGCAGAAATTTTAGGTAGATTTTCTAAGAAATACTACCTATCTCAGTTTTTCGTGTGTTGAAATTTCTGAAAAACTATGCACATCTACATCGATCATGACTTCTAGTCTTCAAAACCATCCACAGTTAAAAACTTTATATATGTATCTACCTATATGTCTGTATATATCTCTGTATATACAGGGTGTTTCGCTACCAGACCGACAAACTTTGAGGGGTGATAGTAGACATAAAGACAAACATTATTAAATAGGAAACCATGGGGCGCAAATGTCTTCTATAGGAGCTAGGGGTCATTAAAGTTTAAGGTCCAAAAATTCAAACGCTGATAAAAATTAGAAAAAAGGGTCGATTTGTTTGCAGTTTTCTCTAAAATCATTCTTTATAACACGATTTTATTTATTTTTTAATTTTAAAGGTTAAGTTCAAAAATTGTCAATAGAGGGCGCTTTAGACTTTAGAGTAACGAACAAATACTTTTTGCCGTTCTTTTGCGCATGGGGTTGAAATTATTCTAAAGTTTAGACTTTAACTTAAATTTTAAGCCCAAAATCGGAAACATGGGGATCGGTTAACTAGCGAAAATTTAACTGTGAACCGAGGGGGAGATTTTAAACGCTCATAAACATTGGACAAACTAATTGATTTTGTTGCTGTTTGCGTGTAGGTCATTCCCTTAGTAATTATTTTATTCAAAATGATGTACAGCTTTCATGTCCTCATTTTTTGATAGAGGGTGCTTCCGACACATGTTCGACATTTCAATGGTATTACTCCTGGGTGTTTTACTACCAGACCACCATACTTCCAGGATGTGTAAGGGATGCAAAGACCACTCGGAATCACACAGGAATGTAACGTTGAAAAATGTTTTTTTGCATGTTACGTTTAAAAAAAGCAGAGAAAAAAAAACAGAAACAAGCAGAGAAGCAGCAACGTGTTAAAGTGACAGAACAAAGTTTATTTAAAGGTTTTACTGCAAAAAGTGTTCGAAATTACGACCAGAAAATGCCCGGCAAACTACTTGACAGCGATAGTAGATGGCACTGAGATTTTCTTGCGGTAGATGGCGCTGAACGGTAATGCACGTGAAAGTTTCTCTCTCATTGCACAGCTCTATGTGGTTCCAGCACGATCGGGCTCTTCCACATTTTACCAATGATGTTCACAGATACCTCAACGTAACATATGGACAGCGGTTGATAGTTCGTGGTGTCTCAGTTTATTGGCCTTCCAGATCACCGGACCTATCAAGTATGAGCTTCTTCTGCTGGGGTCACATGAAAAGTTGGGTGTATGAGAATCCGTTACCATCAATTAAAGATTTAGCAGCTCGCATTTCTGTAGTTTCCGGAAATCTATCAAAGATTCCAGGAATGTTTCAAAGCGTGGGGAATTGCATGCGACGCCGCTGTCAAGCATGTCGAATTACTTCTGGTCGTAATTTCGAACATCTTTTCTAGTAAAACCTTTAAATAAACAGTTTTATGTCCATATTAATGTGTTGCTGTTTCTCTGCTTGTTTCTGTTGTTTTTTTCTCTGCTTCCTTTAACCATAACTTGCAAAAAAGACATTTTCAACTTTACATTCCTATGTGATTCCGTGTCGCTTTCGCATCCCCAACACTTCCTGGAAGTATGGTAGTCTGGTAGTAAAACACCCAGGAGTTGCACCATTGAAATGTCGGAGGTGCCCTCTATGAAAAAATGAGTACACCACAGCTGTACGTCATTTTGAATAAAATAATTACCAAGGGAATGACCTACATGCAAACCGCAACAAAATCGATTAGTTTGTCCAATGTTTATGAGCGTTTAAAATCTCCCCCTCGGTTCACAGTTAAATTTTCGCTAGTTAACCGATCCCCATGTTTCCGATTTTGGGCTTAAAATTTAAGTTAAAGTCTAAACTTTAGAATAATTTCAACCCCATGTGCAAAAGAACGGCAAAAAGGATTTGTTTGTTACTCTAAAGTCCAAAGCGCCCTCTATCGGCAATTTTTGAACTTAACCTTTAAAATTAAAAAAACAAAACAAAAATCGGGATATAAAGAATGATTTTAGAGAAAACCGCAAACAAATCGACCCTTTTTTCTAATTTTTATCAGCGTTTGAGTTTTTGGACCTTAAACTTTAATGGCCCCTAGCTCCTACAGAAGACGTTTGCGCCCCATGGTTACCTATCGCCCCATAGTTACCTATTTAATAATGTTTGTCTTTATGTCTACTATCACCCCTCAAAGTTTGTCAATCTGGTAGCGAAACACCCTGCATATATATGCCTGTCTCTATATATACACTTTTTTATGGGCATGGAAATTTTCATAATTCTGCACAAATCTCTTTCAAATTGGTGAATAAAATCAAGGGGCAGAAAATCTTGGCCAAGTTCATGAATGGTGAAAATCAGACCAAGGGTTTAGAAATAAGGAGGGAGGGATTTTGTAAAAATCAAAAAATCTCCATAACTAATGAATTATAATAGCTGTCAATCAGTTTTAATTTATTATTACTTCTATAAAAAAGGCTAAAGATTCTGATATGATAGATTTTTGATAAAATTAAAAATGGCTTCAAGGGGTGGAAAAAATAGTTTTAAGAAGAAAAAAAAAAATCCTAACTTCGACAATTCTCAAGATATTAAATCTAATTAAATTTATTGTAATATTGCTTAATATTATCTACAATTTTTATATAAACAAGATTTTGATAGGACCAACTCTTAATGCCAAAACAAAACAAAACAAAACAAAAAAAAAAAAAAAAAAAAAAAAAAAAAAAAGGAACAGCCTATTGGATTAAAATGGGAATCTATGGGAATTTGGCAAAATACTGAAAATAGTGTCAAATTGGTGAGTAATTTTGGTCACCAGATCTGGCGAATAAATCACCAAGTTGGTAACAAACTTGGTGGCATTTGGCAACAGAATTAGGTCCCCCCTTATAGGTATGTACTGAGAAAACAGTTTATAAATTAAGTTTTAATTAATTGAATGAAAAGTAATAATTGAATGAAAAGTAAAAATCGCTTATAAATTTCTTTAAAAAACATGTCAGAAGTTTTGAAATCTTTACTTTTAAAATAGTCTGAAAATGTGTCAGAAAATTTCAAGATTTAAAATCTTGACACATTTTCAGACTAAATGGAAATTTTTTTTTAAGTGTCTGTTTCTGATAAAACCAACTCTTACAAAAAAAAAAAAAAAAAAAAAAAAATTAAATACTTATCAAAAACACCCAAATAAAATTGTTAAATTGGATTTATCTTAAATCTTCATTTGTTTTTTGTTTGGGAAATTAGCACTTAACTTCGAAATCTACCTCCAAACATATGCCAAACCAATAGGAATTTTTTTTTGTTTTGTATGTTATTAAAAAAAAAAAAATAAAACTAAATTTTCTTTAATGATATTCCAGAGTTAATGAAATTTTGGCATCATTAAAAAAATAAAATAAAAAATCTCTAAATTCATAGTGAATTAGTTGCTTAGAAAAAAATTCCTAAACTTATAACTGTTAACAAGTCAGATTTGATTCACTTTAGTTCTAAACATATCAAATATATATATGTAGAATGCTGCACAGATTTTTTTCCTTTTAATATCTTAGGAAGATTACAAAATTATTTGAATATAAATTATTTCATGTGTATTGATAAGTAATAATAGTAATAAAAATTGAAAAAAAATGACTTAGTTATCCTGGATAAGTCCTATTTAAATTATTACAGCTAATAAAATGTAGATATCATTAATTGATATGATACAATTATGTAACACAGTAACTCTCTGTAAGGCGTGCTTTGCGTAAGATGGAAATCTGTTTAAGTCTGAAAAATTTTAGAGTCCCTGCAAATCCATAGGCATAGAATATTGTCTATTGTGAAAAATTTTCTTGCTCCCAACCGATTCTGTCTTTGACAGAGTTTACTATATTTTGACTTTATAATAAAAATAATGGCAAGTTAAATAACTTAGTATTCAAAGTTCTGTTAATTTTAATTTAGAACAATTGAAACATTTTGGCATATTCAGAACATTTTTCCTTAATTTTACTGAATGTTTCCCTTTTCCTTTTTACTAAAATTTATTTATTTGATTTTCAGAATGGTGTCCTTAATAGGAGTCGAAAAGAAGCTAGGCAAAAAATGGAAGATGAAAATAATATCAATTCAGATGTGGCTGATACTAGAGCTTTAGTAAATGCTTTGGAAAGTAGCCACGATAGTAATGAAGCTTAAGTCAACAAATCTCTTTCACCTCAATGCTTTACAAACAGCATACTAAATGATCTGTTGAAATATGTATCATAATTGTTTTTTAACCAGGACATTCAAGTGTGAATTTTATTTATTTCTTTTTATATGCATTAGTAAATTTAAAGAAAATTATTTTTAAAATTTTATTTACTGATTTTTTTAATAATAAACTTTTTGTTTAAAAGTATGATACAGCCACTTATATTCATGACTAATGTATTGAAAGTATGTTTTTTCAAATTAAGTAAAAAACATTAGTCTACTGTATGTGTGTGTGCATATATATATATATATATAACTTTTATTTTAAATTTTGTATTTGTCATAATCTTAAATAATCTGCAGTTGGTATTAAAAATTTTATATTTTATGAACTAAATATATATTATTTAATACATTGATACAAGTGCAGTGTACCAAAATCTGTATTTATTAAATTAATTATGTTGGAGTTATTAATAACAATGAGAATTAACGACAATTGATTTGATTCAATCTTCATACATTGGTTCATTCTAAATCATGATTGTATGTGTTTTTTTGTAATTTTCATCTATTAGATTTTTTAAAAAATTCTTTGGCTAAAGTTAATTAAATCTATGACAACAACAGTTATTTTTATTAATTTTTCTTCAGTATTTTATATGGTTTTTTTTTAGAATAAATTCGTAATTCTAGAAATTCTTATTATGTAAAATCAGTGTCTTCCCTTTCATTAATTATTGAAGTAGTTGGTGAAGTTAATTATTAGGAAATTATGTTCATCAGTTGTTTATTAATGATTTATCCTGTTTGTCATAGCCTAATTAATTAATAAACAGTAAATATTTACCCAACTGTTTTGAAAATTTAATGTTTACTGAACTTTTATGATAATAAAAATGTTTGTTTTTTCTCATTAAAAAATCTTTAAATGTAAATACAGTAAATTTCATTTAATGTAATGAATTAATATTGGATGTATCCATTGTGAAAACATTGGTATAAGACATTTAAACTCAGGTACATAATGTATATGTCCCTTCAATAAGTACCTGAGTACTTTGGTTATATGTAGCATAGTTTCCAACTTTCCTAACTCTTAAAAAATAACCCAAAATGTTGAATAGAAATCTTTAAAAAAAAATTGGCAATTACTGTATGCCTATAAATCAAATGATATTTTTTTAATTATGTATTGTTTAAATTTTAGTTAAATTTTAAGATCTATTTCTACAAAACTTTCATCTTTAGCTTTTTATGAACTGTAAATTTTACTATTGAAAACTTCAGTACATAACACCATAACAAAATGCATAATAATATTAACTTTGAAATACTACATCAATATGTTAAATCTGTCATTTATTTATTTTTGTTAAAATAAACAATAAAAAAAAGTTTTCTATGATTGATTTATTTATTTATTTTGCAAAATTTATTTTTATAAAAAAAAATGAGAAGGAAATTCAAATACACTGAAGTCTTTGAAAAGAACATAAAAGAAATTTATAAACCTGCTAGGACTAATATTATCGAAATATTTCTTACATAATATTCTTTGGATTTTATTTATTTATTTATTTATTTTTTTTTTTACTGTTAAACTTAAATCCTATGTATGATATTTTGGCATTATATGTATCATCAGTGTCATTTTTATTAGCAAACTTGTATGTTTATTTAATACTTTATTTGCCATACAAATTATTTTACATGAAAAAAATTGTTGATTGTCTTTAGCGAAATTTCTCTGTTTATGTTGTCTCATAGTATAATATTTAAAACTAGCTGCCCTTGGCATGCAGTTTGGTCTTCCTTAAATGCATTCTAAGCATGAAATCATATTGCCTTTATTCATAATTTATTTTAATTGCTTATTTTTTTGTCAAATTAGAAGATTCTGCTAAAGAATTAGGCACAGATATCATATGCGCAGCACATTGGCACAATTGCAACAAAATGGCAATTATATGCCTCACATGATAATTGTTATTTATTCTTCAATAAACTGTTTATTTACTGTTTATTTTCTTTTTTAAAATGATATAAATTGTGGGCTAAACTTTTAAACTAACTTTTAAACTAAACTTTTTTTTATTTATTATTATTCGCTTTTTAAAATAATAGAAAATAGCTAAAAAGTATATATGTAATTGGTATTGAAAACGATGTTTTCACCAAATTGGCACCAGAAAAAAAATCACACTAATGTGGTATGTATGTGACATCTGTACTGATAAATCAAGAACTCTGTATTTTTATGCTAATCTGGCCTGCCAAATATTGCAATCTGTGGCAATATTTTTTTTTATTTCATTAATTTCATTTAAAATATAATATATGTACCTTGGAACAAAAAGGGCAAATGTCCAAAATTTGAGTTAAATGCACAAAAGAATTCATTATGCAATATAAAATAATTGTTAAAAGGGCCAAAGTCCTCCCAATATTAGATCATTGAAAACAAAATATTTCGTCGAGGCCAATCTTACTTACTATTAATGTAAAAATGGCTAATGTCACTGTAAATATCTATGTATATATATATATAAACTAAATCAATGTAATATTAGATTGTACTGAGAAAAACATTACTGAATTGAAAGGTACAACTTTGAAAAATAATAGAGCAGGAATCATAGCAAGATTCGTAAAATTCCTCAAACTTAAATTGGATTTCCTGTCATTTGAGAAAAATGGACATTGGCCCTTTTTATTACAAGGTATAGATATAATCCTTTCACTCGTTTCCATTGATGTAGTGGAGGGTATACGGAGGTAGATACCGTATATCTTCTAGATTTTTTAAAGGGTCACTGTATACCCTCTATTTCACAAGAAAGCTATATAGTATACACACTCTAGGGTATACCCTCTGCTTGGAGCGTATGTCTTCTGTTATTTTTATGACTACATCCTTGCTCATTTCATTTATGATACATAACTTTAATTTGAAACTGAAATGTTTAAAATTCATGATTTTATTTATTTTTTTAAGCCAAAAGAATATTAAAAGAAAAGTAAAATAACAGTACTTTATGTAAATAAACCCAATTTACCTCAGCTTAACCCTCTCATGCACACGGGCCTCATATGAGGACAGATAATTATTGCATTACTAAGCAAATAAATTTCAAGCATTTATTTATGGAGATCTGATTTGTGGAAAGATAATAGCTAGCCTGCAGTACAATAATAAAATTACTTTAGAATGGGTCTTTCATTTATTATTAAAAAAAAAAAAGATTTTTTGTGAATAATGGAAAATAATGGAAAATAATTTATGCATGAGAGGGTTAAATCTTGCCAAAGGATTTTTACATAATAACCAGCAAGATGTGTTTAATTTGGACACTGCCATTAAACAATTAACAAATAACCGCGATTTTTGTGCCACATATGTTAGCATAATATATATATAAATTCCTCTTCTTATTAGAGTATTTTATCCATTCATAAGGTTAACTGAAGCTCTGCATGTATTAAACAGACAAAGAAAAAAAAATGTATTTTTGTATAAACTTATAAACACACATATGTAAATACATGTAAAGTTCTTATTTATTCATATTTATTGTTATTGATAAGGTGTAAACATGTATATTTAATGAATTAAAAAATACTTGATTGCTAAAAATGTCACAAAATACTTAAAATACACTAAAAGTAATATTTCAAAGCAATTGTGCCCAAAAAGGTAAAGAAACATTATCTCATCCACATATGAATTGTAAAATTTAAAAAGCTAATTTTTTTTTCTCTAATAAATTTCTAAAAAAAAAAAAAAAAAAAACTTCTCAAACAATGTAAAATAATCAAATCTAAAAGAACAAAAGAACTAAGGTTTTTCTTGTAAGCAGTAGGGAAAGGCATTCTTTTTCTGTGAACCCTCATAACTTTATTTAGATCCATATTCCTATTATTCCATGTGTATCATATTTTAGTGATGCGTAATTGGAAAAATTATTCTGTTTACTTCTTAAGATTCACTCTGAATTCTATTCATCATTGTTTGATAATAATTTACAAAGTCTATTTCTTTCAAAGATTTTTCAGGTACTGTGCTTGAAACAAAACTAATAGTTTGCAATTAAAGTATGTTTACTTAGCTATTTATTTATTTATTTATTTTAATATGACAACATTTCATTTAAACTTTATTTTATAGAGTACATGCACAGATTTAAAGTTCTTTTTTAAAATACTAATTTACGGACAAATTAGATTACTTTTTTAACTTTTGATTTTATTTTGTTATGAAATATTGATATTTTGTGTATTTAATAATGCACTATGGCAGTATCTGTTTTTCTTCCTTTTAAAATATATAAAATCTTCTCCATTTTTTCCTAAGCAAAATTAGCTGTGATGTAATATTAACCATTTAGCAATATTATATTTGTTTTTCATTTTGATTTATTTGATTTCATTTTCATTTTCTTTATCTTAAATCTTTCTTTTAACTGTTAAACATTAAGAATATGTAAGAATTAAAAAGGTAGTTCACTTTCTAATTTCTTACTGTATTTTATGTGTAAATGGTAATAAAAGTTTGAAAAATTATGATTAAAAAAATGTTAACTGAATTAAAGAATAAACTGTAGTTAATTACTTCTCATGAATGAAATTTTTAATGTCTTTTCCAGATCTGTTCGGCTATACATACATTCAGCTCTCACATTTCATACTATATTTTGTCAGTCAGATTTAGATATCCCAGTAAAAATGTTAATTTAATTTTGTTACTAAAAATAGTTTAAGCGTAAATCACATTTTTCTTGTGTTGCAGTGTGTGAAGATTGACTACTTAAATTTATTTTGATGCAAAAGTATTGCCTTAAATATTTTGGTACAAAGATTTTGCATCTTTTCTAATGATGCAATGTTTAAAAATTGCTTTTTTATTGGGATACTTTTAACATTCATATTATTTGTTGTAGATCTGTGCATATCACCTATATAAAATAAACTTAAATCCTTGGCAAGTTGCTCAAACTAAAGTGTAATGTATATATATATACTTATTTTTATTTCAAGACATACTCTGTATTATTTGTAGATTTTATTTTATTGTTTGTCTCTTCTCAACTTTATAAAAAAATGTATATGTTTGTAAGGTGTTTTGATTCAGAATGTTTTTAGCCTGTTTAGAAATAAAATTAATAAAGCAATTTTAACTGCATATTCATGATCATTCAAATATTAGTTTGCTATATTTCTATAATTTTGCTTATTATAATATCTTTAATGTTGTTATAATTTACTTTGAAACTTACTTTTTTACAGTAGACTTTACAAATATTTTTATTAAATTTAAAAATTTAAATTTAAACAAATTTGAATGCATTGCTTTGTTTTGTGATATTATAACCCCTTTACTCCCAATGTAATTAATTACTAATCCATGGATTCTCAAATTTTTAGATTGGTATACTACTAAAATCTAAATTTATAATTCTGTTGTACCACCATTAACACATTTAAATCATATAAAAAATTGGTGGAACCAGAGAGACAAGTAGAGCTTGATCTAAAAAATGTTACAGTAAAAATTAGCAAATATTTTCAATCTAAAAAAGTGCATAGAAAAGTTATGGAATCAGATTATCTGTAAAGCTCATGAAATTATCCAAATTTTTGTTGGCTAAAAATGTGGACTGAGCTTTACTGGTCATCCATAGTATTTGTCAGAAATCCATAGTATTTGTGTCTTTTTCCTATGTATTAAGATATTAATCATGTGGAATGTTCATCTGAAAATCTAAAATAATACAATATTCAGTTTTGTAACAATTTTTCATAAGTTTTGTGATCATTATGTGAAGGTTCAAGTACCATAGCCTGGGAAATCCTGCACTAGTAAATATATGATGCATTAAATTGTTGAATTTGGAAGTGTAAGTGTTCATTATTGAATTATATTTTAATAAGTCCAAAAGCAAAAATATCAGTCATTATAAATGAATATTTAAATAAATGGTTAGAAATGTTACAAGCATTTTTTTGTTTCCTAAAAAAGCAGGCTTGAAAATTAAACTAAAAAAATAATCTGGTTTTTAAAAATCTTTCCCATAAAGTGAAAAACATTGATAAAAAACTAAAGAGTAAATCTTCTTTCCTTAAAAAAAAAAAAAAAAAAAAAAAAAAAAAAAATTGTATGTATTATTAAAATTGATACATTTTCATTCCAAAAATCACATTCAGAAATACTCTTTTAAATGTCTCTCTTTTTATTTTTTTATATTATATATAAAATGTATAACTTATGATGTGTATAATATGTAAAATAGATATATAAACTGCATAATATATGACATAAAAAGAAACAAAAGGAAACATATTGTGTTTCTTTTTATTTATTTCATAATTTTTTAGCTTTGAATTTATGGATGCTCTCATTTTGACATTGTCTTAATTTTATATTTAAAAATGTCACAGATGTTTTCATAAGGTATATGTGACAGTTTTTAATATCATAAATACTGTGGATACTGTATTATTATTATTATTATTATTATTATTATTATTATTATTATTATTATTATTTTGGCAAATGAAAACTCCCAATGATTTTTTTTTTCTGAAATGATCTCAAGTTATTATAAAATTGTGCACTTAGTATACTTTTTAAAGTGACAGACTTAAAAAAAAAGTAAGTATGCCATCAATTAGATTAGCTCCCCCATTTCCCCCTTTTACACTTAATCATTGAACCCCCAAAACTAATCAGGGTTATGCCTTATCATAATGAGCCTATAACTAAAATTGGAAACAAATCGAATAGTTCTGCATAAAAACCCATTTATTGAATTTAAGAGGAGTTATCTCCCATTTTCCCCTTTATATTTAACCATTAAAATTTATTTTCATTTTTCAGGCATTTTTGAATTTAACATATTGAAAAACAATCTTAACTTGTGCAAAGAAAAAAAAAAAAAAAGTAAATGAAAGTGTTTTTTTTTGCAGTCCTGTGAAAATTTGTGCGAGAAATTTTAAAATAAAATAATTTATGTAGTTGTTTAAGTAATGATTGTTATTTGTACAAATGTGATTATTTATAGGAGATAATTTTATATCCTATTTTTTCATGCAAATTTATTATTCATTTTTTTTTTTTTAATGTGACATGTAAAAAATATGTGTTCTGTTTCACTAATATGCATTGGGCTGTATTGACTAGAAATTCCACTGATACTCTGTTCAGAAAATCTATCAATAGTATTCTTAAGATTTGTGAAACATATTTTATTAATTTTGAAAGAAAAAAAAAAAAACTCCCTTGAAATTCATATTTGAATAATTACTTTGAAATATAGATTTTATTATGTATGTAATTTTGAGAAAAACTTAAGTTTATTTTTCATTTAAAATCTATATACTAAATTTATTTTAGTTATATGTTTTTTTTTATGTAATGTATTCCTATGTATATGTTTTTTGTTTTTGTGTATTTGTTGTTATAATTAATAACTGTGATATCTCTATATGCATATCTTAATTCATATTACAATGTAGCATGATATATGTTATTTGTATGTATTATTTAATAATAAAAGTGCCTTTTAAAGGTTTCCAATTAATAAATTGGTGCATCTTTTATTTCAATTTATAAATTGATATAAAAAAATATTTTTATCTAGATTGTCAATAACATGTTGACCTATAAGAGCAGGCTTGTTTTTGCTAGTAACTGATCTATGTACGTGAGATCAGTCTTCAGGTGTGTGTGTAGTTATAAAAATTGTTTTTCTCTTTGCATATGTCAGTAACAGAGCAGCTGAAATCAATTTTACTTCAGCTTTTCAAGGTATTTTTGTCCCTTTTTAACATGCAAATTTTATTAATCATAAGCAATGTTTTTAAATATATGTGTATTTTCTATAATACTTGCTCCAGAATTCAATTTCAAAAATGAAATAAAGCAATTCAAATTTGTAATTGGAGGGGGAAATGTAAAAAAATTCTAATAGAGATGACTTTATAAATAAAATTTTTATACAAATATATAAACTTGTTTATTTAAACTTTATAAAATCTATTATTATAAAGTTTGAAACAAAATTTTCTCTTTAAAATGTTTAAGTTCCAAAAAAAACTTTTTAGTGTAGTTGGTTGGAAACTTAAGAAAATATTTTAAATAAAAAACATCTTTAGAGTTTTCAATAAAAAATATTTTCACCTGCATTCTCTGCACCAGGCAATATATGAGGCATATTTATCCTGAAAATTCAGGGTTGGATCACCTGGTTACTTTAAATTTGTTATTGATTCTACTAACTGGAAATGCAGTACATAAGTTATTTTTCTAGGACAAACGGTAAATTAATTCCATGAAGTAGAAAATGAAAATAGTAATAAATAAATATATGTAGTAATCAGAATATATTTATTTTTATTAAACTGTTAATTAGATTAAAAGCCTACAACTCACAATATTTAGGAATATATTGTGTTTAAAGATTGCCATTTGGATATTTTTGAAAAGAGGAAAACTATCTTATGAAAATAACAGTAAAATAAATTCTTGAAAAAAAAAAAAAAAAAAAAAAAAAAGTTGTACTGAATAGTTTTTTTTTTCTTAGAAATGATTGAAAAAAGAAAGTACTACCCATTATATTTGGTATAAAACAAACAAACAACATCAGAAAGCTGATGGATATGAAACGCTCACATAAAACTATACATATTGATAGCCATCTATGCATGTTTG
The DNA here is from genome assembly GCA_964019185.1 of Maratus speculifer. Taxonomy (NCBI): domain Eukaryota; kingdom Metazoa; phylum Arthropoda; class Arachnida; order Araneae; family Salticidae; genus Maratus; species Maratus speculifer. The sequence goes on from OZ025291.1 coordinate 54,319,338, forward strand.
CATACATTGCACATACACAAAAATTCACTAACTTTCAGCTGCTGAAAATCATATATTTAATGTTGTAGCACTAAAAAGCAAAAAATTAATTTATTTTACTCAACAATAAGTATAACCTGGGACTTGTTAAGTTTGTTATTTTCTTGTTTATACTATTTTATATTCATACTAGTGCTCTCGATTATACGTTTATACGCGTATACGTATAATACGTATTATACGAAATACGGATCAACTATACGTATAATACGGCATCGGCGGTTATACGTATTGCGCAAAACAACATATACGGTACATCGTATATACGGATCTTATACAAGCGGTTAAACGTATAAACGTTTAAACGTTTTTCATTCAAGATATGAAATTTGATGTTTCAATGCTTTTCTGCGGATTACAGACATTGAGAAATATCCGGTAGAGTATCCCCATCGCGATTCTCTTTTTAAAAAACTACGATGCGTTTACTTAACTACTACTTGTTATGCAGGTACCTAAAAAATCTGAATACGTTTCTCAGTTTAAATTTTGGTTTCTTTCCCAAAAAACTAAGTTTTTTATTATAAATTGTCTTACATTAGTTGTGGATAGAATCAAACTAATCTTTGGAAGAGCTACGGCTCAGTACTTAGTTTTTTTTATATTTTCATGTATCTTAACAAGAAGAAAGTAATGGATTCGAGAAATCTTTCGAATGGTTTACACTTTTTAAGGGTAAGATAGTCCGAAAAATATGTTTTTACAAAATATCTGTCTGTGACTTTGTCTATATGTGGCATGAATTTTGTTCCACCAGTTGCACAGAATGAGTTTTCAGCAATATCATCATCACATAGCATGCAGTAGGCTCTGTCATTCTTTTTCTCAGCGTACCGCCACACCCAGCTTTTTCTATTCATTTCTAATTGTAATCTAAGCAGAACTGCGTCTATAAATGCTCGTTCTTCTACACTACGAGATACTTATACTAAGTGTCTGCGTCACGTGACACAATGGTTTTATTTTTCACCATATGTAAATTGTCTTACCGCGGAGGAATTTTAAAATAATTTACATATTTGGTAATTTTTATTAGTTTCTTTTTTAAATAATTTAATTATTTTGTCCTCCCAGAATATTTTATGACTTATTTAATGAAAATTAGAAGAAACATAATTAAACATTGAGTATGTTTAGAGTAACTTACCGATCACTTACCGAAGTGACCAATGTTACCAACCGATTGTAGGGTAGTATGAAATGAAAATCAAAGCGAATTATGACGTCAGCTACTGTTCAACAGGATAGTTTTCATTGGTGCCACATTTCGGTTTCGTACTACCCTACAATCGATAGGTAACATGGGTCACTTCGGTAAATTGCACTGAACATGTACGTTGATTAAAATTTTTATAAAGGGAAATACCAAGATCTTGGTTGGAATCCAGATAGTAGATATTTCACTGTTAGTGAAGCGAGATTAGCCAATCAGGAGTCTGATCTTTTATGAACTTTTTGCAAATCTTGATTTCGTTTGCTTGATCTCGTATGTATAAGACATACTATCAGGGCCGTAGCTAGAAGTGAACCATAGGGGGGGGGGGGGGGGGGGGGCTCGAGAGAATGTAGGGGGGGGCTCATATTTTTTTTTTCTCTTTCTGACGCAGAAAGATAAATTAATAACTATTCACATTGTAGGTATTATGTTTCTAATTAAACTGTTGTACTAACTTCATTTTATGCTAAGAAAAGTATAGGATGATGAAAATTTTGATTGTATAACTGGTGCAAAATGAAACATCATGTTAACTTCATAGGTACATATAAGATGAGGGAGTGTTGAAACACTTATTTTAGATACAATTTAGTAACTCTGCAAAACTGTGAAAGGGTCTCAAAACTAAATTAGATTTTTGAACAGAATTTCATTTGAATTTTTGGAACAGAAATTAATTGAGTGACCTTGGAATCTTTAACAGGGGGGGGGGGGAACTCAAAATATTCTAGGGGGGGCTGAGCCGCCCATAGCGCCCCCTTAGCTACGGGCCTGCATACTATGCGGATACTGTCGTAACGCTACCGATTTCCAAATTATTCTCCATTCAGCGACATAAGACTGGTGAAGTCCGCTATTTAAATTAGATACGATACGGCAAATATACGTATACATTAAATATACGTATTCTTAAATATACGTTTAGTTGATACGCCTTATACGTATCCGGATACGTTTAAACGTATATTCGAAAGTATCCGTATAGCAGAAAAACGTATTATACGGATATACGTATATCGTTTAATCGTATACCTGCTATACGTATCCTATCGCGAGCACTAATTCATACTCAGTTTTAGGTAAGTATATTTTTGAAAAGGTTTTACCCTAACTATGAATCTTCTTATGACTATGTAATAACTAGCAACAAGTGAAGCCAGGTAGCATCGATTTTAAAGTACTAATCGAAACTTTAATCGAAATTAAAGTAATGAATGTACATTTTGAATAAATTTTTCTTAATTATTTATTTGTATATAAATAAGTCAAGCAAATGCAAAGGTTTCTGTTCTGTGAAAATTATGTTAAAATAAAACAAGTTAGAAATTGCTTATCAAATGTGGCAAATGAGGTGCTTTCATACTATAAATATTTTTATGAATATTCAGATTTTGATGCAATAGCTGTTAAATTCTCATGCAAAAATGTATGAATAGAGATATGATACAATTATATATCAATTACAAACATATATCAATTATAGAGTAATCCAACTATATTAACGCAAGTTAGAGTATGGACAGACAGACCATATTCTTAAACATTTTCAACTATGTTGAAAAGTGTTAAAATGTCTAATAGGTTGAAATTTGACTTTCAGAAATTTATACCCAATATGCTGTAGCATATTTTAATTCTTTTATACAGCCGTGTATTTGTTTACTGTCTTTACATATGTATATTCAATTATTTAGCTAAAATTTAATTAAGACTAAAACATGCTTAAATCTATTGAAATCACACTTCCAGAGATTATCTTCCATAGACAGCCATGTATCTAATTCTTTGTGAGGCCCTGCATATCATTTTTCTATATTCTATAAACATATCTTGGTTTACTAAATTCAGTTCAGCTTAAAAATACATAACTTATTTAAAAACCTTTTTTGTGTCACCCTGTATATGATCTACAGAATTTATACTCATAACACAGTATGCAACAAAATTAGTTAAACTTGAGAACTCATATCACAACTAAAAATGCCCTTTTAGCTATAATCTCTAATATACAATATTATTCGATTGAAGTATAGTATCTGAAATATTTTGTGTGCCCCTGTAAATACTTTGCACTTTCTATGATACAGGATGTAATTTATAGTAAATCTCAGCAACGTATATCAATTTCATTATATGTGAAATAATATAACATGATTAAAATATGTCGAAAATCAAAGTATCACATGTCATTATGTAACAAAATTCTTTTGTGTGGCCCTGTAAATAAATAATAAACTTTTTTCACCGCATATTGTAACAGAGTGTATATTTTAGTACACTTCAGTAAATGCATCTGAATTTCATTCTGTTTGAAAGGCTGTAACACCATTAAAATGCATTTGATTTTTTCCCCCCATTGACCATAATGTAACAAAAAACTTTTGAATGTCCCTGTATATTTAAAACTATATATTCGATTTTCATAGAATTTGAAATGACTCGACTAAGTTATGCAAAAATTATGTATTTAAAATTTCAAAGCATTCGGTTGAGTAGTTTTTGCTTTGTTATATGCGGACGGACGGACGAACTGAACGACAACTGTAGGTGCTACTTAGTTATGTAATTATGAACGCAACTAAAAAAAAAAAAATTTACATCGCATGACTGATGATAAATTATAAATAAATGTTTATTCATTATTTTTGTTTGATGTAAAAAATAAAAAAATAATAATAATAAAAAGTGTTGTAAAAAAATTTAAAATAAAAGAAAAATCATGTGTCACATATAGATTATGAAACATTTTTCAATCTCATGAGAATATCAATATGGCATATTCAACTTTCAATGTAGCAAACAGAGATTTGTATCCATTCAAGATCATTTCAACTTAAAAGAATATATTTTATTCAGTAAATATTCTACAATCATAATATACTGATTAAAGTTCATATCACAAAGACAGGAAAATACAATGAATCAGATATTCAAAGTTTAACTTTCAAGTAATCAACATAGCAAAAATTCTGTGTAGTTGAAATCTCTATATGGAGAGCAAAAACTTGCTGCTTTATTAAGTTATTCTACAATAGTGCTATTTATACTCTTGTTTTAACACGAAAGTCTTTCGACTTCACCTGTGGTAATCTGAATCACTCAATATTTTAATTCTTATGAGTCATAGCATTTTGATTTCCAAAATTTATTTTCGAAATACGCTCTTGGAGCATTAAATTTTGTTGCCAAAATGTTCACATTTTCCCAAAAGATCAAATTGTGTGTTCGCAAATACATTGTGAGCTCATTTGTGTAAATGTCGGTTCTCACATTCAAAATAAATTAATCTAAATTAAAAATAACAAATAACATGCTAAAAAAGAAAAGAAAATATATTTAAAAAGACATTCGCTTACAGATGTGATATAACACCTAAGTTCAATACAGCTTGTTCGTGGGTTTTTAAACTAACAATAAACTATCGCTCGAAATATACGTTTTTACACGAACTGTTTGTCTCACGCAATAATTTTAATGGTATTGCTGACAGAAATAGCTTTGTCATTTACTTACCGATCAAGGGCGGCGCCAGAATTTGCCCGACGGGGGGCCCTGTATCCCCGACCGGGGGGGGGGCAAGTTCATAATATATATTAGAGGTCTCCGCGTACTGGTCTGGGGCCTAAAAAACTGCGCGGGCAAAAATTTTAGGCCCAGGCCTGATCCGGTTTTTACAAAATAGATTAATGGTCCGGTCGATATAAAATTTTAAAAGTCGGCCTGATTATACTGTTTGGGAAATACAAATACATGCATGTACATTTTAGCGTGAAAAAAAATGTTAAAATCCCGGCCCGCCCAACTCTATTTTTACAAAACGTCAATTTTTATTTCTATACTAGCTGATCCACCCGGCGTTGCAAGGGTCCGTATTAACAATATTAAACGAACTTGAAATTTGTATGATTTTATCATTAACTCGTTACATGCAGAAATGCATTGTCTGAAATACGTAGCCACTGACTGTGTGAAAAATCGGTTTTAAAAACAACTAATTTTAAGCTCTAAAAATACTCAAAATGAGCAATGAAAAACGCGGGAGGGAATATGTATCCAACGATTGCATTATTTTCGTGTAAAAAAGTTGATATTTACCCGTAAAAATCACTGTTAAGTCACGTAACTAATTATTATTTTCACATACAAATCCCAAGTGAAATATTTTGAATTTCAAACTAATTATATCACTCTTAAATCCGACTATACCATGAATGAAATCGATACACGATGGTAGCTAAAAGGTTGGTATATAGTACTATAATTTCAGAACTATTTAACAAAAGTAAGTGTTATTTTTAATCAAATCTTGCGTATAGGTTCACTCTGTGGATAGATTCCTAACCTTAAACTTTTATACCGTAACCAGAACCTGTCTATAACCTAACAGCGACTTAACAATACCCTACCGTAAATTAAATAAAAAAAAAAAAATTGTAATTTAAGAAATTACCCCAACCATTTGAAAAATGTTTCACTCGATACATTCATCTATCATTTTAAGCTAAATACCAGTTGTTTTATTGTGTATTATCCGTGCCACTGCTATAAATGACTTTATACATGCTGCAATTTGAAGGTACGGTTCGTTTAAGTTATATCACTCTATTGTCGCCAAGCATAAAAGTTGGCGACGAAAGAAACATTTCAAACTATTTAACATTGTTGGTGCAAAAGTAATCATTATTAAAATACAGCTTTGGCATATACTGTTATACTTGTAAGACTTTGGCATATATTGTTTGATTTTACAGAGCAGAATTTTGGTGATGGAGGTTTTAAACCAAAATCGATCGCAGCACATGCATCTGTGAATGGGTCCATCAGACATCGAATCAAAAAAGTTTTTTCCCAGTTTTTCCCAAGCCGATTGCTTTTTAGTTTTCTTTTTAGGTGGTGGAAAATCAAGAGTAATAGCTATAACATTTTCCGGCTTGTTAGAATCACTATTGGCACTCAAATTTTCCTGGTTAGAACCGACCGATAGTAAAACGCCATGGCTAGTGGATTGGTCGCCCTGGCGACATGATGTTTTACAATTAATCGGTTCGGCATTAAATTGCTTCCTTTTTCGTGATCGCCTTTCAACACGTAATTGGTTTTCAGCGGCTCAATAATCTTTTGATTTTATCATTTTCTGCATTGAAAGACGTTTTTGCGCCAAACCAAATACAGTATTACTCAGTTATCCCGTCGACCAATTTCGCCAAATGATACGAATCGCCAAACTAATAAGCAACTTATACATGTTGACTAAATTTTTATTTTAAATAGCAAAAGAAGAAATAAAAATCACTTTATGATTGTTTAAGTACGCGTATTGTGTTTAATATCATTGAATGCGATATTCACGTTCATTCATTTCTTTGGCTTCGGCTTTTTCCGTATCTGTTAATTTCCGTCTACCCATTTTTAAATTTGTTAGTTTTCTCCTTTATTACAATGATTTTAACCATTTTAATTTACTATTCAAATAAAAATTCTTCTAAAAGTAAAGAATTTAATTTAAATTCAAATAAAAATTCTTCTAAAAATAAAGAATTTAATTTAAATTCAAAAGTGGTAACATCATTCAAAAGTGGTAACATCATTCAAAAGTGGTAACATCATCGGGTCCATTCTCCCGAAAACAACAACCATTTTTCAAATGGTTAATAACAGAAATGTAACCTAGCCTAAATGTATTCACTTTATTGTAACATATCCTTATTCTAACCATAACATAAATGCAATTTAACTTAACCTAACTTAACCTAACCTAACTTTAACTTAACTTAACTTTATCCTAAATAATATAATAGAAAAAAACCATTTTAAAAAATTACTATTTCTTCGTAAAATATGCTTCAGCTGTAATTCGTTTCTTTCAATTCGTTTTATCAATACAAAATTCCTTCCTCGTGCTTTTGTTTGAGACATTAAAATTTCAGCGATAAATGGTTTAATATTGCAAACCACGGAGTAAGACACTTCTTACTCCGTGTTGCAAACCTTTTTTCGCTTTACTTCGCCTCCACCTATCTTTTTCTCCCTGGTGTACAGCAGCTGTGATTTAAAAAAAAAAAATCCTTATTTAAACTGACAGTTTGCCAGTCTACGAATTTTAAAGGTCTGTCCCAGCTTTTTTAATTATTTCTGCGAAAATTTTATGCAACCAATCAACCATAAGAAAATGAAATGGAAAAAAAAGCGAAAAAAGGCGATTTTTTATGAGAGTGAGCTTTGGAATTTAATTAATTACTCAATTAATAAATAGAATTTCGAAATTCTGAGCCTCAGGTGCATCAGGAGAGACATTGGGCTACTCTCAAAAAAATTTTGAGCTTCGTACGTGCTGTAGATTTTACTAGCCATCGCAGACACACACACAGACACACACACAGATACACACACAGACAGAGCGTTTTAATCTTTTATTAATATAGATGGTTATAAAGTGTTTTCGTTTTGTACAAGAAATTCTGATAAAAATTAGCTTTTTTTTTTTTTTTTTTTTTTTTTTTTTTTTAAGAAGTGTTCTGGGCGGCAATATTTATTTATTTTGAATGAATATCTATTTGCATGTAAATGTTTCAATTATCATTCAGTTATCGTTAATTCTTATAATATGTATTGGAGACTTAAAAATCAGAAAAAAGACACACAGTAAAATCTTCTAAAACAGAATCGCATTAAAAAAAAAAAAAGTTAAGTTGCTTTCGTAGCAGGTGTTGATGTATTATATTCCTTTCTCATGTATTATTATATTAATTTTGAATCAACTAATCAACTTTTTTTGCGTTTAAAGAAACTCTTCACTCACTTGAAAACACCTGCTCCGTCATGCTAAACACAAATTATTTTCGAATTTCTCGTTTTAATTAAAATATTTTTAAACAATTTTATTTCCTTGCATAGGACAACTCTTTAAAATGGCTATTTTTCATTTTTTCCATTTCGGTTGCAGATTTTTTTTTTTTTTAAATTAAAGATACTTTTACTTTCGGAAACGGTGTTGAAATTGAAAGTACTTTTTGTGTCATAGGCAGGTTTTATTTCCCAGGTTTTAAATTTTATTGCCTAAAAATCTATTATTCTTTAAAAATAATAAATTTTAAAGTTTAATTATAGAATAATGGCGTGTTAAACTTATAAAAATACATACATTTTTTGTAAAAATGTTTGGAAAGGGCCAAATTTTACTGATTTTCGCACGGTCCAAGTCGTTCCGAGAGGGTGATTTTCATGCGGGCTGGATCGAAACCGAGACTGACCTGCACAGTCCTAGAAAGAATGAAGTCAGTCCCAGTTCGGTATCGAAAAACTTAGTTAAGCCATGAAATGAATGAAAACCAGGCATGGACTGGCCCCAGTGTCGTAAAGGAAAATAGGCCCAGACCTGGCCAATGCAGATCTCTATCGAGGTTTATTCATAGCTGAGCTCGGTGAAATTTATTTTTCCTTAAACTTGGATTATTCACTAGGAATAAATAATATGGCAATCCACGCTCGCTAATCCACGTTAATTGATTCTGGACCTGGTAAGGATTCTTTTTTAAGCATAAAATGTTTTGTGCAGTTCTATATTCAGTAGGTGCAGAAATACAAAATTTTCGGGGGAAAAAAAACAGCATAAAAAACACCGTCTAGGATGATATACACCAAAATCTCATCCATACTGAAATGATGAATATGATGAAGTTTACTGAGTTATAACTGAATATGATGAAATTTGATAAAAAAATTATGTGTTTAACATTTTGAGAAATAGTTCTCACGGTCTCACGGCACACCTGCCAACTTTAGATTTTTAACAATCAAATAAATGTATTATAAAACAAAAAATATTAAGAAAGGGAGCCTTTTTACGTGGTACTTATTTCATTTCAATTTGATTTGTAAATACGATCATTTTGACTTTTGGAAAAAAAAAGTTTTGCGTGCATGTCACGGTAATTATTATAAACAAAGCATAACAAAACCACTGTTGAGTGATGCATAACAAATTTTATCAACATTAATTTATTTGAAGGTCTAAAAAAGTATGAAATTGGATTAAAGTTAGTGCGTTAATTTTTTAAACATAGTTGTATCGGAAATCATGAAGTTTCTATATGTACTTATGTATAATTTTGTACCAATTCTGCAAAAAATAAAATTTTAAATTGTATTTAAAAAATAAATAAAATAAAAAATCTTCTAAATACGCCATTTTCAATGTGCTAAAATATGCTTTACCACAATTGCCAGTCTTTCTTAAACCTGGAAAAAATGTAAATGGAATTTACCTAAAAACATTGCCATATGCGTTTTTGAAAGTTGTCCTATTTTCCGTATTTTTCATTAACCGGATCGGACTAGGTCCTGACCGGTCCGAATAATTGAAGCTCTACTGTATGTATTACTGAATGCAAAAATATAAGTGAAAAACTTCCAAAAACATTAGTTTAATTATTATTATCAACAAAAGTACGAATTCTGCGTATAAAGCAATTTTAAAATTAAAATACTCGGGTAAAAATATCAAATCACTTATAAACACAAATAAATAAAAAATCATTTGGACTTACTCTTATAAAAGTCTTGAAACTTTAAATCTTATTTCTATATATTAAAATAAAAATACTGGATCATGAAAAAAAATTAACTCCTTATATCTGTGGTCAATGGACAGCTGACGAAAATAGAGTACTGCATCTATGTAATTTTGAAATATCCTTCCGGTCTATCACAATATAGGTGTTTTTTTTTTTGTTTTTTTTGGGGGGGGGGGTAATTCCTATAGCAACATTGAGATATAAAAATGTTATTTTTACAACCAATCAGCAAAAATACCGTCTGCTGAAGCTAAACAATATTATTCATCAATCTCTTTATTCCAATTGGCGAAAAGTTTATTTTATATTAACTTGCACATCAGAATTTGAAAACTAGTCAAAACAGATAGCCTTTTAGTATATTGCAGCTGTTCTGTGGTTTAAACATCGTAGATTGAAATCTAAGCAAGAATTCAAGTAGTATAAAGAAACAGCATACATACTAAGAACAAAACGTGTATAAAATTGAAATTTCTTCGTATCTCTTTTCGTTCCATTTGAACACGTTTCTATGCTGAATATTAGTTTTCTTTATTTTAATTGAATGTATTTGCCAGAGTGAAATTAATTAGTCGAACTACAATTTTTGAAATATGTACCTTATATTACTTCATAAATATACCGAATTTTACTTTTTTCATTATTTTCTATTTTTGTCACTTTTGAGAAAATGTAATTATTATTCCATACACTCTCAAAAAACATTTCGCCAAAAATAAAATGTACAGACTAAGTTGCCGGAACGCACATGTTATTGGAACGGATTTTTTTATTAATTGAAGAAATTCTAGTGTTTTGATAGTAGAATTTCAAAAAATTTTGAGATTCGGTTCACGAACTTTTCATTATTTGAGAGAAAATAGAGATATGTAAAAAATCAGTTTCGAATAGAAAAATCACAGTGTTGCTGCTCAGTAAACTGAACAGTCTTTTGATTCAACAAAAATGCAACATTAGATATTGGAGGATTTCAGATGGTTTTAGCACTAGATTGATGATTTTTTTGTATTTTCGAGAAAATGTGTAAATGAAAGCAGATTTTTTTAGCTATAGTAATAATAATAAAAACAATGGGAAAAACATCTTCAATTTTCATTTCGTTTTAGAGTGTATATTGATCGAATGCAGAAAGTGCGATGCTTCAAATTTTGATAAGATACAAAATTTAAATCTGAAACAAAAATTTAAATACAAAATTCCCAAATTAAAAACAAAAGATAAATGTAAATGAAGTGAAAACTTCTAAAATAGTTGGAAACCTAAAAGTGTATTATTTTAATATCAGAGAAAAGCCTCCGTTGTGACAATGCCGAAATATCCCTGTGATTTGAAGAGACTTTTCTATTATTTTAAGCAATTTCTGCCTTCTGATTGGATATTTTTCGAAAATTTTGATCTTAGATTTCTGTTTTTTACCTATACTTAGATGAAACGGATTTATAAATTACGTTTCTAATACGAAAAAGTACTAAGAAGCACAGCTGCCTGAACACCCATGTAATTTGACGAACATGTTGCTTTAGGTGTGAATATTTCAGGTAATTGGTGTTTTTTCTGTATTTCTTGGGCGGGGGGGGGGGAGGGGATTAAAAATAGCAAAATTAAAGTGCCTCAAAAAAAAAAAAAAAAAAAAAAAATAAATAAATAAAAAAAAATAAAAAATAAATAAATAAATAAATAAAGCAATTTTTCTGTTTTAACGGAATATAATCAAGGGAATTCACGGATTATTTCGCGAGCATAGAATCCTCCGCGGATTGGGTTATATCCAATCTGAACTAATTAATTCTATATCCATTCAATCTCAACCAGTTTTAAAAACGTAGATGACCCGAACACGAAAATTTTCGACCTAAAAGTATTCCAATCCCAACTCGAAATGCAAGAGAAATTGAAAAAGAAAATTCCATCTTGTAAAGAAATAATGGAAAACAAAGCCTACAATAATACCTCCAATATCAATTATATATTTTATGTAGAAATATTGATGTATCAATTTATGCACTCATTGACATTCAAATAATATAATATTACATTTTAAAATATACTTCGGTGATACCTTTGAGAAATGAGGTAGAATCGAACCCATTACGCTAAAACAATTAAAACTGATCGACTCGAAAAAAAGAAGTCAATCTGAACCTCTCCAAAAAAATATTAACTTTAGCCAGATCCGACTCAAATCGCCTGTCGAGTTGGATTTAATTTCTCAAGGTGATGTAGGAATCTACCCCAAACGCGATCTGAGCCCGACATCTCCACATTTCGATCTGAACCCGAAATATTTCAGCCTCAAATAGATCCCAACCGTAACTGATGAAAAAATATATCCATACTGTAATGCAATTATGTAAAAATATATCTACAACTATATCTCCAGTATCAGTTTTAACTTTTAAGTAAAAAATCAGCGTATATAAACTCATTAGCATTCAATATATAATTTTTCAACTTAAAATAAATTTTGTAAATTCTTTTGAGAGATCGATCTTGAATCAAGAACCATACGTGTCAACATCCAAACCCGAACCTGAAACAATTAACCCAACTGGAATCCAACCCAGGACGACAAAAGATTAGACTCAACCCGATCCGATCCAGATTGCGAGTCGTGTCAGGTTCAGTTTGCCTGACCCGATGCGGCATTCTACTTGTCATCCAAGACAGCCCCGACAAAACTAAGTATACGTATAAAAAAAACTAGCAGGGGAGACCGAGCTTAGCTCGGTCAAAATTAACTTTGTGTTCAACTCGATATAGTATTTTCACTGTATCATTAACTCTGTATTATTACTGTAAAACATGTTTATAATAGTATTATTTAGAAAAACAATCAATAAGAAAACTATGTTTTTATGCGCATATTTATAAATTTTATTTTATTTTAAATTTTACAACGAAAGGACATCGATCTAAATCACTTTTTTAGCTCGACTCTGATAGGTTTAACCATGCATCTCGAATCCTCTTAAGAATGTATAAAAAAATTCTTTACATTCTGAAAGACAATATATTTTGCTAGATATAGCCAAATTTGGAGGCATTCTTTCGTTTGGCTCCAAATACGTGTTTTGGTTTTCGTAATTTTTATAGTCGATTTTTTGGCCATATGTCGCCAATATTTTTTCAAATATCACCAAGTTATTGGCTTTTGCCATATTCTCGTGACCCTGACCCGTATTACCCAAAATGAGCCACTAATCAAATTTGATCAAGCATGTGACATAGCTCAATCGTCTTCAGGTAATCAAAAACAGTAGAATAAAAAAAATAATTGTAATTTAAGAAATTACCCCAACCATTTGAAAAATGTTTCACTCGATACATTCATCTATCATTTTAAGCTAAATACCAGTTGTTTTATTGTGTATTATCCGTGCCACTGCTATAAATGACTTTATACATGCTGCAATTTGAAGGTACGGTTCGTTTAAGTTATATCACTCTATTGTCGCCAAGCATAAAAGTTGGCGACGAAAGAAACATTTCAAACTATTTAACATTGTTGGTGCAAAAGTAATCATTATTAAAATACAGCTTTGGCATATACTGTTATACTTGTAAGACTTTGGCATATATTGTTTGATTTTACAGAGCAGAATTTTGGTGATGGAGGTTTTAAACCAAAATCGATCGCAGCACATGCATCTGTGAATGGGTCCATCAGACATCGAATCAAAAAAGTTTTTTCCCAGTTTTTCCCAAGCCGATTGCTTTTTAGTTTTCTTTTTAGGTGGTGGAAAATCAAGAGTAATAGCTATAACATTTTCCGGCTTGTTAGAATCACTATTGGCACTCAAATTTTCCTGGTTAGAACCGACCGATAGTAAAACGCCATGGCTAGTGGATTGGTCGCCCTGGCGACATGATGTTTTACAATTAATCGGTTCGGCATTAAATTGCTTCCTTTTTCGTGATCGCCTTTCAACACGTAATTGGTTTTCAGCGGCTCAATAATCTTTTGATTTTATCATTTTCTGCATTGAAAGACGTTTTTGCGCCAAACCAAATACAGTATTACTCAGTTATCCCGTCGACCAATTTCGCCAAATGATACGAATCGCCAAACTAATAAGCAACTTATACATGTTGACTAAATTTTTATTTTAAATAGCAAAAGAAGAAATAAAAATCACTTTATGATTGTTTAAGTACGCGTATTGTGTTTAATATCATTGAATGCGATATTCACGTTCATTCATTTCTTTGGCTTCGGCTTTTTCCGTATCTGTTAATTTCCGTCTACCCATTTTTAAATTTGTTAGTTTTCTCCTTTATTACAATGATTTTAACCATTTTAATTTACTATTCAAATAAAAATTCTTCTAAAAGTAAAGAATTTAATTTAAATTAAAAAAAAAACTCTTCTAAAAGTAAAGAAATTAATTTAAATTCAAAAGTGACCACATCATTCAAAAGTGGTAACATCATTCAAAAGTGGTAACATCATCGGGTCCATTCTCCCGAAAACAACAACCATTTTTCAAATGGTTAATAAAATTGAATCAAAATCGTTCAAGCCATTTTTTAGTTAAAATTAGCTTGGCAGCATTCAGCAATGAAGCGAAATGACCCACTAATATAATTTTGTTTAACATGCGACTCAGCCCAATAGTCTTCTCGTGAAAAAAACGCTTTGTTTCAAAATTTAGGTAAAATTGATTGAGTCGTTATTGTATATAATTAGAATGACCCTAGCTCATTAAGACCCAAAATGACCCACTAATAGAATTTTCGCGAGCATGTGTCCAAGCCAAATGGTTTTCTCTTGCTCAAAAACGATATAATACAAAGTATAGTCAAAATGGTGAGTACCATTTTCTATATAAAATTAGCATGACCCATCATGACCAACAAATGACCCTTATAATCGAAATCTCTTAAACGTGTGGCCTAGCTCTTTAGTTTTAGCATGCCGAAAAACATTAGATACAAAATTTAGATAAAATCGATTGAGCTGTTTTTTAGATATAGTTGGTTTGACTCTGACCCCTCATAATCCAAAATGACCCATTGATCGAATTTTCACAAAAATCTGTCCTAACCCAATGATTTTCTTGTGACCGAAAACGATAAAATACAAAATTTAATCAAAATTGCGCGAAACGTTGTCAAGTTAAAATTAGAATGACCCAAAAGTGGCCCACCAATCGAAATTTCTCGAACATGTGGCCTACCCCAATGATTTTCTCATGCCAAAAATATGTTGTATACAAAATTTCGTTAAAATCGACCCACCCATTCTTTAGATATAGCTTGACCTTGACCCATTAAGACCCACAAATGACCCTTATAATCGAAAGCTCTCGAATATGTGACTTAGTCCATTAGTTTTCTCGTTTCTAAAAATTGTTACATACAGAATTTCGTTAAAATTGATCCTGCCGTTCTTTAATTATACATAGCTTGACCCAGACCCTTTATGATCCAAAATGACCCATTAATCGAAATTTTTCGAACATGTAACCTAGTCCAATGATTTTATCGTGCCAAAAAAATGTTGCATACAAAATTTCATTAAAATCGATCCACCTGTTCTTTAGATATAGTTTGACCATGACCCATTATGACCCATAATGACCCACAAATGACCCTCATAGTCGAAATCTCTCAAACATGTGATTTAACCCATTAGTTTTCTCATGTCAAAAAACTGTCACATACAAAATTTCGTTATAATCCATCACGCCGTTCTTTAAATATAAATAGCTTGACCCAGACTCTTAATGACCCAAAATGACCCAATAATCGAAATTTTTCGAACATGTAACCTAGTCCAATGATTTTATCGTGCCAAAAAAATTTTGTATACAAAATTTCGTTAAAATCGATCCACCTGTTCTTTAGATATAGGTTGACCATGACCCATTATGACCCATCATGACCCACAAATGACCCTCATAGTCGTAATCTCTCAAACATGTGATTTAGCCCATTAGTTTTCTCATGTCAAAAAACTGTCACATACAAAATTCCGTTATAATCCATCACGCCATTCTTTAAATATAAATAGCTTGACCCGGACTCTTAATGACCCAAAATGACCCATTAATCGAAAATTTTTGAACATGTAACCTAGTCCAATGATTTTATAGTGCCAAAAAAATGTTGCATACAAAATTTCGTTAAAATCGATCCACCTGTTCTTTAGATATAGGTTGACCATGACCCATTATGACCCACAAATGACCCTCATAGTCGAAATCTCTCAAACATGTGATTTAGCCCATTAGTTTTCTCATGTCAAAAAACTGTTACATTCAAAATTTCGTTATAATCCATCACGCCGTTCTTTAAATATAAATAGCTTGACCCAGACTCTTAATGACCCAATATGACCCATTGAAATTTTTTCTCGAACATGTAACCTAGCCCAATGTTTTTCTCGTGCCCGAAAACCATAGAATGCAATTTTTAGTCAAAATAGCGTGAGAAAATCGCTAGATAAAAATAGCATGACCCACAATGACCCCAAGAATGACCCACTTACCGAATTTTCTCGAACATGTTACCTAATCCAATGGTCTTCTTGTAATCCAAAACGATACAATATAAAATTTGGTCAAAATCGTTAGAGCCGTTTTTTAGATAAAAATGGCTTGACCCATAATGACCCCAAAATGACCCACTAATCGAAATTTTTCGAACATGTGACCCAGCCCAATAGTTTTCTCGTGCCAAAAAACGATTGGATACAAAATTGCCTTAAAATCCATCCAGCCGTTCTCTAGATATAAATAGCTTGATCCTGACCCATTGTGACCCAAAATGACCCAGTAATCGAATTTTCCCGAACATGGGACCTAGCCCAATGGTCTTCTCGTGCCCGAAAATGGTAAAATCCAAATTTTTGCGAAAATCGTTAGAGTCGTTTTTGAGATAAAATTTACCCCCCCACCCCCCCCCCCCCACCCCCCCCCCCCACCCCCCCCCCCCCCCACACACACAATTTTTGCTCGCATTATAGTATAAGATATATACATGTACAGAGTCATTTATGTATCATCCTGCCTTCCTGTGTAGTCATCTATATAGATTTTTATTTTAAGAAATTAGATTTTTTTCTTTTTTTGAAAGATCGGGTTTATCTGAATTTAATCTGCAAGAATCAAAATTCAGTCAGAAACCGACTCGTATCTAAAAGAATTAGTTTAGACAATCTGAGTTTAATATAAAAAAAATCTTTAGATGTTGACCCAACTTAACGGGGAGGAAATTCAAAAGTCAAAATATTTCCCCCGACGACATCGAATTTTGACCCCAATGGGGGGGGGGGGCATATGCCCTCCCGGTCCCCCCTCTGGCACCGTCCTTGTTACAGATACATAAACTAATTTGAACTATATTTCTTGATAACATTTGATACATAAACTAATTTGAACTGCAAAATTAAAAATACATAAAAAATAACAGATAAGATAAAAGGAAATTTTTAAACTGTAATACCATTTTGACCGGCTCAAAATTTCATTTTTTTTCTTTATTATTGTTTAAAATATATATTTCAGATACAAAAATTATATTTCATTAGTTGGAAATCAATATCGAATGAGCTCTTGGAAGTAGAGTACGCCATTTAGCATGATTTATTCCACCAGGATAGAATTTTAAAAATGGTGAACTCTCTGTCTCCGCCAATTTTCAATAAATTAACTTGGTCCATTTGAAAGTTAATTCCGACATATTTTTCTAATGGATGTGTATGATTTTTTTCGAAATATTGACATTCCGCTTTTCTGAGTAATTTTTAAGTAATGATATTTTTGGTCACAGATTTGCATTTTACTTTGAACCAATACCATTTCGCTATAAATGAATGTTTTTAAAACGGTTCCTTTTGGCGCAGCATATCCCTCAAGGAATTTTGCGCCATTAAAACCCATACAACCATTAAAACGATTCCGTGTTATACTAAGCTTTTGGACAAAGGAACTCATTTTTTTTGTCTCATTGTTCTAGCTAAGTCAACGATGGATTACTATGTTCACCGCTTCATCATCTTTCTTCGAAGTATTGCTTCCTGCTCATCAGTTACCAAGCCGCCATTCTTCTTTTAATTTCTCTATTCTAAAAAAAAAAGTAACTAACGTTGTCACCGCCGCGCCACCGACAGTAAATTTTTTGTGACTGGATGTCTTTCTTCTTTAATATTATCAACACATTCTTTGGAGATTTTATGAAGAAGAAAATATTAAAACATACAGGCTGTTGACCATTACGTATGGAGCTTCTTGTGCGCCATTTTTGGCCTATCAGGGTATTCTGCCAGTTGGCTGTTGATAATGTTCAATATTATAATAAAGCCTCTCAGATTCTTCAAGATGATATAGATGTAGATGATATAATTTCTGGATCCGATTCAAAGGAAAACGACCAAGTTTTGGTAACTGAGTTAATAAAAATTATGCAAAGCTGAGGTTTCAATCTACCAAAGTGAAGCTGTAACAATTCAGAAGTAATAGCCCACTTACCTGATAAAATGAGGGCTTCCTCGCAAAAATTCATTCAGGATGAGGACATTGTTAAGATCCTCGGTTTACTTTGGTATTCTTCCAAAAATTTCTGCAAATTCGTTTTAATAATTTAAAAGAAGTGAAAACAGAAAAAGATTAGTATCTATAGTAACTACCAGTTTTGACTCTTTAGGTTTCATGCCTCTTACAAATATATTATGTTACAAGATCTTTAGAAAGATAAGATTCCTTGGGATGAAGAAATCTCAGGGTTCATATTGCAGGTGTGCAGTGAATTTTCATCTGAAATTCATTTATTAAAGTCAATTGAAATTCCCAGATGTATGAATTCATATACACTATATTGCCATTGATTATGGGACACTTGCGATTTTAGACATTTTACTAAATATCTAGAAAAATACATGAGGAATCATCTCGAAACTCTTAGTGTATAAATATAATAGTATAAGTCATACATCTCCGTGAAGAGTTTTTCCCGAAACTCCAAAGGGGGCCGTCAACAAATTAAAAAAGAATGAATATCTTTTGAATAACCCTGTCAAAACTAATGTAGCAAAAGTGCTCAAACTCTAGAATGTAATTGAACGCCTTATTGTAATACACTGTGTTCATTTTTATGCAAATAGCATGCAGACTCGCAGAGTAATTAAGGTTTATATAAAAATGGTCCCAAATTTTTCCAAGTTTTTCCATTATAATTTTCAGAGTTCTTAATATAAAATATTATTTTTTTCAGAAAATATGACAAACAACATTGCAAACAGTAACCTGTAATCAGAATTAAAAAATAATGAAAATTGTATAAAAAATGAGCTGGTTTACTAAATAATTTTTTACTGCGCATGCGTCAACGATATCAAAATTTCATTTGCATATTATGTTAGCTAAATGTATAGAGCAACTTTTGTGAAAGTCACAAAATCATAACTTGAAAATTCTGACAATAATCGTCAATTGAATAAGTCGAAAATCCGTTATTCTCAAAATGAAGCAAAAACAAGAGGGGTTGTATCCATATATTCATTGATTAGTGTCAATATAGAATACACAATATGGGATGTACTACTGCATTTGGATAAAATCCCTCATTTTTTTGCTTCATTTTGGAAACAGCGGATTTTGTCCTTTTTCTATAGACGATTACTTTCAGAATTTTCAAGCTATGATTTTGAGACTTTTACAAAAGTTGCTCTATACATTTAGCTAACATAATATGGAAATAAAATTTTGATATCTTTGACGCATGCGCAGTAAACAATTATATAGTAAACCTACTCATTTTTCATACAATTTTTATTATTTTTTAATTCTGATTACAGGGTACTGTGTGCAATGTTATTTGTCATATTTTCTGAAAAAAATATTATTTTATATTAAGAACTCTGAAAATTATAATGGAAAAACTTGGAAAAATTTGGGACCATTTTTATATAAACCTTAATTACTCTGCGAGTGTGCATGCTATTTGCATAAAAATGAACACAGTGTATTACAATAAGGCATTCAATCATAATCTAGAGTTTGAGCGCTTTTGCTACTGTAGTTTTGACAGGGTTATTCAAAACATATTCATTCTTTTTTAATTTGCTGACGGTCCCCTATGGCGTTTCGGTAAAAAATCTTCACGGAGATGTATGACGTATACTATTATATTTATACACTAAGAGTTTCGAGATGATTCCTCACGTATTTTTCTAGATATTTAGTAAAATGTCTAAAATCGCAAGTGTCCCATAATCAATGGCAATATAGTGTAATCAAAAGGATGTCAAATTTAGTTTCATGGCTTTTGTGATGGCTAAGGTAAAGCTTATGCTGTTGTTCCCTATTTATGTGTTGTTATTCCTAACAAAGTTTTTGTCAATTTCTTTTCAGCTGAAACTAAAGTAAATCCTATAACACCTCAAATATTGTAACGTATTGAACTTTGTTCAGTTCTTTTATTAGTTAAGTTATGCTCTATCATTATCGATACATTACCAATAAACTTTGACAATATTTATATGTGGATAGATTCTCAAATTGTTTTCAGCTGGCTAAAATCACCACCCTTAAAGGAAAATCAGTTCGTATTCAATCGAGTTTGTTAACGCCTTCATGTCAGTTCAATCACATTCCAGGTGTTTTTAATCCCGCAGATGCAGCTTTTAGGGATATTCCACCACGAAAGCTTTTTAATCAGTTATCTCTGTAATGGCATGGGCCTCCGTGGCTGTTGTAAAATGATCCAATCTTTGCCAAATGAGCCAGAGGACCTTTGTACAATCCTCCATTATCCGAGTTAAATTAAATAATTGATTCTGTCAGTTTATGAAATTCAGTAAGTGCGCCTCCATATTTTATTGTTAAGTTATCCAATTTTTTTTTTTTAAGCTGTCAAGAATCACAGCGTGATATTTTAGATTCATCTATTAAAATGCTAGACATTGTGCTCCAAAAAAATCCGGAAATCTGAGCACAGAAGAAATTTTTACTTTATTCATTCTGTGTGAAACTAGCACAAAGTTCTAAATTCTACACAGAGCTTAAGTTTATTGAAAGAATGAAAGCCCTTAATCAGCAATCATAAATTATTATCACTAAATGTGCTTTTAGATTCAAGTGATATAATTCGCGCAGGTGATCGTTTGTCACAACATCAATCACTAAGTTTTGATAGAAAGTATCCTTTGCTACTTCCGAAAAATCAAATTGTTACTAACAAGGAAGGTCTCCATACGGGCATACTCAGAAAAATCTGAAAAAATTACAGAATGTTCTTCTCATATAGTTATATATGTTTATAAAAGAAATTTCGGCGGAGCCTCCTTATAACGTCCCTAAAAAAATAATAAAAATTTCGTTTATTTGGCAATTTATCTCCGGTTGGCGAAAAAACGAAATTTTGAAAAATACGCTTTTACGCTTCGAATACTTTTTAAAGAAAAAACTTTCTATGTTCAATTTATTTAAATAAGTTTAGTTTAAGTAATTTTAGTTTTGCATTTTTACTTTACTTTAAGTGTAATTTTGTCATATACATTTATATGTACTTATAACAAAATGAAATTAATATATTTTATCATTTAAAACACAATTTAAATTGATTAAAACTGTTCCAAATTTAAAAATTCACTGTTAAAAATCTGCTGCATTTTGTTGCAACGCACTCCCTTGCTTGTATAGAAAACGGTTACTTGGCCGTGAAATGGAGCTTTCTCATTGGTTGGAATAGAGATATTATATACAAGCGGTGGAGTGCGTTGCAACAAAATGCAGCAGATTTTTAACAGTGTATGACACGGTCAATTCACCGTGCTATGGAGCATTCTCATTGGTCAGAAGAGAGATATTCTATAAAAGTAGTGGAGTTACGTTGCAGTAAATGCTGCAGATTTTTAACAGTGAAGTCAATTAAAATCAATTTTCAGATTCGTTAAAATCGTCTGCTTTTGGCGAGGAAATGCACTGCTCGCCAAATCCCGCGTCGCTTTCAGCTTTTCACGCCAATTATTCCAAACTATTTTATTTTTTTACATATCTAATAATATAATTCCGCCGCTAATTTTCACTGATCCTTTATTACCTACATGAGTAGTTTAATTCGTATTTTTTTCAAAAAATTCTGAGTATGCCCCCAATGGAGACCTTCCTTGTAAGTTATTGATAAAGTATGTCCATGAGCAATATATACATGCAGGTTCACAGTTAGCACTTGCTACAATACGTCAACAGTATTGTTTGTGAACTGCCGTTCTACTGTACGGCAAGAGCTCCACAATTGCGTGTTTTGCAAACGCCTTTAGTCATAAGCTTGTCAACAAATGATGGGAAATCTTTCCGTTGACAGAATCACTCCAATCCGTTCATTTTCTATGGTGGTTTTAGATTTTGCAGGACCCAGTTTAACTGGGCAAAATGTCTCTAGAAGTAAGATAAAAATGAAGGAAAAGGAAATAGGAAATAGGGATTGCTTCCGGATACTGAGATTACGCGGGGGTTGATGAGCATAGTCCCTTTAATCTACTAAAAAAGCCCCAGTTAAATAAATACTCCAGTGATTTTATACGTATTATATTGCCAACTTTTACTTTGAATTCGATAATCTAAGGTTATTCCAATTTGACATCAATTATGTGTATTTGAAAAATTGTTAAGAAAATGTTTTTTGTTTCTAATTAGGTCGTTGTTAGCTATGTTTCGTTTCATAAAAGGTTCTTTTGGAGAAACCGACCAGAGAGAAGCGGGTAACAGCTGCTAGTTAAAAAAAAAATCTCAATTTATTGAAACATATTGAGTGATTTGGTTATAATTATACGCTAACAGAAGTGACTCAAGTGACGCTACAGAAGTGAAATCATTCTGTAATAGTTCAACAATCGACTACCAAATTTCAATTTGGACACAACATACCCTAAAACATCCTAATTTTAAAATAATTAATTTCTTTGAAATTAATTCGGATGAATTGAATGGATATCATGAAAATTTGTATTTAGGCTAATTGAAGAGTGTAGTATTTATGGTATCAAATTTCATTACTACTATTAAAACGAGTCGGTATTTGCACATCAGATGTAGCAAAAAAGGTGCGTTCGTACGATAACTAAGTTTTAAAAATATACAGTACTTCAGATACAATACAGTATCTAAAATCTTTTGTGTGTCCCTGTAAATACTAAATGCTTTCTATTATACAGGAATTAACTTGTAGTAAACTTCAGCAGGGTATATCAATTTCATAAAATATGAAATAGTACAATATAATTTAAACGCATTCCAAACATTGTTTTCCCCTAAACCATTATTTAATAGAATGCACGATTGTACAGAATTTATATTTTAGTATATAGTTCATAGATTCATGTGAATTGTATTAAGTTTGAAAGAGTGTAACCCCATTAAAATGCACTTGAAACTATTTTTTCCCATTGACCGTCATGTAACGGAATGCTTTTTATTGTCCTTGTAATTAAACTATATATCCGATTTTCATAAAATTTGAAATGACGCGTCAAAATTATGCAATAATTATATGTTTTAAATTTCAAATGATTCGATTTGGTAGTTTTTGCGTTGTTATATGCGGCCTGACAGATGGATTGAACGACGATTATAGATGCTACGTATTTACATAAGTACAAACGCACCTAAAAACAAAGTTTGGTTTCTTTTGATATGTAGATGGACTCCTAAACAAATTTTGTATACATCATTTAAATGTGGGGTTTATTTCCAATCGTTTGGTACGAATGATTTTCCTTTACAATAATTTGCTGCAAAGTTAGCAAAGGCCGATTAAGGTTCTAATGGGCCCAAGGCCCAACACTTTTTTGGGGCCTCCTCGAACCAAAATGGTAGATAGATTTTTTCACCCAGGGAGTATATGATGGGTTATAAGTAGATTATCATACGGTTGCCAAGTTAAACAAAATTGTTTTATGTTTTAGAGAAAATAATTGCAGGAAATTGCAATTTTAAGAAATATTTAAAAAAATCATTTTATTAAATTTGGGTTCTACTCAGCAGTGGGCCCAAGGCCATGGCCTATTTGGCCTGTGCAGTAATCAGGCCCTGAAAGTTAGTAGAGGTGTTTACTTTTTTTCTCCCATGATTGTATGTATGTGACATGATAAAGACAAGACAGCTAGCTAATTTTATCACAATATTTATTTAATAATTCTAAAATGGCTATACTTTTAAATTGAATTGTAATATTGGTGTACATAGTACGAACAATAAATTATAGAACCCAACAAGAAAGAAGCAGGAAACGCTATCTTGCTGATGTCGTCGATGCGATGTCCAGCTTTTTGATATGAAATGCAAGTTAAACACTTGTAGTTACTCAAGTTGTTAATGTCTCGAGCATCAGCAGACACAAATCTCAACTTTCTGCTGGAATTCACCATCGACGACGCATTTCCATTTTGGCTATTCCTTGATCCTGTTTTTGCATTCGTAATTTCTTCTTTCATCTGTGAAAAAAAGAAAAGAAAAAGAATTATAATATGCGACAATAAAATTTAGTAAAGTAAATGTACATTAAAAAATCAATCTAGAAATCCTGAGAAAGAGAGTTGCAATATTGAAATAATGTTTTCTCTCTCTACCCAGTACGCTCTGTTTTGCCGTATCTTAAAACTGCCGGCTCGACTTACAAGAGTAAGTAGATTTCGAAATTAACTTACTAATTTCAGCAACGAAAACTAAATCAAGATTAGAGATAAAGAGATTAAATCCATTTTAACAGTTTTATTTGGCCGTTTTATTCTCATTTTCCTGTAAGAGTTGTTTTTATGAGAATCATGTTAATAGGGCAGTTTCATATGACGTCACAAATCGACCATTGGAGGTCAAATAACCTTTGAACGACAGCTGTGATTGTCAGTTGAGAGGATTATGGGTGCGGCTGGCGCTCAACTGGGCAGATTGGCGGATGAAAAGTAAATCAGCTGGTTGCAACTTTCCTATAAGATTTCTTTTCTTTTACAACATTTTCTCTTTTTCTTTCAATATTTTTTGTTGTTGTTGTATTGTAACAACAATAACTTGTCAATATAATCTTGATTGAACTTGGCCCAATCAAAAACTTGTCAATATAGAAATTGTAGATAATATTAAGAAGATTTATAATAAATTTAATTGGATTTGATATTTTATGAATTGACGAAGTTATTTTTTTTCTCCTTAAAACCCTATTTTTTTCGCCCCTTGAGCCCACTTTTAATAATATAAAAAAAATCTATCGTACATACATTTTTGTTTCCTAGAAGTAATAATAATTTTATACTAATATGTATCATAATTAATAAAATACTTTTTTTGTGTTTTCACGAAAAACCTCCCCATTTCCACCTCCTTGGTTCTAGATTTTATGTATTAGTTTGGAAAAGATTCTTGCAAAATTATGGTAGTTATCGTATCTATAAAAGAGCAATGTATATATCTACATATATATAAAGTTTTGAGATAGGGGTAGTTTTAAGTTCTAGGGTTGTAAATCTGCTAAGATTTTTCCAGAAAATTTAACATAGGGGAAAATGTAACAATTAGTATTTCTTATGAAATCTACCTAAAAAGAGTAAACCAAAAATTCGAAATTTTTTTAATAAATTAACTAGCTCATACTTTCGATCAAACTTTAAAAAATAGATGAATTTTCCATAACCATGTTCGCTGCTCTTGCCAAATTTATATATTGTAACGGAATTTTTATTTATTTTATTTTTTTAAAATTCATGAACAAATGTCATAAAAATGATTCCCAACATAAACATTACATGATTATATATATATATATATATATATTTTAAATAATTTTGTAAACAAGCAAGAAAAATCATGCGTTAAGCATAGATTATGAAGCACTTTCCAACACTTCATGAAATCTTTAACAAAACTTCGTTATTTAGGGAAATAAAGCTATAAAGCCAAATATAGCCAAATATGTATTCCAGTACTATTGAACAACCCTGTATTTGATCTGTCAACTAATGTACATAATATTTAATGGGAAAATTTAGTTTAACAAGAAAATGCCTAGTAGCTTGAATTTTCTCTTTCAGCAATTTATATTAATAGACGGAACCATACTTGAATACTTTGTTCAGCCTTGTAGTTTACCTGGCTGGTACCTTTATTACACAACAGTATTAAGCTAAAATTTATTTTAAACTAAAACACTCTTAAAACAACTGAAATCACATTCTCATAAATTATCATTCATAGGCCTCCATGTACCCAATTTTTTGCGTGGCTCAGTATATAATTTTTATCTATATTCTGCAAACATTTCTTAGTAAATTTAATGCAGTTCAGCGTAAAAATGCATAGCTTATTTAAGAACCACCTTTAAGTAATTTATGTTCATATTCAGTAACGTTGGTGAGCTCTTTTGGGTAGCACTGTATATTAACTATAGCATTTATACACACCATATAATGTGAAACTTATACACGCATATCATAATTAAAATGCATTTCATCCATCCATCGGATACATATACAGTACTTCGGAAAGAATGTACTATTTGAAATCTTTTGTGTGTTCCTGTAAATACTAATACTTCATATTGGGCAAGGCACAGTATCGTGTAATTTATATTAGCCTCAGTGAATACATCAATTTTATTATACATGAAACAGTTTAATATATTTAAAATATGTCACACACATTTCCCCCTTTTACCATTATCTAATGGAATTATTTTGTGTGACCCTGTAAATGAATAATAGCTGTATTTTCACCACAAATTTTATAGAATGCATATTTTAATGCACCTCGTAAATGCATATAAATTCTAATATGTTTGACAGGATATAACACCTTTAAAATTCCTTTGAAACGATTTTTCCCTATAGGCCGTAATGTAATGGGAAACTTTTGACTCTCCCTGTAGATAAACTAATCATGGTAGAAACTTCATTTTCAATAACGTCCTAAAATTTCATGGCAATCCGAGTATATTTACGTGAGTTAGAGCGCGGACAGACGGGCAGACGGCCAGACAAACCGAATGCACAAGCACTTTTCAACTTTGTTGGAAAGTGCTAATAAAAAAAGCTATTTTAAATTTTATACCGATTTAAAACGTTGTATGAATTTATATAAAAAAATAGCAGACTTCACCCACTCCGCTGGTCGGTTTCACCAAATGAACCTTTAAACAAACAAAAGATATCGATAAATTTGACCTTAAGTATTAAAGCTTTTAGCCAAACATTTACAATAAAATCTGGTAAAAACAATAGAACGATAAACAATGTGCTAAAATCATACCTGCAAAATTATCTGATAATTAATTCCTCATCAAATCCGTCCAGTAAAGCTTTTTTAAAAGGCTAATCTACTACACGTGTAAAATACAAGTTCGAATTTCGTTTTAGCTGCTTATGACTTGAATTTTCAACAGATTTTGATGAGACCTGCACAGCTAGCTAGCCATTTTTTCAGTGAAGGTATGTGACACATATTTTTACGTTGCTTAGTTATTTAATTTTGGTGGAAAGTTTTATAATCAGAAGACCCTATTATGAAAGATTAACTTTTTAAAAATATTATACTAGAAGTGTTTTAATGAGACTTTCATAGTTAGACACTGTTTCAGTGAAAGTTTCGACATATTGCACATTGCTCTACATTTCTCGGTTATAGAATTGTTGGAGAAAATTCTATGATCAGGTGTACTCGATTAAGAAACGTATGCCTTTTTAAAAATTTTTTAACTAACAATTCAAGTTTTATCAAAATTCATCCAGCAGAATCTTTTTAGAAAGGCTAAGCTTTCATGATCGGGTTTATCTCGTTATAGAAATTTCTCCCATAAATTTAAAACTAAGCAATGTAAAACGATATGTTACATACTGAGATGTTTCCGGAAGAAATATCTAACTAACTGAGCAAATATCATCAAAATGTATTCAGCAGAATTCAAGTTATAAATAGCCAGAATGAAATTTGCAATTTATTATATATATATAACAGGAAGGCCATAATAATGTAAAGCACAACCTAAACTACACACCTCCTCTAATCAAAAACAACAAATAAACAAATCAAAACCGATAACTCTTTATAAAACTTCATATATAATAACAAAACTAAACTCAACAAGTAAGTTTATTTGTTGCTTACCTTATGCATTACTATATTTCACGCACACACAAAGGAAAAAAAAACTTCTCATGTTTAAAGAAAAAAGGATTATAATCTTTAATGCTTTTCGTAACAAACAGAGCATTCAAACTGGAGTAAAACGAGTATATTTTCTTTTTACTCATTTTGTGGTAATTGAGGGAATACTTTCTCATGCAAATTGCAATATTTCGTGCCTGGATTGATGAAAAAACAAAATTTAAATAGTTTCGGAAGACTAAAAGTCAGTTTTGTTTCAT
The DNA here is from genome assembly GCA_964019185.1 of Maratus speculifer. Classification (NCBI taxonomy): domain Eukaryota; kingdom Metazoa; phylum Arthropoda; class Arachnida; order Araneae; family Salticidae; genus Maratus; species Maratus speculifer. The sequence goes on from OZ025291.1 coordinate 54,347,518, forward strand.
GATAAATGATGAAAGGCAATTTTTTTACTCATAATTTGATTGTAAAAATAGTGTTATAATATTGTTCTCATTAAACACTGTTATGTTTTTTGTTGATATTTATAGTCATGACATTTGTCTGTGTAAATCTACATTATAAAGTCCAAATGTGTTCTTAAGTAAAGCTAATATCAATTTAACTTTGGCAACATCGATAAACAAATGATAATAACTTTCGCTTTTACTGCATTTTTTTAAAAATTTCAAAACATGATCAATTTTGAATTTTTACACGTCATAAAGAAACTAGTTGGATGTGTCAATCCCAAAACTTTCTTCTATCTCATAAGTACATTTTAATATTAAAAAAAAAAAAAAAAAAAAAAAAAAAAGTAAAAAAAAGAAAAAGAAAAAGAAAAAAAAACGTGGTGACCCCAAAGTTACCCACTATCGAATTTCCCCGAATATTTGACCTAGCCTAATGAGATTCTGGTATCCGAAAAGCCTAAAACTCAAAATTTAATTAATATTCTGAGAAAATGAGCTTAGTAGTGCCTCATGTTGGGTAATTTATACTAAAACCTAATAAGCATCTATTTATGTCAAGACCTAATAGAATCTGAAATTTGATGGAATTTCGTCCATTAGTACTTAAGATATAGTTATAACAAAAAAATTGCAAAACGTAGCACTACAGCACCATATTGGACAATTTATGCCAAAACGTAAAAAAAGCGTCTAATTATGTTATGGTGTAAAAGAATTTGAAGTTGGATGAAATTCTGTGCATTAGTTCTTGAGATATAGCTAGTTTTAAAAAAACCATGTAAAATATAGCACAGCAGCATCATCAGTTGAAGGATTTATAACAAAACGTAATCATCGTGTAATTATGTTATATGTCATTTTGTAACAAAATCTGAAGTTTGATGAAATTCTGTGCGTTGGTTGTTGAGATATAGCTATCGGAAAAATTGTGCAAAATGCAGCATAGCTGCACCACCTGTTGCAAGGTTAATGCCAAAATGTAATCAGCGTCTAATTATGTTATATATTCTAGAGTAACAGAATCTAAAATTTGATGAAGTTCTCTGCATTAGTTCTTGAGATATAACAATCTTGAAAATCATGAAAAACGTGGCATAGCAGCGCCACCTGCTGGCCAATTTACACCAAAACTTAATCAGCGTCTATGTATATCAAGGGGTCACAGAATCTGAAGTTTGGTGAAATTCTGTGCATTAGTATTTGAGATATAGCTATCATGAAAATGATGAAAAACGTGGCATAGCAGCGCCACCTGCTGGCCAATTTACACCAAAACTTAATCAGCGTCTATGTGTATCAAGGGGTCACAGAATCTGAAGTTTGGTGAAATTCTGTGCATTAGTTCTTGAGATATAGCAATCTTGAAAATCATGAAAAACGTGGCATAGCAACGCCACCTGCTGGCCAATTTACACAAAAACTTAATCAGCGTCTATGTATATAAAGGGGTCACAGAATCTGAAGTTTGGTGAAATTCTGTGATTTAGTTCTTGAGATATAGCAATCTTGAAAATCATGAAAAACGTAGTATAGCAGCGCCACCTGCAGGCCAATTTTCACCAAAAACCAATAGGCACTAATTCATATCAAGGTCTAACTGAATATAAAATTTTATTAAATTTCGAGCATTAGTTCTTGAGATAGAGCGCCCACAAATTGTTTGTCACATACAGACAGACACACAGACAGACAGACAGACGGACAGACTCACAGACAGACATTTTCTAAAAATAGTCAAAACGTGTTCAGGATCTTCTAAAACGTATAAATCCGTCGAAAACCGGAAGTCGAAAATTTTCATGAATCTAATACTTTCTTCTTGTACAGATAGAAGAAAGTAAAAAACCCGATGTACCTTCAAATGCAATTTCTTTGAAAAATGTATCGCAATTTATTAATTTTTTTATCGTTATTAAAAGAATTTTACAAGCATGAAAAAAAATCTACATTGCATACAGACGATTAGGAAAGATTAATTGTCAATACATGGAAATTTTTCCAGAGAGAGAAAATTCGCCTTGAATACAATATTTCAAATGAAAATCAAATTTCAAATTCTTTTAATTGCTTATAGGCGTTAATGCCAACATAGTGAAAAAGATTCCATGCCGGGAATCGAATCCCGGCTATCAGTATAGCGCACTGACGTTCTACCGACTAAACCACATGGAACGACAACCATCCTGGAACTTTCTCACTATTGTGTGTTATCAAGGCTACATTCGCAGCACAAGATGGAATATATTCTGTGAGCCACCGATCTGGGGCAAATACAGAGACTCAAATAGAACCAGCATCGATGAATATATCAATACATGGAAATTTTTCCAGAGAGAAAATTCGCCTTGAATACAATATTTCAAATGAAAATCAAATTTCAAATTCTTTTATTTGCTTATAGGCGTTAATGCCAACATAGTGAAAAAGATTCCATGCCGGGAATCGAACCCGGGCCATCAGTAGAACGTCAGTGCGCTATACTAATGGAAATTTTTTTCCTGAAATCCCACAGGGCACCGTCAACAAATTAAAAAAGAACAATTTTTTTTTTGGATAATCTTGTCAAAACTAATGTAGCAAAGCGTTCAAACTGTAGATTATGATTAAGAGGTTTATTGTTATAAAATTTGTTCATTTTTATGAATATAGCATGCATACTCGTAGCGAAATTAAGATTTTTATAAATACGGTCCAAAATTTTGCAAAGTTTTTTGCTTATAATTTGCAGAGTCCTTAATAAAAAACAATGTTCTTTTCAGAAAATATGACAATCAACATTGTACATAACACCCTGTAATCAAAATTAAAAAAAATATTAATAATTGTATGAAAAATGAGCATATTTACTAAATAAATTTTCCCTGCGCATGCGTCAATTTTATAAAAATTTCATTTGCATATTGTGTTAGCTAATTGTATAGAGCAATTTTTGTTAAAGTTTCAAAATCATAACTTGAAAATTCTGGAAATTATCGTCGATAAAGTGAAATCAAAATCCGTTATTCCCAAAATGAAGCAAAAAATGAGGAGCTGTATCCAAATATAGTAAGTAGTACGTGCAATATTGTGTAGACACTAATTAATGGAATATAGATATAGCCTCTCATCTTTTTGTTTCAATTTGGGAATAACGGATTTTGATTTTATTCTTTCGACGATAATTTTCAGAATTTTCAAGCTATGATTTTGAAACTTAAACAAAAGCTACTCTATACATTTAGCTAATACAATATGCAAATGAAATTTTTATAGATTTGATGCATACACAGTGAAAATTTATTTAGTAAACCTGCTTATTTTTTTTTTTTATACTAGCAAAAGCCATGCTTTGTTTGGATTCGCGAAGCATTATTTCATTAGTTATTTATTGGAAAGTAACCATTTTTTTTATATTATTTGGTACTACTTGATTATCCCGTCGGCCAAATAGGTACCACCAAACTAAAAGATTAAATGCTAATGATGATGGTAAAAATATCACATTCACATGACATAAAACTTGTATCACGTGTTCGTTATGCCATCAAGTTATTTTTATTATGAAGGTTTATTTGTATTCTTAGTAATGTTTCATTAATTTATTTGTTCTTTCGTCCTTCTATAGTAAAAAAAAACTAGCCTTAAAAGGAATGACTCCTGGAATGATGCTGATGTGGAAGATTTTCGGAACTAACGAATCCGGGTTGTCCACTCCTTCCATGAGTCGAATAGACCAATCAGGAAAGGACTCCGTCTATGCATCGCCGTATGGGTTACCATAAAGAGAGGAAAGGTTACCATCGCCAACAATCGCCAAGTTTGTCGCCAACTTGGCGATATATCGCCAAATTTGGCGACCAAAATTAGTTGTCAAAAGTGACGCCAACTTGGCGATAACTGTAATATTTCGCCAAATTTTTAATTTCTTTACAACACCAGTCGTTTGATACATCATTTGAGAGGTTTGCAACTGCTTATTCATATAATCATATTCATATTCATATAATCAATGTCTTATGTGTTATCCCCCATTCTGCTCCCCAGGGGAAACACATTTTTAATTTCTTTACAACACCAGTCGTGTTACACAAGATTTGAAAGGTCTGCAACTGCTTATTCATATTATGGGTGTATTGTGTGTCACCCCCACACTCTGCTCTCCCCAGGGGGGCACATTTTTAATTTCTTTACAACACCAATTGTGTGACACATCATTTGAGAGGTCTGCAACTGCTTATTCATATTATGGATATCTTGTGTGTAACCCCCCCCCCTCTGCCCTCTGAGGGGGCGCATTTTGTAATTTCTTTACAACACCAATTGTGTGACATATCATTTGAAAGGTCTGCAACTGTTTATTCATTTTATGGATGCCTTTTGTGTCGCCTCCAACTCTGCCCCCCAGGGGGGCACATTTTTAATTTCTTTACAGCACCAGTCATGTGACACATCATTTGAAAGGTCTGCAACTGCTTATTCATACCATGGGGTATTGGCGAGTGCAGCAAGAAGGGGTAGCCAATAATTTGGAATCGCGAAGCGATTGCGCGGGGGGTTGGCGAGCATAGCGAGCAGGGGGGCAGGGCCCCCCTAGTTATTTAAAATAAAAATTATGTCAAATTGTTTAATTTGGCCAATTGTTTGGCGATTTGTATAATTTGGCGAAATTGATTGACGGGATAATCAAGTAGTATCTTAATTAGACTTTTTATTTGGATTTTTTATTAATGTTTTACTAATTTATTTGATTTTTCATTATTTAAAAAAAGGAGTCAATTTGTACAACTGTGCTAATAGTTTGGATATTTGTTTTATTTGACGAAATTGGTAGACGGGATAACTAAATAGTATCCGAATTAAAAATCCCTTGATGACATAACAATCACGTGTATTATGTTTAATGTCATGTAATGTGACATTTATGATAATCCATTATTGACATTTAATCCTGAAATTTGGCATTATATTTTTTGTCGACGGGATAATCAAGTAGTACCCAAAAATGTATTGTGTTATAGTATCTATGGAATGAGGTGATAAAGTACAAAATCCTATAATATCTTGATGAAAATTAATAATTTGCCCACTGTATTCAAGCTGACCACCTTTATTGCGATAAACAGTAATAACTGGACGAACTTGGGCAATTAATTTCTCCTCGACGGAAGTTAAGCCCTTTAATATTTAGGGATGTGGACCAGGATCTATATTATTAGCTAAAAAAAAATAGTCAGTTCATTATTTACTATGCATTTATGGCAAGTCTTTTGAGATCCGTCAGAGTGAATGCCAAGCCAACGATAATGAAAAATTTTACAAAAATATGATTTAAAATTTTTTTGTGCATTTTCGAAATTTAAAGCATTTTTCCGAGCACATGTATTCTCTATCAGAAGAGATTCGTCATGTCGTCCTTTTGGCACAGATGTCATATCCGCACCACATTGGCGCTATTTTTTTTTAGACGCCAATGTCATATATGCACCGGAGTATTTAACTGACGACAAAGTGTAGTTATTTTGCTTGACATGGTAACCCGGATGTTGTTTATTTATTAATAAATTGTTTATTTACTTTTATTTTATTTTTTTTTAATTATATAAATTGTTTTGTTCCATAGGTATTAATTAAACTTTTGAAAATTTATTGTTATTCCCTTTTTAATATATATATATGGTAACTGGTATTAGAAAACCAGGTTTTTGCCAAATTCGCGTCGGAAAAATCGCGCCGATATGGTGTGTATATGATATCTATGCCGTCGTTTTTTAAATTGGTATCTAGCCTCTTGCCTTAAAGCTATATCATATTCGCATTCTTTTCATCCAGTAAGTATATGTTTCCTTGACATTTTTTATAATAGAACTAATACATTCTATAAATTGTTTTTAAACGACAAACTAAAAATAGTACTACATATACCAAAATAATAATTTATATGTTTCATTTGGTTTAATTTTCAATCTTCGAATTCAAATAACTCTTTATATAATGAATTTAACAATTAATTTTATTTGTTTACAATTTTTTTTGTTGCCACTTTACGAAAAAATTAATAAATAAAACAATATAATTCTTTTAATATGCGTAAGTGACATCAGCGTAAATGATTTTATCGGAATAAAGAAAATACATTTTATTTACTTACTTAATCATGTTCTATCTACAATTGTTAACTCCATGAATTATTTATTCTTCTGAAAATATGCATGGTTTATTTCTTATTTCTAAAAATGCGTCCGTAATGGAAAAAAATGTAAAATAAATTAATTAAAATAATAATTTTTTTAAAAGTTATTCTGTAAAAAAATTATATTGTGCAAATCTACAGATCATAATTTATATTTGTGTTTAATTTCAAATCAAAAAATTGAATAGTTTTTTTATAAAGCGTACGACAAAATGTAATTTGAGTGGGCTAGTAGAGGATTCGCTTCGCTCATCCTAACAATTATTAATAATTTTTAATTTTGATTACAGAGTGTTATGTACAATGCTGTTTCTCATATTTTCTGAAAAGAACATTGTTTTATATTAAGAATTTTGCAAATTAACTAAGCAAAAAACTCGGCAAAATTTGGGATCGTTTTTATAAAAACCGCAATTCCTTTACGAGTATACATGCTACCCACATAAAAAGGAACGCAGTTTATTACCATAAGCCACTTAATCATAATCTGCCGTTTGAACGCTTTTGCTAGATTAGATTTGACAGGGTTATTCAAAAGATATTCGTTCTTTTTTAATTTGTTGATGATCCCCTATTGTATTTTGGGGGAAAATCATCGCAAAAATATATGACCTGTACTATTTTGTTTATACATCTGGAGTTTCAGAGTCATTCCTCATGTATATTTCAAGATATTAAACAAAACGTCTGAAATCGCAAATGTCAAGATTTTTTTTACTGGCACTGTATAAAGCGTCCATGTATTGTGTTTCAAAAATAGTGTCATTATTGACCTAATGGGAAAAGTGCCAGATTCATCAGATTTAGATAACAGTCAAATCGTTATGGTTTGACGACTGGAATCATCGATATCGGCAACGGCGCATTTGGTGAGCTGTTCATGTGCAATCGTTGTGAACACTTATCGAAAGAGGTATGTGAATGGTGAAACGATAAGTCTCTGGCCAGCAGTGTGTCGTTCACGACGCATTGATTCCAGAAAGGGGGGGGGAGGCAGATATTATTACGTATTATTCTTCCTGACCAAAGAGCTGTAACAGCCGAAATCACCAACAGTTACAAACAGTTACAAGATAATTGGTGACCCAGACAGTGTTTCTCAACACATGGTGTCGCGTGTACTATTGCGTGTTGGTCTTCTCAGCCGGCCCCCTATGTACGTTCCTGCGCTGACAACACGTCATCCTCAGCAGCACCTGCAATAGGCCCATGAACATTATAATTGGACCATAGAAGAATGAAAGTTGGTTCTATGGCCCGACGATTCATCCCGTAAGACATGGTAACGTCACAGTGACGTCGTGGTGAAGTCACACTGTGACTTTGTGACCGTCGATGTGACGTCACGTGACGTCGATGTGAAGTCACAGTGACTAAAATGTGAAGTCGTTATGGCCGTTTTAGAGCTTGTTTGTGACGTCACATTGTGACCACTTTGTGGCGTCACAATGGCGTTGTTTTCAAATATCTTGCTCAAATTTCAATATTTTACATGATATTTTTTCCATGGGATAGCTGAGGACGATCCACAACCGGGCTAATTTTTACTTTTTCGATTTGGTTATATTTTTTTTATATTAAGATAGTTTCAGTTTTAGAACCGGTTTAAACTGGTTCTGAAAGTTAAAGTATTTTTCTTTTAATCTGTAACCAAAATCAAAAGAATAACAACCAGCCCAGTTGCAGGTCGTCCTCAGCTATCCTATGGAAAAAAAAATTATGCGAAAATATTAAAATTTTACCGAGATATTTGAAAATAGCGCTCCCATACACTTAACATTATAATCCATGTCTTTTGCAGTGACTAGTGTGGCGTTTCAACGCGTCACTTCCAGTCATACATTTCTATGCCATAATTATTTATTATAATGAGCTCTACCACCTCCCTTAAAGTTTTTCTCATTATTTTAGACTCACGCTGCAGATCATTTGTGACAAAATTTTCTGTGATGATTCTGTGACGATTTAATTTTTCTTAACGATTCTCTAACAATTTAAAAGAAACAGGATCTGCTGAAACTATAACTCCATGCCATGTTCCTGTTAAAATAGTGTTTGACTCCTAAAATCATATATTGACAATTTATGAACAAATAGTGTATAATATATAAAAATAGTTACCTGAAGTAAGGAGACTTTCTTCTAAATTAAAGTTAAAAATTCGATTTACCTCACATGCCTTACAACTCTGGTGTTGTTTTCAAAATTTGAAAAATATTAGCTTTCAAAAATATTTACATATTTTCTCGCCACATGCTGAAAATTGCATAGCTTCAATTTTATTTATAACTGACACACATTTAGTAGAACGTTGTTCAAACTGTTTAATCTTTTTAGTCTTTTTTTTTTAACTTTTACTCGCTTTAATATCCACAAATCTCAGCACATATCTAAAACTGTACAGCTTGCCAATATTTCTGACCAATAATCCTGATGTCTATAAATATATATAACTTTTAATTATCTTTTGTTGTAATTTTCCAACTGATTGAAAAAGTGTCCAGGTCAGGATTCGAACTAAGTAGTCTTTCGCGCAAATTGTCAATACTTTGTCGACTGAACTATCCTGGAAGAATCTGACGCACACAATTCACACAGTGAATACGAATGCATGCTTATCATTATTATGTATAACCCTAAGTAATAATACTTTAATATTTTTTTCAAACTACCCGTATGATAAATGCATAACATTCGTATGATTATATAATGATATTTCTCCGGGTGAATTGTGCGTGCTAAGTTGCTCTGTTGGAAGAGCATTGGCAGCATACATCGAGGGTCTCTAGTTCGAATCCTAACCTAAACACTTTTTTACTCATTTTGGAAAATTAATATTCGTTTGATTAATTTACGAATTAAAATCATTCTGTTAAATATAATATAGAATTATCTTTTGATAAAACTACTTGAAGTTTATGCGCAATATTCGTAATATACAGATTTTATTTGAAAATCGAGTGCAAATGAAGATGAGGCAATTAGTACTAGTATTACGCTTATTTATTTCCTTACTATAGTGGCCTGTGCGCATGTATGGTAACACCAAGGTTTAAATTCGTAGTTAAACTCATATATATATATTGTATGTGTCATATAGTGTAGATGTGCCGGTAAAGGACATCCTTATGGAATTTATTTTTAAAAAGTTTCCTTATTAATAGTTATAATTATTAGATTTCATTTTTTTTCGTATTTGATGAATCTATTAATAATATTTAAGTATTCTCAGTCTCACTTCCCAATATTAGACAAAATTTTATTGAAAATAATAGAAATACATCAAACACTAAAAATTTCAGTAATATACATCCCACAAAAAAGTACATGTAATTGTTTTTATGACTATTTAGAACCAAGATTTAATGAACACATACTAATGAAACAAAATTGTTATTTTCAACACCATTTAACAATTAAGATATCAAAAATTAATAAAATAATGCGATAATTACTTATTTTTAAAAATCAATAATTGTTATTGTCACAAAATCAATATCTTAATTATTTTAGATACATGGTTTAAAATAATAAATGCCATGGAATTACAGTTATCAAATTTTTGGGATTATGAGAAATTCAGAAAGGTAATAAAAAAGTTTTAAAAAATTTGTTTTTGCAATATTAGTGCATAAATTAGTATATTTATCACTATTTTCAACAATTAAACAACCCCAAACTCCTTTATATATTAATTATAACGTTAACTTTTGATTATGTATACATTTTTTAATTTATTAAAATGTGATTTTAACCATGTAATTAAAAAAATGTGATTAAAGTGCATTTTAAAAATAATATTATTAACTATTTTCAAATCGTCGACATGCTGTTCCGTATTTCAACAAAATAAATGTTAAATTTATTGAATTTACTAAGGTAAGTGAATTCAAAAAAGTTAAATATGATACTTATTCCTTTTATAACATGTTTATTACGAAATTAACAGAAATCATTATAAAAAAAGCAGGAAAAATAAAATTTTCTTACCTCTTTCTTATCGGCATTATCCTCTAATAACAGTGTGATAATCCAAATAGGGAAAATAATTTCGAAGTCGGAATGTCCGAATGAAGTACAATGACATTGGCGCGCTTATATTAACGAAACGCCACTGACATTGTATTTTTTCGGACCGACATTTTATGTAAAATGTCACCTGATAGCATTTCTGCATAACTTTTTAAAAATTTTCATCTTACGTACTAAATATACAGACATAATACCATAACAAAGCTACTAGAGCAGCTGCCTAATATTCTAAAGAATAAATCGTGTCAACTATTCTGGTCGTTGCCAAACGATATCTTTTAAGCAGGTGTTTTTTTAGCTCACAGGCTATCATAGCCTGAGAGCTTATGTGCCCGTCCGTTCTGTATGTATGTGCGTATGTGCGTATGTGCGTAACGCGATAACTCATGATAAAAATATCGGATCCACTTGAAATTTTGTATATAGGTATATCCTGATAAGGCGCTTCCCTGATTAGTTTTTGGAGTTCATTCGATATGTATAAGAGGGGGAACGGGGGGCTCATGCCCCCCGTTAGTTGATATAAATGGGATTTTCATGCAGAATTAAGTTTTCAAAATTTAGATTAGGATCATTCTGATGAGGCGATTCCGTGACTGTTATTAGGTGTTCATTGAATAAGTATAAATAGGGGGAACAGGGGTTCTAATCCCCCCCCGTTAGTTGATATAAATGGGATTTTCATGCAGAATTAAGTTTTCGTTCAAAATTTAGATTAGGATCATTCTGATGAGGCGATTCCGTGGCTGTTATTAGGTGTTCATTGAATAAGTATAAATAGGGGGAACAGGGGTTCTGATGCCCCCCCCCCGTTAGTTGATATAAATGGGATTTTCATGCAGACATAAGTTTTCGTTCAAAATTTAGATTAGGATCATTCTGATGAGGCGATTCCGTGACTGCTATTAGGTGTTCATTGAATAAGTATAAATAGGGGCAACAGGGGTTCTAATGCCTCCCCCCCCTCTTAATATATATAAATAGGTTTTTCAAGCAGAATTTTCAGATTTCGTTCAAATCTCTGAATCGTTTTGGAAGTTTAATGGTTAAGTATAAAAGAAGGGGATAACTCCTTTTAAATTATATAAATGCTAAATGGGTTTTTATTAAGAATTATCTAATTTGCTCTGAATTTTGGATATAGATTTTTTATATGATAAAGCATGTCTTTGATAGTATAGGAGGTTCAATGATTAAGTATAAAAAAAGAGGAAAGGGGAGAGCTGTTTCCCCTTCTTAATTTTTTTTTCGAACGGAATTAACCCTTGAAAATATAAGGCTTTAATGTACAATTAGTATTTGTAGCCTGTGAGCTCAATGCCATCAGTTTAACTGGGCAGTATTCTTTATTGTTATTATTGGTTGTTTGAGCTTCGAAGATTTGTAAGGTGAATGCGCATGCGCATTAGTTTTATGAGAGTTTCCCTAATTAAAATTTTGAGGTTAAATTTTTTTTTCACGCATTTCTATTTTACTTTCAATTAGTTTCGAAATACAGTGGAACTTTCATTTAACGAAGCCCATATTTCATGAAATTATCTACTTTTTTAATTTTCTGTTGAACCTAGAACGCAATTAAGATTTAAATTAATATTCATATTAAAAAAAAATTCTATTTAGCAAAATTTGTTGCACTTCCGTGCGTGCACAATATTCAAAAGGATGGATTGCTGTTAAGATTGATTGGTGAATATATTTCAGCGGCTTGTATGAATTGAAATTATGTATTTATTTTATCTTTTAAATAAAAAGGAAAAAATGCGAAAATTTTTCCATGTGCTAAGAAAGGGATTCTAGTTCCACGAAAATATTATAGGTCCATTCTCTGAATACTTAAAAAAGATGCGAAAGTTTTTATGAGTGTATCTTTCATAAGAGATCACCACAAAGTAATATTCCGATTTTTTTTTAATTTTTGGATTTGAAATACAAGAGAAAACGAGAAATAGAACGCTGCGATTCAGTTTTTGTTTCCCTTCCTTTATTACGTGGTTTTTTAGATATTATACTAATGAATTTTTTCTTATGTGGTTATGTTGCATAACAAAAATTACTATCCAAATTAAAACACAGTTTTATAATATTTCCATTTTTCTTTGTAGTTTGCTATACAAATTTCATGAATTTTCGTGGATTTCTATTCAACGATATTTTTTTCATAACGAAGCATTTAAGTGTAACGAGAAATTTCCCTAAATGGAAGTTTCACTGATAGGTTCATTGCTGGGTGCTTAGTTTCATATGATGGGAGGTTTATCTCACATATGTGATATGACGTACACGTTACATGCACTGCATGTAACGTGTGGCATAACAGCGATTGCACAATATTCTTCTGAAATGCCAGAAAACACGTTTTTTTACCAGTAAATAACATGGTTTGAAGAATTTTTGTAATTTTCTAAAGTTTTCTAAGAAAGTCACATCTGAGTCACAATGTGACGTCACTGAGTGGTGGTAATTTGGTCACAGATATGATGTGACCACAGTGACTCGCAGTGACGTCATTGTGACCATGCATGCTACGAGGGATCTTTTGAAGAATTTTTGTATATATTTTTTAATTTTCTAAGAAGGTCACATTTCAGTCACAATGTGACGTCACTGAGGGGTGGCATTTTGGTCACAGATATGACGTCACATTTCAGTCACACTGTGACGTCACTGAGGGGTGGCATTTTGGTCACAGGTATGACGTCACATTTCAGTCACAATGTGACGTCACTGAGCGGTGGCATTTTGGTCACAGATGTGACGTGACCACAGTGACTCACAGTGACGTCACTGTGACGTCACTGTGACCATGCATGCTATGTGGGATGTTTTCTTGTCCATCACATCAACGGATGCGTGCGAATACGTCGATTTTTGACGGAAACCCTGGCTTCCAGATGCACAGTTGGTCGGAGATAAGCTTATGGTGGCTATAACATAGTGTCGACGATGTTTTTTTGATACATTAGGACCCATAATCAGGGGCGTGCGAAGAAAAAACTGCGCCTGGGGCAAAGTTGCGATTTGGCGCCCCCCCACCCTCAACTTTTTCTTGTGACAAGCCAAAAATAACTTTGGTAGCATAAATTTGGCGCCCCCTAAATTTCCGCGCCCCGGGGGGACCGCCCCCTTTGCCCCCCATTTCACACGGCGCTGCCCATAACCCCCATAAAACAATCTCTGACGTTTGTGCGCTACCTGAACATCGTTGCAGACTAGATAGACCCATTCATGACAACAATGTTTCCAGTGGGTTATTGCATTTACCAACAGGATAATGCGCTATGTCATACGGGTCAAATAGTCAGGGAGTGGTTCGAGGAGCATTTTAAGTGAGCATCAAGTCATGTCCTAGCCTCCAAATTCATCTGAAAAGAATCCAACAGAAGATTTGTGGTTTCACTCGGAAATCAAGATTCGTACTACCACGCTACCACATCACATTGTGCGAGAATTGCAAGACCAGTTGGTGAGCATTTAGTATCAGATATCTCAGACTACCAATAGGAACTTTTGTGATTTGATAAGAAGTCGAGTGTTTAGAACGTTTTTCATTTTGCCGACACGCTTCTGATAAATTTTAGAGGATTTTGTCGCTATCCGCCATCGATACACGCAAAATATACATTCGTATACACTACGCGCTTTTCTACCTACGATTCGATCACAATTTTATTGTCATAGTGTATATGAATGCATTTTGCGTGTAATCGATAGTGTAATCGTGTAGAAATGGTGTACGATTCATAAGTGTCCTGTCGGTAAATGGAAAAGCACTTTATCTTTAATGTAAGACGTTAGCTAAAAACATCCGGCTTAACCCTTTCCGGCGCACTACTCTTTAAAGTTGGAATTTAAAGAAAAAAATTTTTAGGCAATCTATTTAGGCCTAGAGAAGTATACAGGTATAATTTTGTAAAGATTGCACAAGCCGTTTTAATTATACAGCTGTTGCCGAAGTGGTAACACCGTGCAAGTACAGCATTGATAAGGGAGCATTGCTGTGAGGAGAGGAGCATTGCTGTGAAGCGCGTATTAGAGTAAAATATTTTACCTATTATTTAAAATCAGTAGAGTTCGATCTCTGTGCTGTTGTCATCTAGAACTCATAAGAAAGATTTAAAATAGCCATTGGAGTAGTTTTTGAAATAGTCACGGAGTTTTTGTGTCTCTAAACAGGGGAAACTTTAGGTGTTGCCGACCCGACAACACTGCGCCGGAAAGGATTAATAAAATGCTTCATACCTCTATAATGTCTTTTACTTAACAAAGTCGCTTTAAAGTTTTTTTTGGTGGACATTTCCGTGATCGGGTTATCTTCCCAACAGTCTTCAGCAGACGAGCTAGGACGTCGGTAATATATGGTAATATATCATCATACATTAGTCATCAAAATTAAAAGATTATGAGTAAAATTATGCTCGCTCGGTTAATGTTGCAACTAATGCCCAGTGCATGAATTATTTATGTTAATTAAATACTATTGATTTCAAAATGGCTTTTCCGCGCATACATTAGTGTCGTAAATATGCAAATTAAATGATTGTCAATGTGGTACACAATGGACGTATGTTGGGATTCTGGTCTTAGTGTTGTTTAAAATAATTGTGGTGTGTGAGAGTGATCAGTATCATTAGTCGTGGCTCAAAGGCATATTTAAATAAAGGTCAAAAGTGGCGAATAATTGGTAGAATCGAGGGAGGTCAAACGCAAGTGGTGGCCACATCAAGAATGAAATATGCCTCAAAGTGTCTTATCAAGAGCTTCGAGCCACTTTTTAAACACTAGATACGTTGACAGTAGATTGATTAAGAAGACCAAGAGAAAGAACGGCATCCGAGGACCATTTTTTGTCATTTTCGGCTCAAAGAAACCGCGAAGTGACTACAAGAGGTTTCGTTTAAAATTTCAGGCTGCCACAAGAGCTCTAATTAGCTGTTCTACTGCTGCACGAATGCTTACGAGGGTGGACTGTATTCGGAAACTACCATTAGTTTATGTCCCACTCATTCCAGCTTCCAAAAGGACCCGTTTAAACTGCTGATATCGTCATGTTCAATGGAACCAAGAAGATTGTGTTTGAACGGGATATTTCACGAACAACTAAAGGCAAAATGAGCATTCTTTCCTCTTTCCAGATCAAAACACGTTTAGAATGAGTCTTCATCGATTCTACAAGCCGAAAGGGGCAGAAAACGGTCTTGGGATGCAGTTGTTGCTCTTGGTCTCCCTTAACCAGGCGGTCTATCAAGGGATTCAGTGCTAAAAAAAATTACTCGAAGCTTTTGATATGGTACTTTAAAGGGTTTTTAAATCTTAGGCGAGCTCCATTTGTGTTTGATCCTCCTCGATTCTACCAATTATTCGCCACTTTTGACCTTCACTTAAGAGATACATTTGAGCCATAGATAATGAATATTATTCACTCTCAGACACCACATTCGCTTTCAACAACACTGCCGACCAGAATTCCAACATAAACCTCATTGCGCATCACATTGTTAGTCATATAATTTGCATATTTTCGACGCTAACGTATTCGTGGACGTATAATTTTGTATTCAATAATATTTAATTGACACATGTATTTGTAGCATGTTGCAACATTAATTTAGTGAGCTTGTTTTTCATCATATTTTCATTTTGATGACCAGCGTATGTTAGTGTACATTTAAAATTACCATTCTATTTTTATCTTTTGGAACCAAGAGACGAAGAAAAAATGTCTTATTTTAATAATCTAAAGCATAAAGAAGAATAAAAATTAGTTACCAATTTTAATGAAAATATAGATTGCAGTTTTAAAACAAATAAGCCAACCTGTTTAAGTGAACTGCAGACTTTGCACTTTTTAGTGGAGACGTTGTAGGAAGCGGCGGTCTCAAGAAGAGTTAGAAACACTGAAATTATGCACATAAACAACCAGATGTCCATAGCTGTCATGTAGTTTATAGCTGGAAGCTGAGATTTTGATTGCTCTGACTGTAAATGATGAAGAAGAAAATTATTCCGTTTGTAAATAAATAATAAAAAATAAATCCTAACGTAGTACAATTTATTGTATCATTAACAAATGAAACAAAAGAAAAAAAAGTAAGAACAAAAAATTATGCATACAGCATAGATTATGAAACACTTTCCAAACATTCAAAATATTTTAACAAAACTTAACAGTTCACTAATGGGAGAGATGACGTCTAAATGAACAAGGTTCAACTAGATGGGGAAGCCTACCAAAGGGCTATTTACTAGCCCCACATACGTTTAAATGAACAATTTGGAAAACACATAACGCATTTCTGCTATTACTATGAATAGTGTTTAAAATGTACACTTTTTTGCAGTGCTGCACATGACCTACAGACATTTATGCATCCTATATAATAGGCTAAAAGTTAGTTCAGTTATACGCATAGTGCAATTGAAAATACCCACTCAGTAAGTTCCGCCAATAAACGGATGTTGTTGAGAACTGTGCGTTTCTGTATATGCTCTAGAGAATGTATACACACCAAGTAATATTTAAGAAAAAGTTAAATTTAAAAACGTATACCACAACTGAAAATCATTTCCAGCAACTATTGTCCGTAGGCTATAATTGTTCAATTATTGCTCATTTTCTTTTACAGCTCTTTCGTGTGCGCCTGTAAATAAACAATAAGTTCTACGCACACCATATTCTATCCTAAGAGCTTTGTAGTGCACCTCAGTAATATATGGCAATTTCAACATACTTAAATTTTTGTAACATCATTAAAATAGATAGAAAATGATTTTTCCCTATATACCGTTACTTAACGAAGTTCTTTTGAGGGGCCTGTAAATGATCCGAAAATGCTACACGCAGTAACACCAAATATTACAAAAGGCTATCAAAATTCATTCATTAAACTTAAAAAAACTAGTGGGTTTTGCCACCTACGACCTACGCTTGTCAACCCCGGTTCAGACACTCCAGATTCTAAAATTATATTAATTTTATCGGTTTTAAAAAGACTGAATTATAATTTTAAAAAAAGCAGTGGTGATCTCCCCATAAATGGGTTGCCATTCATTTTCTTTTGATTGCAGATTTTTAAGGACAAATCAGCTACTGTCAAGAGATACAATATCTGTTTTCGTCTTTGATTAAAAAGCTAGTTCAACATTTGAAAATAAGGTAATATAAAATGAATTAAGTAAACAGAGTCTGTCTCTCGGTATTTTTTAACAGCGATATAAGAAAGTTCTTGTAAATAAGGCATTTGAAATGCATCATTTTAAATCTGACGTAATTTTTACCAAAATTTTCTTTCTCTTTTTAATATTCACGTGAAAATGCTTTTGTTGTTAGAAAGGAAATATTATTTGCGCTGCCTTAAAATTCACAACAATAACTGAAAAAAAAAAAAAAAAAAAAAAAAAAAAAAAAATCTCAAAACGTGAAATAAATGTCTCGCTCAAATGTATCTTTAAATTTACACTTTTTTGCTTTATTATTGTTATGTCATTTCAAATATGATGTAATTTCACCTATTTACTTGTTTTTACGCATATTAATAAATTTATAGTTTTAAAGTTTTATTTCTGTTTGTAATATTCACGTGTTTCATCACCCCCTCCCCTCCCGGTATTGCATTTTTATTCTAAAGCAAAAGCTGGGTGGTCATTCCTGTCATCTCCCCTGTAATATTCACGTGAAAATATTTTTGTTGCTCGAAAAGAAATGATTTTATTTTCGCTGCTTTAAGATAGACAATAATAATTTAAAATATCATCTAGAAATGTGAAATGTCTCGTGTAAATAAATTTTATAACGGTTGTACCGTTTAAAATCTGACATAATTTTCATCAAAGTTTTCTTTCTGTTTTTAATATTTATGCGAAAATATTTCTGTAGTTAGAAAGGAAATGTTATTTGTTCTGTCTCAGAATTCACGATATTAGATGAAAATATAGCTCAAAGTATGAAGTAAATGTTTCGTGTAAATATATTTTCAAATTTAAACTATATGCCAACTGTTAATTAT
The DNA here is from genome assembly GCA_964019185.1 of Maratus speculifer. Classification (NCBI taxonomy): domain Eukaryota; kingdom Metazoa; phylum Arthropoda; class Arachnida; order Araneae; family Salticidae; genus Maratus; species Maratus speculifer. The sequence continues at coordinate 54,365,749 of OZ025291.1, forward strand.
TCGGCCATTTTAAATATGACGTAATTTTCTCCGTTTACGACTTCTAATCCATAATAATTAATTTATTGTTTAAAAGCTTTCTTTCGCTTATAAATTCACGTGTATGTATAGTTTTTATGATGTAATTTTCAATATTTTCCTGCTTAGCACGTAATCATTTAATTCTAATTTGAAAGTTTTTTTTTGTATTTATAATAGTCACGAGTCAATAATTTTTTAATTTGAAGGAACTTTTATTCTTTGCGCCGTTTTTTAAAATTGACAACACTTTATAATAATAATAACCTTTTCTAAAATGTGTAAAAAATCCCCCGAACTGCTGAAAATTTTAATCTAAAATTTAAATAAATCTTAAAAAAATGCGTTTAATAAAAAAAAAATAAATAAATGCAGTTTGCATGTCGGGAACTTCTAGTGTATAAAACGATCTAAAAATGATGAAATTCCTATTCATAGTTTTTGCTCGATAAAACTTTTTTAATGGAACAATTTTGGCCAACTTTAACATTATATATATCTTAAACTAATTACTTGATTTGAAAACTGTCTACATCACTGTGTTTATCAAACATTTCTCTATAATATCACAAATTTTCATATTTTTGTATTCAACAGTTTTCTTAATATTAACAAAGAAACATCCCCAGTTACAAAAAATCCTTGTCAGCGGCGGTGTTAGTATTATTTATCTTTTTTTTTTTTTTTTTTTTTTTTTTTTTTTTTTTTTTTTTTTAGAATATAGATAATATTTTGAAAAATTATTTACTTTGTAAAGCTACTGGAAAAGAGATGGTGCAAAATAACTGAAGGGGCATTTCTTAAAGACTGTAACATAAATCCTAAAAATCGCGAAATATAGCTAAGGTAAAAATTCCTTTTTTCTTTCCAACTTTCCCCTTTTTTTTTACAAATACCATTCATAACTATAAGTTCCACGTTCATAACTATAAGTTCCAAATGATAAACATTTTTATAAAAGCTACTTAGAAGATCCCGTGGTTTTGCTCGCGTGATTATTGAAATATGCCAAGTGATATTTGTATGTATTAGAAGAAATCATACTTTTAGAAATAATTCAAAAAATAACATTTTAGTTACAGTTTGAATAAACTTCATTATTACACTACATATTTCAGAAATGAGGCTTAAATTAGTGAGAATTAAAGCTAATTCTAAGCTAGTCGTTGGAGATCACTGTAATATTTACCCATCATGGATTAGGTATTCATATTATAATATATGAAAGTAAAACATGTGTAAACCATTTATAAAATGCATTGCAATTCCAAAACAGAATTTAAATATATATTTAAATATTTTTAATGTTCGTACTAATGCTCTATTAATGATGAACCAATTTCGACAAATTATATAAAACGACAAACTACTCAAATAGTATTGAATTGCGTAAAAGAAACATCCTTATAGCTCCAAAAATAATAATTATATTAACTAACAGTTTATTGCGTCGGATTAAGCGTCTCATTTCCAATTAAATTATATCTTTAAAAAATGAAATTTGAATGAAATACAGAGTCATGAAAAATCGAAGAATGTGGAAAGCAGGATTACAAATATCTCGGCAACTAATAATCCGATCAACTTTGTTCTTTATGTAAAATTTATTTTTTTGTCTTTTACATCCATACCTTAAAATAAAAAAAAAAAAATAAAAAAATCGAAAATTTTTACATACCTTTCATCAGAACGAATATTTCTTAAGCAATAAATAATAATTTATAAAATACTAGCAGGCTATGCCCGCTTCGCTGGTCCATTTTCCCAAACGAACCTTGACTTAAACAAAATGGCGATTAAAATTTTTTATTTTAAAGCATTACAAACCATCCCATTGAATTTACTTCCACATTGCTAATAATGAATGCAACGCCATTGCGATATTGTACTATTTTGATTCCTTGGACAAAATTTGGGCAATTAAGAACCATCTCTTTTATTTGATCATTTATAGTAAAGTTTCGTATGAAAATGAAACAACAGGTTATGACAACAGACATCAAAATGCTCTCTAGTTATCACACTATTAAATTAGAGAGCATTACAATGATTACTGAGTTTGGTTATCAAACTCTATTAACTTTCGTATCATACCTTATCTTTTAATAATTCTTAAATTCCCGGCTTCTCAATTTGTACTATATAAAGTTCTCATAAAATAAATGCAATTTCATTACATGTTACATTACGTTTTTTAATAAACATCCTCTTCTGGCAGAATACATTAAGTAAAATATGCAAAGAATTATTTACAGATAAAGCAGAGAGTTTAACTTATATATTTATTAGAACAATGAACATAAAAAGCGTGTTTTAAGCTGAATTATTTGAATAAATTAAAATTGCAGTAGCTCAGTGCTTCTTCATTTTATAAATTAGTTGCAAACATGTAGCCGTTAAATCGGAATAAGCTTGATGGGGAAATTTTGTAGAAAAATAAACCTTTAGCTTGCATTCAATAAAATCTGTCTACCTTGTAATCGATCCCATTATGATTTTCCACGTCAAACATTAGTAGTGCTTGGTACGATATTGTTACAAATGAATTATTAAAGCTTAGCACGGCAGTGCTATGCTTTATTTATTTCCAGTGCGACTCCTTAATGTTATTTTAATACAGAATTTAACATTGAACGAGTTATTTACTAGACATTTTCCCACATTTTGTATGCGCTGCCACAAATTTTCTTCGAAGCACCTAATTGAGTAAAAAAAATTTCCTCCAATCAAGAAAAAAAAAAAAAAAAAAAAAAGCTACAGATCAATGGACATATTTCCTGCAGCATTTAAATATTTTTGCGTGCTTTAAAAGTAAAAATAATATTTAAAGTAACTTTTTTTTTTTTTTTCTTTGTAAGAATTAAAAACGGCATATTTTAGACGCCATATTGGAAATGAAACGGAGATTTTGATACATTTGGTAACAAGATAAGAATCATTTACAGAAAGTAATTAATATGAAACATGATTTTTTTTTTTTTTTTAATAAAAAGACATTTTCAAACATTGATTAATGGATCAAGAAGATTTTTAGTTGAAGAAATTTAGAAAATAAGTAAATTAAACTTTTTCCTATTTGTTTCTTCAAAATAATAGAAAATATATATGTAACTAATATTTGAAAGCGAGGTTTCTGACACATTGGCATCAGAAAAAAATATTGCTAAATCCAGTGCGTATATGTTATCTGTGCCGGGAATTTGTACCTATGCCACATTTTTAAAGTTTCTCCGCCTTATATGTTCGAAGAAAATCAAAATAAATTAAGGTAAATAAAAGTCTTCAAAAATAATAGTACTAAAGAATAATAGTAAAAAATAATACTACATCATCCTTGTTATGTAGTGAAACTAGTAAATATGCAGGTCTTCAAACTCAAGTCCTGGCATTTATTAAGGCTAAATCGCAGAATTAACGACTACATGGCGTAAGACTTTTCGGCACTGCAATAAATTAGCCAATTCTATCAACTTAAATATTCAAATCGAATGTAAACTAATGTAAACAATAATGTTTACAAATAATTTTTTTTAATTTCCGATTTGGCGATTTTTTAAAAATCGCTCCTAAACTTGTAACATTACAAACAATTAATCATTGAATAAAATTAATTTTGAATTAACTTGTATTAAATTTATTATTCCGATGATTGTTAAAATGATAACACACTACACGACTTAATTTTTAAAATATCACAAAGAGTTTCTGTTGAAAAGAGCTTTTTTTTATATTTCAAGTTAATATTTTTATAAAACTCTTTTGATTCATTATCTGTATGAAATAATAAAATGTAAACACATTTGAAACATTCATAACGCTCAACCTTTTGGCACAGATGGCTAATATTTACCACGTTGCCGCAAATTTTTTATGCCAATTTGACGAAAATTTCGTTTTCAAATACCAGTGACATGCATAATTTTACATTATTTTGTATTATTAAAATAAATAGTGATAAAAAAGTTTACTAATAACTTTAGAACAAAACAATTTATATCTTTAAAAAAAGGACAGTAAAATAAAACAAGTTGAATGTAGATACTGCCATTGCAGAATTCAGTTTCGCCTCCGATTAGAAAAAAAAAAAAAAAAAAAAAATCGATAGAGGTTTTTTAGAAGGGCGACCCCGTTTAGAATGCAATGAACTAACTTCATTTTTCTTGTGTTTATCAATATAATAGCAAACAGAACGGCGTGAAATACCCAGTTGATTAGCAATTTCTCTCTGAGACTTTGGAATTGCGGAATAATAAAGAGATACAATTTGACGTGCTACTTCTTCATTGACTAGATTCATCAAAAACGGATTTTTTCTTTAGTTTAAACGCTTTTTTATAGATTCTGGGAAAAAGGAAATGCATTTTAACAATAAAACGAGTGGAATCCCGCCGAATTCGACGAATAAAATGTTTAAAAGACTCGATCGATTTGGCTTAAAAGAAAAAAAAGCAAAAGTAATTACATTATTGAATCAATATATAATAAATATATTTCCAAAGTTAATGTCAAGTTTTCCAGTTACAATTTTGCATGCAAATATTTGCACATCTTCAGTTAAAATTGTAATCTGAGTGCCGGCGAAATCCAGAAATTTTATATGCACTACAGAAAAATAGATTTATTTAAAAAAAACTAATTTCATTTTTACTATGACATTATTTTCACAAACTGAAGTCATCTGAAAGTAAAATCTCAATCTCACTGTCCATTATAAAAAGAAATATTGAAATGTAATATCGTTATGAGTAAAAATGCGATGTTTTAAATAGTGACGTCATTTTCTCTTCAAATGTTTTTAGCACTTTCCAATAGAGATGTGTCATTTGTTGAGGAACGATTCCAAAGGAACGGTTCCGGCGGTGGAACTGAACGAACGGTTCCTGTCAGTAAAAAGGATTCGTTCCTTATCGGAACGATTCCAAAATGGAACGGTTCCTCGGACTCGTTCCGAAAAGGAACGGTTCCTCGGACTCATTCCGAAAAGGAACGGTTCTTCGGACCAGTTCCGAAATGAAACCATTCCGAAAAGGAACGATTGATCGGACTCGTTCCGAAAGGGAATGATTCCTCGCACTAGTTCCGAAATGAAACCATTCCGATAATAAACGATTCCTCGGACTCGTTCCGAAAAGGAACGGTTCCTCGGACTAGTTTCGAAATGAAACCATTCCGAAAAGGAACGATTGATCGGACTCGTTCCGAAAGGGAATGATTCCTCGGATTAGTTCCGAAATGAAACCATTCCGAAAGAAACGATTCCTCGGACTCGTTTCGAAAAGGAACGATTTCTCGGACTAGTTCCGAGATGAAACCATTTCGAAAAGGACCGATTCCTCGGACTCGTTCCGAAATTAAACGATTTCGGAAAGGACCAATTCCTCAGACTCGTTCCGAAATGAAACGACACCGAAAAGAACCGATTCATCGGACTCGTTCCGAAATGAAACGACTCCGAAAAGGACCGAAATCTCGGACTCGTTCCGAAATGCACCGACTGCGAAAAGGACCGATTCATCAGATTCGGTCCGAAAAGACCGATATCTTGGATTCGGTTCGAAATGGATCGATTCCGAAAAAATCGGTTCTTGTTCTTGTAGATTGGCCAGTTTTAATGAATTAAAATACGCTATTTTATTTTAAAATAAGATATATTTTGATTTATTAAAGCAAAGTGTATTGCCCAAATACCCTTCGAAGGTGTATTAAAAAAAGCGGGGGGTGGGGAGACGAAGAAAATCGAAATAAAGAGAAAACAAATTAAAGTTGTAGGAGTGGATAAACGTTTAATAAACTACAACTGCGCATTATATCCTCTTAAATTTAATGTTTAGAAAAAATAGAAATATCTTATTTTACTTCATTTAAGATATTGTCTGTTACAAATTATTTACTGTCATCTGTGACTTAATTACAATACTATCTGACGTGTTCATGCAAAATTGATCTAAAAGAAATAATTTACGAAGTTGATTTTTTATATCTGAGTGAAAAAAAATGCCCCAGCTAGGATTCGAATGGAGAACCTAAACGTGCTTTATCGATTGAGTACCAGGATCTCAAGGTAATGGAACACCATATATAGTTTTAGATACATGCACTAATACTTTTTCTAATTGGTAAATATATCATACGAAATGATATATATATATGTTATACATATATATATATATATATATATATATATATATATATATATATATATATATATATATATATATATATATATATATATATATATATATATATATATATATTATAATATATATATAATATACATATATATATATATATATATATATATATGTGGGAATATTGAGTGATTAGCTTATGATTTAAGAAAAACTAACATTCTTGAAAAAAAAAGGAAAATTCTTGAAAGGTTTAATAGACATAAAATATGCAAGTAACATTCAATGATAACAGTAGAACTGAATAATATTTAAAAGAAATAAGCTTCCCTGAGCTTTTGATTAAAAATCCATCCAACTCGCCATTGCTGAAATCTATAGAACACCTCGTTCTTTCCACGCATCATCACACGAGTCTCATTTTGGATATCACGTTCATTAAATCATTGAGTTTATTATCATTTATTGCTGGATACTTTATTCTTTAATCCCACATTCTCGGTCATCCTGACGTTTCTGACGTCCTCGGCAGCTGTTTATAAAAATTTAGACACAAATTTACACATACAAAACAGGTAAACATAAAACAAAAACATGTCACGTTATGCAGATGCGTTACTCCAGGGCTTCATATATTCTGCAGCAGTTGAGGTCTTGTTGGGACCATCATGGTCTCCAATTTTTTCTACATCATAACGATCATTTGACTTTACTTTAGTAACTTTATAAGGTCCATGGAATTTTTCCTTTAATAATTCATTTATTTGTTTTCTTATATTAAAATTTCTCACGTGATCTAAATCAATTTCATCATCTTCTATGACGCTCGCTAAATTAATTAAGAAATTATCTCCTGCATTATTATCATTTACAATTATAATATTTTCATCACGTGAATTATCTAACGTTGACGTTTTCTTTTCATTGTTATTTCTGGCAGCATGATTCAATTTTATGTCAGAATTCTTCTGAACTTCAGTGTAACCTACTTCAATATTGTTGCGTTCGCCAACGATCTTAATTCCGTTCTCATCTATCGCCAATTTTAATTTGCTAATCACATCATATCCCAATAAAATATCATATGAAAGAGATTCTAACACATAAAAATTTGCTTTGATTAGAAAACCATCAATATTAAATTCATATGAAAAGTATCCTTTAGGACAAACAACTACTCTTTCTATGCCTGACAAAGAAATATTATTTGAACGTAATCTTGGCGATCCAATTTTCGTATAGTATTCATAACTGACCAGACTGATATCACTTCCAGTGTCAAAAAAGATCTGTGTCTTTTCACCGTTAATATCAATATTTATCATGCGATCCGGCTTGGCGCTGTTTGTTTGTTTGATTACTGCAAAATTTATCTCCTTGTGATTGGATAATCGCGGGTTTTGACTCCCGTTAATATCGGTGTCTAACATGTGATCCGATTTGGCGCTGTTTGTTTCTTTGATTAATGCACAATTCACTTCTTTGTGATTGGATAATCGCGGGTTTTGGCTCCGATTTTGGCTGTCATAATTTATTTGACTATTATTCCCATTTTTACACTGGGATATTACGTGGCCAAGACGGTTACATTTAAAACATCTAATTTGTGCCCTGTTTCTTTCATTTAAATTAGAAGATTCATTTTTATTAGCTGTATTATCTGCGAATTGTTGTTTTCTTAAAGTATCATAACGTTGAGATGGTAACCACGGTTTTGAATTGTTATTTTCGCGCATTTTTGACTTCCTATCTTCAAAGTGGTGTGAATTTCTATTCATGGTTTTAATATTACGCCTTGCTGTTTCGTAATCATCTAGTTTACAAACTAATGTATCAACACTTTTAATTTTGGGAAGATCATCGATGAAATGTTCCTTCATTTCTATCGGTAATCTTCTTTTGATTTGATCTACCAGTATTAATTCTTTTAAATCTTCAAAATTCGACACATCAAGACCGGTAATCCATTCTTCTAAATAATTCCTTAACTCAAATGCTAGATCGCGCCAAGTGGCTGAGTTTTCTTTCTTATGCGACATTAATTTTTGCCTAAACTCTTCTGGCGTCAATTTGAATCTTTTGAGCAGCAAGTTTTTTACATAATCGTAGTTATTTGTTAATGTTTCTGGTTCTCTAGTTATAACATTAGCAATTTCTAGCGGCATTAAACTTAATAAGTGCATGACCCAATTCTCTTTTGTTATATTCATCCTAGAAATCTGTCTCTCGAATAGAGCTAAGTAGATACTAATATCACCCTTCCCATCAAAGTGTGACATTAATTTAGACAAATCTAGTTGCTTACCTGTACCAGTTACAGCCGAACCGTCACTTGTATTTATCATATTTCCTTGAAGTTCAATTTTTCGTAATTCGTACTCCATTTCCATCTTCTTTTCCTCTAATCTTCTTTCTGCTTCTAACCGTAACCGTCTTTCTTCTTTTTCTGCTTCTAGTCTTTTTTCTTCTTTTTCTGCTTCTAGTCTTTTTTCTTCTTTTTCTGCTTCCAGCCTTAATCGTCTTTCTTCTTTTTCTGCCTCTAGTCTTCTTTCTTCTTTTTCTGCTTCCAGCCTTAATCGTCTTTCTTCTTTTTCTGCCTCTAGTCTTCTTTCTTCTTTTTCTGCTTCTAATCTTCTTTCTTCTTTTTCTGCTTCTAGTCTTTCTTTTTCTATTCTCTCCGCGGCAATGACTTCAAGTCGAACTTTTACAAAATTTTCTTCATAATCCTTCGATTCAGTCACCAACTTTATCAAATCAATGATTCTTGGACTCTGAGGCACAACTATACCTAGGTCATCACACAATGTTAACAAGTCCGCCTTTCTAGCTTTATTCAGAACAGACATTATAATTTTTGTTTACACTTCAACAAAACAATATAGTGCACTATCTTGCAGGCTTGATTACGGATAATTTCTAATCATTACACATATAACAAACAGTTCCTTTTTTACATAATACGTATTAGTTTAAAAACAAAACATTTTTCTTAGACTTAGATCTTCTTAGTGTAAAGTAGCTTTCATCGTGAAATTCAAATTCAAATATAAATCAGCGAAATCATTCAAATCCCGGCCGAGCCCCCAAAACTTGTGGGAATATTGAGTGATTAGCTTATGATTTAAGAAAAACTAACATTCTTGAAAAAAAAAGGAAAATTCTTGAAAGGTTTAATAGACATAAAATATGCAAGTAACATTCAATGATAACAGTAGAACTGAATAATATTTAAAAGAAATAAGCTTCCCTGAGCTTTTGATTAAAAATCCATCCAACTCGCCATTGCTGAAATCTATAGAACACCTCGTTCTTTCCACGCATCATCACACGAGTCTCATTTTGGATATCACGTTCATTAAATCATTGAGTTTATTATCATTTATTGCTGGATACTTTATTCTTTAATCCCACATTCTTATATATATATATATATATATATATATATATATATAAAGAATTTTCAAGAAAAACAAGATTAAAAGAAAGAAAAAAAACTGATTTGAAACGGTTTTGAATAATATAAGAAATACATCATCATGTCATAAAAATTGCCCTTTAATGGGATTTTCGATTATTTTAATAGTTACGCACTTTTATGTACATTTCGGTACATAATATATGTATATATATATATTCGGTATATATATACATGTATGTATATAAATAAATAAATAAATATATATATATATATACATATATATATATATATATATATATATATATATTATATATAAAGAATTTCAAGAAAAACAAGATTAAAAGAAAGAAAAAAAAACTGATTTGAAACGGTTTTGAATAATAAGAAATACATCATCATGTCATAAAAATTGCACTTTAATGGGATAATAACTGATTTTCGATTATTTTAATAGTTACGCACTTTTATGTACATTTCGGTTTCATGCTATTTTTCCTCAAGTATAATTTGAATTTGAGAATCTTCTTTGATAAAAGAAAAATAAGACCAGCTAATAGCGCTCGCTCATGTATCATTTTATAAGTTTGGCTTTCTTTTTTTCTCTCCTGAAGAAGATGATTAAAAAACAATCTTGAAACTCTCGAAGATTGTTTTAATCAACTTACATTAAGGTTTATTACATACAGGAAAACCTGTTTGAACAATAGTCCAGGCAATAGAGACCGTATTGGGTCTCTACCTAGCAAAATTCATGATAATTCTGAAAAAGGCTTTTTTATGTTTTTTAATTCGCTAAATCCGAATTTTCAACTTCCCACCAAAATTTTCCTCGGCAACTCCCCTAAAATTTGGCAAAATATTCTCACCTCCTCCCCCCCAAGAAAAAGTTATTTACGAAAAAAATCAATTATTTTATCGTTTTAGTAAAAAAGTATGCAGAAATTTTGAAAGTATACAAAATTTTCAACAAATACGATGCATGACTAGGACGTAAGATGAACGGGAAGAGGGAAGCCTGCCTTTTAACATGCGCCGCGGCGCTACATGGACTTCGTTATGCAATTCCACTTAAATTCCTCAAATCTGAGAAGAAGGACCACACAAACTAGTTTAAAATTACTGTAAAACATATTCAAAGATGTATCAGTATGTATGGATGCCTCTAATATGCACGCATTTAGTAAAAACCTCTAGAAGTAAGTAATTTTAACAATTTTAAATTAAATTAAAAGATTTATTAAATAAGATTGCATTAAATGAACTTAATGTATATTCTTTTGTGTCACCTATAGGCGACATCAGGACTGAGGAGGTTAACCAATCGCACGATATGTCTTCGCTCTCCCGTTACTCCTCCGAATTTTTCCTGTAAGACTTACTTTATGTTTTGGGATCGCTGAATCCAAATTTTAAACTTCTCACTAAAATCCTCCCTCAAGAAAAGAAAAAAAAAGAGAAAAAAGAAAAAAAAAGAAAGAAAAAGAAAAGGTAAAATGATACCCAAAATACGTTTAATTTCGGGTATTATAATAAAAAATATTAATTTTAATATATATATATATATATATTAAATTAAAAGTTTTTGGAAAAAAGGAAATTCAGAAAGCAGGCAAAATTTGCTACAAAAAAGATACGTGACATCATGACGTAGCATGAACTTGAAAGAGGGAGTGAGCCTCTCAACATGCGCTGTGGCACTGTATCGTCTGCAGCCTTGTGTAAAAGGGGAGGGGTGCGACGGGAGCGGTCACCTCGATGGCGGAAACTTATGGGGCGCCAAAATTATACTACCAACGTTATGTTTTGGCCTGTCGCAAGAAAAAGTTGAGGGGTCCACCCCAACTTACTAGGGGAGCGCTAGATTGAGACTTTGCCGCGGGTACAGTTTTCTCTTCGCACGACCCTGGTCGCCTGAGTCAAGGCAATAGAGACCATATAGACGCTATACCTAGCAAAATTCATGGTAGCTTTAGAAAAGACTTATTTTATGTTTTGTGGATCGCTGAATGAAAATTTCTCCCAGCAACTCCTCCCCCTCAAACACATGCACACAAATTTTGGTAAAAGCGGAATTGCATAACTTAGTGCACGTAGCGCTGTGAGGCAGGCTCCCCCCCCACACACACACTCCCTTCATCCTAAATCATAATGTTATGCATCGTACTTTTTTGAAAATTCTGTCTACTTTCTGAATTTCTAGATAATTTTTCCTCAAAAAATATAAAAAACCTATATTGGCGATTATTTTACTTTTTTCTGGGGGGAGGGGGGAGAAGTAAAAAATTCGGATTCAATGACCCAAAAACATAAAATAAGAATTATTGAAAGTTCGGAGGAGAGAAAAACCAAACGATGCTCCCCCTCCCCTTTCATTCTACGTCATAATGTTATGCATCGTATTTCTTGGAAATTTTGTCTGCATCTAAATTTATAGATACTTTTTCGCTAAAACAGCAAAAAATTGAATTTTTTAAAATTTCTTTTGGGGTGCATTTTATTAAAAATTGGGGGAGGGGAGTTGTCGGGAGAAATTTTTGCTGAGAAGATACAAATTCGGATTCCCTGACCCAAAAAAACACAAGCGAAGGGGTCGCGATAGGGTTAAGGGTGTATTCCAATCCAAACTGCTTATTGTCTGATTTATTCTTAAATTCATTTTTGCTCTCAAACGTTTCAAACTGGCAATTCTCTTTCTTAGAAAGTACACAATGCGCCGTGCTTGTCATTTTTTTTTTACAATTGCAAAAATATTGCAAAAAACTGTTGTCAAAGTTGGCGTTTTGAACTGAATTTCCTAAAGAGAGAGATCTGCGAACGAAAAAAATGGTCATACTGAGAAAGTAATTGTTTATAAATGAAATTCTAACGAATTGAGAGAAAACAAAGAAATCACGCGGCCTCTTATACATCTCTTTAAAAATCACCTCAGCAAGTTTCACGTATCTACTTTTAACCCTTTCCGGCACGGGCAAAATCTGTTAGTAATATAAGAAAATATTGACTGACACCGGAATTCACAAACGATTTTTTTAGATATTTTGAATTCCTTAATTTAAGCCTTTGTTGCAAAAGCAAAATTTTACTAAAATGTTATTGGTGCCGTTTGCAAGTTTGGAATTAAAATTAGGTATCCCAGACCGGGCACAATGTGCCGGAAAGAGTTAAAAATGTGTCTGAAACTGCATCGGAAATTTTCGAGCTGTTGAGGGTGGAAAAATGTTTTTTTCGAATACACCCTTAATTCCTAAATAGATGGACTTCTAGGAATTTTCTCGAAATGGGCAGACTCCGAAATTCCCAATTCCTGAGGAATCGTACTGAAATGGACCAACTTGGAAAACGGCCAGTTACAAGGACCTATATATAAGTTAAAGATTACGTTAGGGTGATTTTTGAAGAGGAAACAAATCATAGACAATGATATCAAATATTAGATCAATAAAGAAATTTCCTACGCAAAAATAATAAAATAAATAGAAGGTCATTTGACGACAGATTTTGGAGTGGAAAGCAATGATTACATTGAAAATCTAATAGACCGCCGCAACAGCCTGATGACCAAAACCAAAGCTACAGTAAAATTTCATGGATAAACTATAGCGATAAATGAAAGGTGAACCAAATGCAAATTTTCAAGAGCAATTATGCTTAATACAATAAATCATAAAGTCAGAGAATACTTATATTATGGGGAATAGAAATAACTATGCTAATTAATACCGCACACAGATGAATAAAATGAACTCTTTAAAAAAAATGATCTGCCAAAAATATTTAAAAATTAAAGCAAACCATAAGAAATGATATGAAAAAAATGAATACGTAAGAAAATAAATTAGTTATAAATAATAAATATTAGGGATTGCATGTCGCTCCGAGATCTGTTATGTTTGTTTCCGGATTCGTTCCCTTTTTCGTAAAATAGTTTCGGACGCGTTTTTTTCCCTTGGAACCTTTTTTTAAAAAAATTCATCCTATTTTATCGGATTCCTTCCTTTTTATCTCGAAATCGTTCCTTTTTTTCTCAGATTCGTTCCATTTTTATCGGATTCATTCCTTTGACTACAGATTCGTTCCTTTTTGTCTTGAAATCGTCCTTTTTTCTCGAATTCGTTCCTTTTTCTCAAAATCGTTCCTTTGTCGGAACCGTTCCTTTTTTTACGGATTCGTTCCTTTTTTCTTGAAATCGTCCATTTTTCTCGAATTCGTTCCTTTTTTTTCTTGAAATCGTCCTTTTTTCTCGAATTCGTTCCTTTTTCTCAAAATCGTTCCTTTGTCGGAATCGTTCCGTTTTTTACGGATTCATTCCTTTTTTCTTGAAATCGTCCTTTTTTCTCGAATTCGTTCCTTTTTCTCAAAATCGTTCCTTTGTCGGAATCGTTCCTTTTTTTCGGAATGGTTCCAATAGGAACGAGTCCAAAGAACTCGTTCCTTTTGGTGAACGAGTCCGGCTGGAACGGTTCCTTAAAAGGAACGATATTGCCCATCTCTACTTTCCAACAAAGTTGAAAATTGCTTATGCATTCGGTTTGTCTGGCCGTCTGTCCATCTGGCCGGATGGCCTTCTGTCCGGATGGCCGCCTGTCCGCGCTCTAACTCCCGTAAATATACTCGGATTGCTATCAAATTTTTATACGTTATTGAGGTTTACCCTAGCACGAACCCTATTGAAAATGAAGTATCTACCATGATTAGTTTATCTACAGAGAGAATCAAAATTTTCCCATTACATTACGGCCTATGGGGAAAAATCATTAATATACTCGGATTGCCATGAAATTTTAGGACGTTATTGAGGTTTACCCTAGCACGAACCCTACTGAAAATGAAGTATCTACCATGATTAGTTTATCTACAGAGAGAATCAAAAGTTTCCCATTTCATTACGGCCTATGGGGAAAAATCGTTAATATACTCGGATTGCTATGAAATTTTAGGACGTTATTGACGTTTACCCTAGCACGAACCCTATTGAAAATGATGTTTCTATTATGATTAGTTTATCTACAGGGCGAATCAAAAGTTTTCCATTACATTATGGCCCATGGGGAAAAATCGTTAATATACTCGGATTGCCATGAAAGTTTAGGACGTTATTGACGTTTACCCTAGCACAAGTCCTGTCGAAAATGAAGTTCTACCATGATTAGTTTATCTACAGGGCGAATCAAAAGTTTCCTATTACATTACGGCTTATGGGGAAAAATCGTTTCAAAAGAATTTTAAAGATGTTATACCCAGTCAAACATATTAAAATATGCATTCTATAAAATATAAGGTGAAAATGTAGCTATTATTCATTTACAGGGCCACACAAAAGAATTCCATTAGATAATGGTAAAAGGGGGAATTGTGTGTGACATATTTTAAATATATTAAGCTTTTTCATGTATAATAAAATTGATATATGTCACTGAAGCTTAATATAAATTATAATCTACTGTCTTGCATGATATGACGTGCATAGCATTTACAGGGGCACACAAAATATTTCAAATAGTATATTCTTTCCGAAGTACCGTATATATGTCCGATGATAGCTGATGGAGGGATGAAGTGCATTTTAATTATGATATACGCGTTTATATTTCGCTAAATATATGCATATTATATGGTGTGTATAAATGTTATAGTTGATATACAGGGCTACCCAAAAGAGCTCACCAACGTTACTGAATATGAGCGTAAATTATTTAAACGTGGTTCTTAAATAAGCTATGCATTTTTACGCTGAGCTGTATTTAATTTACTGAGAAATGTTTGCAGAATATAGATAAAGGGATATACAGGGCCACGCAAAGAATTCGGTACATGGACGCCTATGAATGATGATTTATGAGAATGTGATTTCAGTTGTTTTAAAAGTGTTTTAGTTTACAATAAATTTTAGCCTAATTCTGACGTGTAATAAAGGTACAATGTAAACTACAGGGCAGAACAAAAATATTCAAGTATGTTTCCATCTAATAGTATGAATTGCTGAAAAAGAAATTTCAAGCTACTGGGTATTTTCTTGCTAAGCTAAATTTTCTCATTACATGAACTGATATATGAAATACAGGGCTGTTCTAATGTACTGGAATACATAATTGGGTATATTTGGCTATACACTATTATTTCCCTAAATAACAAAGTTTTGTTAAAGATTTCATTAAGTTTTGGAAAGTGCTTCATAATCTATGCTTAACGCATGATTTTTCTTACTTGTTTAAAAGTTACTGTTATTAGTAATATGAAAAAGGCGTCCGTAATAATATTGTAAATCCATTTTATCTGGTTGCTGAATGCAATCATTTTCCTCATTTGAAATATTTCTTACTTTGCTTTAGACATTAATTTTTATCATAAATTATTTTCTGTTATTTTTTTTACATTATTAATATTATTTCTCAGTAAAAATATTTTTTTTTTTTTTACCTCAATTAGTGCATAATTATATGCAATCATTTTATTGTGGTTAAATTTTACGAAAACAATTAACTTTTTTCTTTTAAATGCGAGGACATGTTCACTGATGAAATAAAGTTTCTGACTTGTGGAAAGTAATAATGGAAAATAAATTTTTATTATCGAGACAAAAGCTAAACTAAGTTGCCACCATTTTGAAGAAATATCGTAAAAAAGCATTTAAAATTAAAAATAAAATATAAAAATGGAAATAAATTAAAAAATAGCTAAAATGGGCACAACTACAAATAAATAGCTTTCATTAAAAAAAAATAATTATCAAAATCGGTTCAGTAGAAAATTCAGGGCTGATGACACGACATTTTTAGCTTGTCTGAAAGAAATAGCATCGGAGGCTAATAATAAACAATTTATTAATAAATATACAATGATAGCCGAGTTAGCATGTGAGACACATAATCGCCATTTTGTTCCAATCGTACCAACGTGCTGCATATATGATATCTGTCCCTAACTTTTTTACGTTGAACCCTACCCAGGAATGTAGTGGAGGGTATACGGGGGCATACGTCGTATACCCTCTGGATTTTTTAAGGTATAAAAACAGTGAGTTTCCCGATCCAGAGCCGAGTGGCTCCATGCGGTCCACGCAGGGAGGTCACGAGACCTCCAATGAAGAGGAACCAAGTGACGCCCGGCCCCGCGACAGCGCCCGCTTCCGGCCAGGAAGACAAGCGAGGACACCAGGCCCACGGACATGGCCTCAGCGTCGCGGCCTCGGCCGCTCACTATCCGCAGCCACAGACACGACACCGCCCGCGCCCAACACGCCGATTGGAGCAACCATGCAGGTACCGTAGCAAAAGCTGCCTGAACAACCGCTGATCCAGAGACCCAGCTTTCAGGAGGACTTACAGGAAAGCGACTCGAATTCTCGTTACGTACAAGGAAAACCCGGAAAACCTTGTATAGTCGCTTCGTCCGAATCGCGCCTACGAGAGGCCTCGGACTCCTCTAAGCGAGTGTTGCGTTCGAATGATCAGGTAAATCCTCATGCGTTCGAAGACTTCGGTCGAGACAGCCGAGAGCTCAATTGGCCCGACGACCAACCCGATCCAGCGTCTTTGTCAAAAGTTCGCCGACGATGTCGACAATACCTTTCCTGCTATAATTGTCAAAGACAAGATCGGTAAGCGTTCGAGTTTGGAAGTTAGACGGGAAGCACTTTTCCCTGATGGACTTCCACAGGGGGCACTCATAGACGCAGTGTCTAATCGTACTCACCCCGTTCCCGCAAAAACACGCAGGGTTGCCTTTAAAGAAGCGGGCTTGATGGTCGCCAAAGGCACCATGTCCCGTTAGGACCTGGTTGAGAAGAAATCACCCTGTATTCTCCGAGTGGAGACCTTCGGGAAGATCTCATACGTCGACCGGCCGTCCTCAGATCGGTCCCACCGTTGCTGCCAATCCAAAAGAGCCTCGCCAAGGAGCTTCCTCTTGACTTGACGTCCTGAGAGAAGAACAAGTATGTCGACCGACGGGCGACACGCAGCTTCCTTCGCAAGGGAATCGGCCAGCTCGTTAAAGGAGTACCCGACATGAGTCCAGTGATATCCAGTGCATATGGACCCTGATTCCTGTATTTGCAACCAAGTTCCTGATCTCAGCTACTGCTTTGTGCCGAGGCATCAAAGAGTAAATAGCTTGAAGCGCCGATCTCGAATCCGAGTAGATATCGAGTTCACTGAGACCCCTCCGAAGGGCGTCCGCAATCGCTTCCTTGATCGCATGGACCTCGGCCGCGAAAACAGTTGACCCATTAGAGAGACGGAACCTTCCCTCCGCAACAACACCATCCCTAGTGGCGAGGTGGTAGGCACAGCCCACCCTCACGTCCACCAGCTTGGAACCGTCCGTATAATAAGTATACGGAGACTTCCGGCTGAGTTCCGGCGTCCAAGGTATTCGTGCCGGATAGCGTCGTTGGGGTCGGTACTTCCAAACCTCCACCATCTCTGGCGAAAGGTTTGGTCTATCAACGCTTCTTCCCCATCTCGTGAGAGCCTCGAAGTCGCGTTGGATACGAGCACGGAGGTCCAGGGGAATCACCCCGGACAAGACGTTCAACGCAGCGGTTGACACCGTACTGTAACACTTTGTGACGCACAGCAAGAGACCTCGCTGAATACTCAGCAGTCTCTGACGAAGAGCCACTTTGTTGGAGTACCAAATAGGGGCCGCATACAGGACTATGCGCTCGGCCACCACCGAGTACACCGCCTTTCGAACATCGGGCTTGAGTCCCCACGTAGCAGTTGCCAATCTAGTAAGCTTGTACTGGACTCTGGTCGCTTTCTCTCGGACGAAGTCCAAGTGAGGCATCCAGCTGTAGTCCCTATCTATGACCACGCATAGGTACTTGATTTGTTTGGAAAACTTAATCCTGTGTCCACCCATACGGATGCGTAATGAGGGTTCGTAATCCATCTTTCCCTTAGGTGGTATGATAGCGTACAGGCACTTGTCGTAGCTGAACTCCAGGCTGCATCCTATCGCCCACGCGAGGATCTCTGCGAGAATCCGCTGGACGATGTCAGCGAACCTGGAGACAGCCGTAGAACGTGCAAGGATGAGTATATCGTCGGCAAAGACAAGTACGGTCCAAGCCTCCTCAATCCCAAGCCGTTTCAACAAGCTATTGATTAACACCAGCCACAGGACCGGCCCGAGACACGAACCCTGCGGCACCCCAACATTGAAGTAATGCTCTTCTGCGTTCGAAATGACCGATCTATTCCAAAGAAAAGAGTCGATCAAGCCCAAGAGCTCTTGAGGAACTCGGTACTCCACCAGAAGGCGAAGCAAGTCGTCCCGCCGAGCGCTGTTGAAGGCATTCTTGATGTCGAGGCTAACGAGACAGGTGAAATGGCCTGTTCTCTTACTCTGCGAAACGTACTTGACCACCTCATGGAGCGCATCAATGGTCGACCGGTTTCGTCTGAAACCATATTGTCTGCCATCGAGTACGCCGTTAGACTCGAGGAAGCCCATTAGTCGAGTTGCGCACAGCTTGTCCAAGATCTTCCCGACGACGGGAAGTAAACAGATAGGACGGTAGGAAGCAGGGTCGCTCTTACTTCTACCTTTTTTTGGAAAGTAGATGGCGATCGCCCGCTTCCAACTTCTCGGAAACACGGACTCTCTAAGGCAGTGATTGAACAAGGAGAGCAACCACTGAGGGTGCCAGCGAAAGACCTCTCTGATAATTCCCAGACTGAATCCATCGTGGCCTGGCGCCTTATAGAGCGCCATCGAGTCGATAGCCAACTCTAGCTCCCCGATGTCAAACACGTTCGGGTCATCAGGCCTTTCAATCGCTGTCTGCACAACCTCATCGACCTGTCTGAAGTGGTGTCTCGCAAGGGCTGCCTAGATGTCATCCCATGTGGATGCCATCACCCCGTCGGGAAGCTCCAGAATAGCTGGAGCTTCAGGACGCCACCTGCCTCTTACCACTGCACAGACTTGACCGATTTTGTCGGTTGAAAGCTTGTCCGAAAGGAATTTTCGGAACGAACGACGCTTAGCTTGCAGAATTGCCCTCTTGTACTCCGCCCGCTTACGCTTAAAGAGAGCCTCACGTCTCTCTCTCTGAGTCGGGTCAAGCGTCCGCTTGTACAACCTCCTCAGTGCACGCACTCTAGACCTCTGAGCCTCCAACTCTGGAGTCCACCAGCACGTCTCCTTGCCTGCAGCAGGACGACGCTTTCGGTGTTTCAAGCACAGATCTACCAGGACTGAATCAAGATGTTCAACTCCCGAGTCTGGTGCGTTCGAATCATAAACGTCCAAATCTGCATTCTGCAGATCCCGGAGGAAATCGTCCCAGGCAAGGTCCTTGGGTTTCCACCGACGGCGGACTCCCCTAGGATTTCGAGCCCTTGGCCTGCCTTGGTAGGTCCAGGTCATGGCGTTATGATCGCTGGTTGTCACCCCGTCTTGAACAATCCAGTCAGCTATGCGATCTGCGCACTTACGGACCAGAAGTAAATCGATCCAGCTTTGACCCTGATGTCCATCAAAAGTCGCCGCACTGTCTGGATTGTTGACGATTTCCAGATCGTAACCAAGGGCGAAGGAGATAACTTCTTCACCCCTGGCGTTCGTTGGCCTATCCCCCCCAGATGTACGACTTCGCATTGAAGTCCCCGACAATCTGAACGTTGTCCTGAGGGAACTCCAGTAGCAAGTCACCCATCCGAGTGAGAATCGGGACAATGTCCTCAGACGGAGAGCAATAGCACGACACTATTAACACATCCTCCTCCGAAATAGTGCACCGAATCGCCACTATGTCGTCAGTATTCAGAACCACACAGTATTTCAGTCGCGAACTTATCCAAAAGGCGGCTCGGTTACGCTCCGAAGAAATGACTTCGGAAAAATCCTCGGGTAATCCGACGGTCTTCCCCTCCTTCACACGCTGCTCGTTCAAGGAGTTCACGTCAATGCTCTGCGAGAGCACTGTCTTCTGCAACTGGTACAAAGCCGCAGTACTGCGGTTGACATTGAGGTGAAGAAACTTTGGACTATCGGCCATTGTTTCGTTTCTCAGTCAAAGCCAGTTCTTTGCGGAAGATGCTATACTCCTGCGAATTCGCAGCGTGGTTGGTCAGGAGAGCCTCACGCGCCAAGTTCAATGAATTGACCTTCATACAATTAACGCACGCAGGATCACTGGTGCAATCACTGAGAATGTGGTCCTGACTACACACTTCCCACAACAAGTCTTGCCGTGGCAATCTCTAGCCATGTGGCCGAATTTCCAGCACTTATAACATTGAAGAGGACGCCATCTTCGTGAAAAGAACAGTACGTCCCAGCCAACGTTCAGCTTCCTCACTCGACCAAGTCGCCTGTACGACTCTATATCCAGAGAGACCACGCCATTTCGCCCCTTCTTCCCCTCAAAAAACTTTTTGAAGGAAATGTCAGCGTCGTGTAACGCTGTATTCTGACGTTTCAGGGCTTCAATGATCCCGTATCCCGTAGAATCCTCGCTGACGCCAAAGATTACAATCTCTGGATTGCGCCTGACCGGTTTGGAAGCCGAGTGACTATTCACCAGGTCAGATTTCTCCACTTCCGCCACCAGCTTCTCGAGGTCCGCAGCGCTGTCCGCGAAGACCAGCACCCCTCCATTGGAGGTGTTCCGCATTCCTCTCAAAGCCAGCCCTGCTTTCATTGGATCAATCGTGCTGGCTACTAACTTACGAGTGTCATCGGAGGAGACAGTATCGTCGTTTGGAAGGATTCGAAGAACGTGTCTTTCCCGGTCGCGTCGAGGCGCCATTGAGCCGGCCCTCTTAGCGCCAACAGCGCCCCCGCTTCCAGGTCCGCTTCGGGCCGCAGGCTGAGTTCCTGCCGGTTCCACACGTCCCTTCCTCAACCGTCTCCTCCTTGTACTCTTACTGGTGACAGTCTGCCATTCCTCTGTTGCACCACCGGCAACTTTGGAATAGGACCTGTCCGTTGGTACCACCTCCTTCGGGGTGTCATCTGGCCTCGGGGCATCCTTCCGCTTTTCAGCTTTGGACGCCTTCTTGCCAGTTGTAGAGCTTCCCCTCTGTGAGGCTTTCCCATACAGCAGAACGAACCAAGCGTGCTGTCGGACTATGAAATCTTCTATCCGAGATATAGATTCCCCAAAAAATGACTTCTTGGGGGCCGACAGACCCCTGACCTTGTTCAGCTCCTCGAGGATTTTCGCACATAAAGAGTGCGCTTCCTCGGTGAAGAAAGCCGAGAGGTCAACCATATCCGGAAGGGACAGGTCAACACTTCCCAGCTGACTTTCTGTTTGGCAACCTGTATCCGTCAGCTGAGGGCCGACGGTTGCCCGCTTGGATGAGTCCAAGCTTCGGGCGTAACCTGGGCTACTCGTCGTAGAGGAACTAGTAGGAGTCCCACCACTCCGCGACGGTGCCTCATCCTCTACTTCACTAGTCAGAGACATAGTGAACCACGAGAATACTCAGGTCAAATCAGAAGACGGTAACACTCGTTTCCGTACTAAAAACGCAATGGAAACAGCACAGACACACTGGTCTATAAACACACTATTCACGTTCTCACTGGGGCAGAATTTACAACAAGCCTGTCCTGAAATTCACTCTTGGCAACTGTCTCAGGCAGTAAGAATAATAGCAAAAACCGTTTCCATCACTTAGACACCGCCCGATTTTTTAAGGTATACCGTATACACTCTGTTTCTCAAGAAAGCTATAGTGTTATACACTCTAGGGTATACCTTCTTTTTTGAGCATATACCCTCTGCTTAGAATGCATACCCTCTGATTTTTTTACGACTACACCACTGATCCTACCCAGAACCTCGATTGGTGGTTTGATTGTTTTTCGCTGGTAAAATTCTGTCGAAGTTAAATTCCAATTTTGGGCAAAATTTCAGTTCAAACATTGATTAATTTATCAAGAATTTTCTAACTGAAGAAATATAGAAAATAAATAAATATAACATCATACGTAAAGTAAAAAACAAATACATTTTATTGATACTATGTCTTGAGGTATTATTGGAGGTATATTATATTGTCTAGAGGCGAATGTCTAGATCTGTACTTCTACGCAATGTATCAATACTGATTGTAAGTATAAATATCAGTTATAGTATACAGACAGTGATGCAGTCTTAAAAAATACAGCTGCTCAGAGCGGAGCCCTCTGAGCAGAGGGTATACGCGCAAGGCAGAGGGTATACCTTAGAGTGTAGATACTATTAGTTTTCTTGAGAAACAGAGGTTATACGATGTTCTTTAAAAAAAATCCAGAAGGCATACGGCGGATACCCCCATATACCCTCCACTACATCTTTGTATACAGAATAGATTTTTTTTTGTCGAATCTGACCTCATAATTCATAAGAAAATAATTCACCGAGGAGAAAAGTGACTTTTTACATCGTAAAAAGTGAAACTGATTTTAAGAATTAAAAGGTGCACATTTATGACGTCATATTGGAAATGAAACAGAGATTTTTAAATATTTGGTAGCAAGACATGAAGCATGTAAAGATTTCAGTTCCATAAGTAAAAAAACTAACGATTTGGAAATGAGGCATACAGTTTGGTACAGCCCTGGGTAAATTACATCGGCAATTGTGGTGATACGATACCACATAAATGAATTCCTGATGATGGTACCCTCAGTTAATTTTGAAATGAGTTCATCTGAATGCAGTAGTTATTAAACAACTTGTGATATTAAACAATAACATAATTTGCTGAACAAATTAAAAGAAAAATATTTTCTACACGATTTAAGCCCAAGAAGGGACAGATATTCAGATAATTTAGTTATTTCTACATTTAATATTAATTTTTTGAAAAAAAAAGTTAAACCCAGTGAAAATTAAAAAATAAAAATGAAACTCAAACAATATGATGCTTAAATACCCTAGATCTTAGAATCCGCTCAAATGATATCGAAATAATATACTTTATACATGCTGCAATTTGAAGGTACGGTTCGTTTAAGTTACATCACTCCATTGTCGCCAAGCATCAAAGGTGGCGACGAAAGAAACATTTCAAACTATGTAACATTGTTGGTGCGAAAGTAATCATTATTAAAATACAGCTTTGGCATATAATGTTATACTTGTAAGACTTTGGCATATACTGTTTGATTTTACAGAGCAGAATTTTGGTGATGGAGGTTTTAAACCAAAGTCGATCGCAGCACATGCATCTGTGAATGGGTCCATCAGACATTGAATCAATAAAGTTTTTTTTTTCCAGTTTTTCCCAAGCCGATTGCTTTTTAGTTTTCTTTTCAGGTGGTGGAAAATCAAGAGTAATAGCTACAACATTTTCTGGCTTGTTAGAATCACTATTGGCACTCAAATTTTCCTGGTTAGACCCGGCCGATTGTAAAACGCCATGGCAAGTGGATTGGTCGCCCTCGAGACATGATGTTTTACAATTAATCGGTTCGGCATTAAATTGTTTCCTTTTTCGCGATCGCCTTTAAACACGTAATTGGTTTTCAGCGGCTCGATAATCTTTTGATTTTCTCGTTTTCTGAATTGAAAGACTTTTTGCGTCAAACCAAATACAGTACTACTTAGTTATCCCGTCGACCAATTTCGCCAAATGATACGAATCGCCAAACTAATAAGCAACTTATACATGTTGACTAAATTTTTATTTTAAATAACAAAAGAACAAATAAATTACTAAAACATTAATAAAAAGTCGAAATAAAAATCCCTTTATGATTATACTATTATTTTCAACACAATCTAACTGATTGGTAAAGTAATCATATGAATTGAATAATTTCCAACTGAGCGAAAAATTGCCCAGGCCGGGAGTCGAACCCGGATACTTGGCGTACAAG
Source organism: Maratus speculifer (assembly GCA_964019185.1). NCBI lineage: Eukaryota > Metazoa > Arthropoda > Arachnida > Araneae > Salticidae > Maratus > Maratus speculifer. The sequence continues at coordinate 54,390,139 of OZ025291.1, forward strand.
GCCAATGCTTTACCTGTTAAGCTACCAGGGCGACAGCCGGCTGGGATTTTTCGCTCAGATAACCATATTGGTCATAGCATCTGGCCTGTCATTTAGACTTTTCAACAGAATAGACCGCAGGTAATGGACCTCCATATGACGATGGGTACGTAGATATACTATTATTTTCAACACAATCTAACTGATTGGTAAAGTAATCACACGAATTGAATAATTTCCAACTGAGCGAAAAATTGCCCAGGCCGGGAGTCGAACCCGGATACTTGGCGTACAAGGCCAATGCTTTACCTGTTAAGCTACTAGGGCGACAGCCGGCTGGGATTTTTCGCTCAGATAACCATATTGGTCATAGCATCTGGCCTGACCTACTTTACCAATCAGTTAGATTGTGTTGAAAATAATAGTATATCTACGCACCCATCGTCATATCGTCTGCTTTATAATATACTAGCAGGCTATTCCCGCTGCGCTGGTCAATATTTCAAAATCAACCGTGGATGAAACGAACTGGTGAATTTAAATTTGTATTTTAAATAATTTGGACCTCCAGCAGCAACTTGCTCATTGCTGAAAACGATTTAGACACCATTGTGATATTAAATTATCTTAAACGTTGCGCAAAAACCAGCTATTTAGAAGTAACTATTTTATTTTATTACTAACAGTGCACATTTGGAAGCGAAATGAGACCATTATGGCAACAGGATTTAAAATTTTCCCTTATCTGAAGAAATATTAATTATTACAGTCGTTACCATGGTACAACTTCTGAAAAATTTCTTCATAACTTTTCATTATGTGAAGCCAGGAACCCAAAGCTACTCCCACCTAAAAAGTTTATATATATATTAAATTTTGTCCGCGCGATAAAAGGCACAATTATGCAAAAATCATCTTCAAACTCGTCAAGTACATTGAGATGGTTAATATCTCAGTGGGAATTGCAAATGTGCAAAATCAGCCCAAGGGGGTGGTAATTGGAAAGGGTTCAAAAATTTGAATACCATCTTAACATGGCTTTCACAAAACCAGCTCTTACAAAACAATAGCAGGAAAAAAAAAACATTTTTCGTTAGAGCAAGTTGCCAACGATAAAAAAAAAACACATTAAAATTCTCACTACAACAATTACTTTATTATTGCAAAATTTCCTCCTGAAAAATGAAAACAAAATTATTTGCTCTTTCGTATTTAAGCATTTTCTCTTTAGTTATTTAAGAGAAAATTTAAAATTATGTAAATTTGTATAATTTGGCGAACGATTTGGCGAAATTGGTTGACGTGATAATCAAGTAGTAGCCAATTTACACTTTTCATATTTCACAAAAGATTCCTACACAGACATCATATACGCAATAGGTTTAGCACGATTATCTTCCAACTACAATGTGGCAAAATCCTCGTTTCAGAATACCAAAGAAATTTATGTATATTTTATTATTTTCTATCATTTTAAACAGCAATTAACAATAAATAAAAAGTAACTGTAGAACAAAACAACAAATATCATTTCAAAAAAGAAAAAAATGAAAGTAAATAAACAACTTATCATCAGATAAACAACTATAGCTGGGTTACCATATGAGGCAAATAATGCCATCTTGGCGCCAGTGAGATACCTCGATGTGTATATGACCAAATCCATGACAAAATTTCCATTTGGAAAAAACTTTAATCGGTATTCATACTGCATTTTCCCTACATATGTATAAGAAAAAACTTTCACACAGATGTCATGTATGCACCACATTGGCGCAATTTTTTTCTGGCGCCAATTTGGAGAACTTGGTTTTTAATTACCAATTTCATAAAAAAATTTTAATTATTTTGTATTATTTGAAAAAAAAATATATAATAAAAAAGTTTAATTAATAGCTATAGATGAGCCAAAACTGATTTATATTAACAAAATGATTTATATTATTTTAAAAAACAAAATGAAAGTTAATAAATAAATAAACAACCATAGTCGGTTTACCATGTGTGCCATAAAATCGCCATTTTGTTGCAATCGTGCGAATGTGGTGCGTATATGACATCTGCGCCAAAACTTTAAAAAGTTGCAATTAAATTATTTTACAGTTTGGATGAGGAAGACATTTATACTAAAATTTAAACATCATACGCATTTTTTTTGCTATAACTGCTATTTATATATTTACAATTAAACATAAAAAAAAAATTCCTAAAAATGCTCTCACACATTTAAAAGAGAGTGGAGAATTTAGTAATTGTGAACATCGCTCCGGCTTATGCCTTCTTGGTATAAAATCGCATTGTTTGATGACAAAAGTAAATTCAAACACCCAAATAAACAAATAACATACAATTAACAGATAAAACCATTTTTAAAAGTAATTCTACTATTTTGTCCTGTAAGACACATAATGGTAGAATTAGATTTTAAAAATATTTTTTTTTAAAAATAGAAAAATGTTATTTACGTTTTATCTAATAAAATATTTAAAATACATTTTTGTTAGCCTGCGCGAAAGAGAATAGCGAAAGTTTGATTGAAGAAATATTGAAGAGGAAATGGTCAGTTAAAAAAGACTTGTAAATTTTATTCAGCGGGAATTTTTCATTTCAAAATGTTGAATTTATCTATAGTAATAACGTATAATTGCATACATTTACTTTGAATTGCAAAATTTTTCCTTCAGTACTACTTGGTTATACCGTCGACTAATTTCGCCAAATTTTACAAATCACCAAACTATTAGCCAGATTATAGAGATTAGCATAAATTTTCATTTAAATAACGAAAAACAAATTAGCAGAACATATATAAAAGTAGAAATAAAATGTCGAATTAAAAATCACTTGATGATATAATTAGTATTTATATTAGGCTTAATGTCAAGTGAATGTGACATTTACGATCATCCATTATTGACATTTAATCTTGGAATTTGGGGGTAGATTTTTAATCGATGGGGTAATCTTTCCTTCTTCAGTTTTTAGGTGCGTTCGTAATTATGTAAATACGTAGCACCTATTGTTGTCGCTCAGTCCGTCCGTCTGTCTGTCTGTCCGTCTGTCTGTCTGTCCGTCTGTCTGTCTGTCTGTCCGTCTGTCTGTCCGTCTGTCTGTCTGTCTGTCCGTCCGCATATAACAACGCAAAAACTACCCAACCGAATCGTTTCAAATTTAAAATACATAATTATAACATAATTTTGTCGAGTCATTTCAAATTTTATGAAAATCGGATGCATAGATCAATTACAGGGGCAATCAAAAGTATTCCGTTACATTACGGTCAATGGGGAAAAAAGTTTCAAAAGCATTTTAATCGTTTGAAATTTAAAATACATAGTTATTACATAATTTTGTCGAGTCATTTCAAACTTTATGAAAATCGGATGCATAGATCAATTACAGGGGCAATCAAAAGTATTCCGTTACATTACGGTCAATGGGGAAAAAAGTTTCAAAAGCATTTTAATCGTTTGAAATTTAAAATACATAGTTATTACATAATTTTGTCGAGTTATTTCAAATTTAAGGAAAATCGGATGCATAGATCAATTACAGGGGCAATCAAAAGTATTCCGTTACATTACGGTCAATGGGGAAAAAAGTTTCAAAAGCATTTTAATCGTTTGAAATTTAAAATACATAGTTATTACATAATTTTGTCGAGTCATTTCAAACTTTATGAAAATCGGATGCATAGATCAATTACAGGGGCAATCAAAAGTATTCTGTTACATTACGGTCAATGGGGGAAAATGTTTCAAATGCATTTTAATGGTGTTTCACTCATTCGAACTTAATAAAATTTATATGCAACTATAAAGTACATATTATAATATATATTTTACATAATTTGTGATGCAAAGAACATTTGTTATTGATTTACAAGGCCACCATTACATACATATTCCATTACATAATGGTATAGGGAGAACATTGTTTGATGAGCGTTTTAATTGTAATTCACTATTTACAATTTTATGAGATTGATATATGAGAGTAATATTTTTAAAACTTCGTTATCGTACGAACGCACCTCGTTTGCTACGCTTCACGTGCAATTTCCAACTTGTTAAATTTTAAAACTGAAATTTTTCCTTTAAGTGAAATTGACGAAATGACGCAAGAAAAATTAAATTAACAATGAAAACATTTGCAAAAAGAAATAAAAGAGTTATACTCATATCTATATAAATTACGATTGAATATTAAAATATACTCTAAAAATTATCTTCACTTGAAAAAAAAAAAAAAAAAAACAACATTATTGCGACCATTAAGAACCTAAGTCAGGCATTAAGTCAGTAGTGCATTTTCGGCTTAAAAACACATTCTTTGGCGACAAAAGCAAGATGAAAATGGTATAGAAACGAATAGTAACTCACAACTTACAGTGTCTTTTACAATCAGATCTGCTTTTTTCTGCTGTAAGTTATATTATACGGAAATTCAATAAAAAAGAGAAAGAAAATAATAAAAATGGAAATAACTATCATTCAAAATTCATTTAATCAATTCCTGAAATTCATTTTTTTATTCTAACACCAGGGATAAGTCGCCAAAAGTTGAACCAATTGTTATATTTCGCGTTAATTTATTTTTTAAGCATTACAAATATTTTTTTCATTTTTAAGATAAATATATTTTTATAATATTACGCCTCATTTAAGCGGTCTTTATTTATTATTTTTAATATTATCAGTAGTTATTTTCTGCTATTATTTGCAAGATATTTGTAATATTTCTAATAGATATAGCCATTTTAATTCTTTTATCAATTATAATTTTCGCCAAAAACAGCTACTGGCAACCCTTTTGTCAAAAATAACCGAAAAATACGAAATTTACTACGAAAAATCAGAGTTATCCCTGTAAATTTGAATCATAAACCTTCGGAAAAATATTTCCTATCGAATGATACAATCGGCAAAAAAAATCCATCGGGTAGTTTTTGAAAACACCCGTTTGGATGTTTCAGAAATTCTGCTTTATAATATATATGATATGATATGATATTATTATGAAACTTTTATGTCATACGCTCATTTCAGTATTCATGTGAAGTTTTGAGTTTTTTAGAAATTATCTTCTTAGTACGCATTTACATTTGAAAATTAACCATCATGTAAAATTCCGAGCTTCATCTCTAACGATCTACCATCTGTCTAGGAATAGTGGCACCAATATAAAATGGCTATGTTGAACATGGACTAGCATTATTAGTTTTCGAAAATTACTATGCGAGCATGAATTTTGAAATCGGTTTGGTATTTCCTAATATTTCATAGAAACGCAATTTAGAAAGTTTTAAAAAGCTTTTTTAGAACGTTTGTTATTTCTCTAATCCCAAATGGAAGTGGCATCGGCATAAAATATAGCCTATAAAAGGATGAGAGTTTATCACTTTTGATTCGCAACCATTACTTTTATAATAGGTTTATTATTTACTGAGATTGCATAGAAATCGTATTTTACGAATTTTTTAGAACGCTTTTTGCTCCTTGCCTTCGTTTCTCAATTTTAAAGTTCAAATTTACTTTCGACTAGTCTTAGAGGACTTTTATATTACACGGGTAACTACCATGCCACAGTTTTTAGCCTCTTTAAAATCACACAAATCGTAATTTAGAATGTATTTTGCTCCTGAAATCGTCTGGTGCTAGTGGCACCGACAAAAATTTATAGCTTATGTTTGAATAGGTTATCTCTAATCTAAATCTGATGTATATAAAAATTTGTAGATGTTAAATGTTTATACAAAATATTTCACGTTACCATAATCAGGTAAATACTGAAAATAAATTTTCAAGTATGTTTTGCGGTTTATATTTGAATTAAATCTTAATAAATTAAATGGAATATATACAAATCAACAGAAAATATATTCGGCTGTTCAAAAAAATTCGATACGCTATTGACAACCGGCGCTTCTTGCTGGAATTAGATGTTCAACTGTGTTATATTTATATGGTATAGGTAGATTTCGTATGAAATACTACCTGTTGCGGTCGCTCCCATGTTGGAACTTCTGAAATTTTTTTGCAGATCTGCACCGATCATGACTGTTAGACTCCAAAACTATCATCAGTAAAAAAGTTATCTGTCTATCTATATCACTTTTTTTTATGGATATGATAACTTCTAAAATTCTGCTCAAATCTCTTCCAAACTGATACATAAAATCAAGGGGCATAAAATCTCGGTCAAGTTCGTAAATGGGCAAAGTCAGACCAAGGGAGTAGAAATAGGGAGGGGTTTTGTGAAAATCGAAAAAAATCCACAACTTCTTGATGAAAATATATATCGAATTAGTTTAAAGTTTACATCATTTCTAAAAAATGGGCAATAGTTTATGCATAACAGATTTTTGATAAATTTAAAAATGAGTTGAAGCGACGAAAAAAATAGGGTTTTTCGAAGTTAAAAATTCATAACTTTGTCAATTCTCAAGCTATCAAATTCAACTAATTTTCTTATCAATGATCTTATCTAAAACTTTTGTATTTACAAGTTTTTGATTAAAGCAACATTTATTTGAAAAAAAAAAAAAAAAAACATAACTTCGTTAATTTTTAAAATATCAAATCCGATTAAATTTATTATACATCTTATAAATAATATCTATAACTTTTATACTGACAGGTTTTTGATAGGAACAATTCTTATAGAAAAAAAAGTAGGAGTTGAAGAAGAAATATCAAATCCTTCTGACTCATTTTTAAATTCATTTTGCTCTCAAACACATCCAGTTGGCAGATTCTTTTATTTAGGAACTATATAATCTGACGTATTGGCCAGTTTTGTGATAAAGGAAGAATATATTTCAAAAAATGCTTTGAAAGTGGGCATTTGGGCATTTTGAACAGAATTTCTGGAAGAGATCGTAATTGAAAAATTAAGGAAGTATTCAAATAACAAATTTATTTTCTGACTCATTTTTAAATCCATTTTTGCTCTCAAACGCTTTCAATTGACAGGTTATCTTGTTTAGGAACTGTACAATGGGCCGTATCGGACAGTTTTTTGATAAAGGTAGAATATATTTCAAAAAGAGCTATCAAAGTGGGCTTTTCGAAAAAAATTTCCCGAATCAATCTGATTGAAGAATTGAAGTTGTATTTAAATAACAAAATTGCTCATTTTATGACTCATTTTTAAATTTAATTTTGTTCTCAAACGCATCTAATTGGCAAGTTTTCGTATTTAGGAACTACATAATGCACTATATTGGTCGATTTTTTTTATAAAGTCATAATATATGTGGGCATTTGAGCGGAATTTCGTTTAAGATGATTCTGGTAAAACCAGTTTTTAGTGAAAAATAAAATTAAAAATTCTTCAAAATCGGTCAAATAAAGTTGTTAAACTGGGTTTATCTCTAATTATATTTTATTATTTGTTGTTGAAATGAGCCTTTAACTTCGAAATCTACCTTCGCCTATAGGCCATTTTTAAGGGATTAAAAATAAGGCATTTTTAAAATTGTTTATTTAGATATCTTTTTTTACTTTTTAAACAGTGAAGTTCCGTTACGTTATATTGGAAATGTTGGAGTGTTTCATAGTTTATGTGTGGCAGATGGTTTTTATTTTCTTAAAATCTGAACTTTCTGATGTTTAAAAGATATTTTATATTTACTTTTGTGTTAGATTTTTATATTCACTTCTTCTTTGAAATGTTTTCAAATAACTTTCATACTAAAGAAAACTAGTTGGATGTGTCAATCCCAAAACTTTCTTCTATCTCATAAGTACATTTTAATATTTAAAAAAAAAAAAAAAAAAAAAAAAAAAAAAAAAATGTGGTGACCCCAAAGTTACCCACTATCGAATTTCCTCGAACATTTGACCTAGCCTAATGAGATTCTGGTATCCGTAAAGCCTAAAATGCAAAATTTAATTAATATTCTGAGAAAATGAGCTTAGTAGTGCCTCATGTGTCGTAATTTATACTAAAACCTAATAAGCATCTATTTATGTCAAGACCTAACAGAATCTGAAATTTGATGGAATTTCGTCCATTAGTTCTTGAGATATAGTTATAACAAAAAAATTGCAAAACGTAGCACAGCAACACCATATCTTGGAAAATTTATGCCAAAACGTAAAAAAGCGTCTAATTATGTTATGGTGTAAAAGAATCTGAAGTTTGATGAAATTCTGTGCATTAGTTTTTGAGATATAGTTAGTTTTAAAAAAAAACCATGTAAAATATAGCACATCAGCACCATCAGTTGAAGGATTTATAAAAAAAACGTAATCATCGTGTAATTATGTTATATGTCATTTTGTAACGAAATCTGAAGTTTGATGAAATTCTGTGCGTTGGTTGTTGAGATATAGCTATCGGAAAATTCGTGCAAAATGCAGCATAGCTGCACCACTTGTTGCAAGGTTAATACCAAAATGTAATCAGCGTCTAATTATGTTACATATTCTAGTGTAACAGAATCTAAAATTTGATAAAGTTCTCTGCATTAGTTCTTGAGATATAGCTATCGCAAAAATCGTGCAAAATGTAGCATAGCAGCGCCACCTATAGGGCAGTTCACACCAAAACCTTATCAGCGGCTATGTATCTCAAGGTATCGCAGAATCTGAAGTTTGGTGAAATTCTGTGCGATAGTTGTTGAGATATAGCTATCATGAAAATCTTGAAAAACGTGGCATAGCAGCGCCACCTGCAGGCCAATTTACACCAAAACTTAATCAGCGTCTATGTATATCAAGGGATCACAGAATCTGAAGTTTGGTGAAATTCTGTGCATTAGTTCTTGAGATATAGCAATCTTGAAAATCATGAAAAACGTAGTATAGCAGCGCCACCTGCAGGCCAATTTTCACCAAAAACCAATAGGCACTAATTCATATCAAGGTCTAACTGAATATAAAATTTTATTAAATTTCGAGCATTAGTTCTTGAGATAGAGCGCCCACAAATTGTTTGTCACATACAGACAGACACACAGACAGACAGACAGACGGACAGACAGACAGACAGACAGACGGACAGACTCACAGACAGACATTTTCTAAAAATAGTCAAAACGTGTTCAGGATCTTCTAAAACGTATAAATCCGTCGAAAACCGGAAGTCGAAAATTTTCATGAATCCAATACTTTCTTCTTGTAAAGATAGAAGAAAGTAAAAAAAGTGTAAAACAGCGGTTCCCAATCTTTAATGACACGCGACCCACCTTTGAGTGAAAAAAAAAAAAGAAAATTTCGCGCCCCACCTAATATATCGCTGTAATTATTGAATTTGCAGCATGAAATTGTTGTATGACCCCTATAAACTATTTGCTATCCGATCATTAAAAAAAAAAAAATCTATTGATATGGAAATTGTTGTATTACTTCTATAAGCTTTCGGCCATCTTATCCTTACGAAAAAGGCAAATTTTTGTTAGAAGAATACACTATCAACAAAGGCAACAATTGATAATCCCATAAAAGTGGAATATTAAAGTAACGCAAACAAATAATTAAAAGTAAGTTTAATTACTATCAAAACATAACTTTATTAAAAGTCCTTCCGGCAATGCCGGGAGGAAGAGGTAGCTTTCATATACTCATTTATATATTATTTATTTTAAATTAAGTTATATTATTCAAAGAAACGAAGCTCAAATTAGAGAAACTCGATTTTATAAGATTGAATGCTAGTTTTTGTCAATACTAATTATTAGTAGGAATTTTTAGAAATTAGTCATATTTTATTCAACCTGGTTTCATTTTCAGCGATTCGGAGAGCCGCCAAATTCCACGATATCATGAAGTGTATGCTATTTTAAAGCAACATATATACGACTGCTGTCGCGGCCAAATTGATTTTTTAAAAAATGTCACCCACATTAGAAATTCAAACTGGTACATCTCAGGCGTTTTTTAAGATAAAGACAAAGCAAAAAATACTCCAGAATTCATTATTAAGATAAATACAGTCGAAAGAATCTTTTTTCAATTTCTAATTTTTTATTTGTACATCATTATACATTTAAAAGATTTTTGACAAATTTTAATAGCCGCCATTTTGAAACAAGATGGCGGATGAAGTTGGCTAGTGAACTCTGTCGAGACATTGATATGTACTATGTACACACGGAGTTATATCCAAATCAATATATAAATATGCGTATTATCGCGTTTCAAAATGTCAACCACACTGGAAATTGAACGTGGTATAACTCAGCCATTTTTTAAGATATAGATGAAACAAAAAATACCCTGGAATCTTTGTATCAAGGTCAAATACACAAAAGAAATATCTTTTTCAATTTCTCACATTTTTGTACCTAATTTTAAATTTTAAATTTTTTTTTAAAAATTTAAATGGCCGCCATTTTGAAACAAGATGGCGGATGATGCTGGCTAACGAACACGGTCGAGACATTTGTATGTACTATGCACATACCAAGTTTCATTCATATCGATTCATAAATACGCGTGTTATAACGTGACAAAAATCAGATCGTTTAAAAATGTCAGCAATAAGAAAAATTCAAAGTGCTATAACTAAATCATTTTTTAAGATATAGACAAAATAAAAAACGTTCTGGAATCGTTGTTTTAAGTTCTAACACATAAAATAAAAATATTTTTCAGCTTTTAATTTTTTTGTATTTAATTTTAAATTTTAAATTTTTAAAATTTTTTTAAATGGCCGCCATTTTGAAACAACATGGCGGATGATGGTGGCTAACGAACTCGGTAGAGACATTTGTATGTACTATGCACATACCAAGTTTCATTCAAATCGGTTCATAAATACATTAGTTACAGCATGACAAAAATTAGATTGTTTCAAAATGTCAGCCATAAGAAAAATTCAAAGTGCTATAACTCAATCATTTTTTAAGATATAAATAAAAAAAAAGTGTTATGGAATTGTTGTTTTAAGTTCTAATACATAAAAAAAATATATTTTTCGACTTTTAATTTCTTTGTATTTTATTTTAAATTTTAAATTTTTTAAAAATTTTTAAATGGCCGCCATTTTGAAACAAGATGGTGGATGATGCTGTCCAACGAACTCGGTCGAGACATTTGTATGTACTATTAACATACCAAGTTTCATTTAAATCGGTTCATAAATACGATAGTTATCGCATGACAAAAATCAGATATATATATATATATATATATATATATATATATATATATATATATATATATATATATATGGTTATATATATATATATATATATATATATATATATGGTTATATATATATATATATATATATATATATATGTCATCATTTGAACGGAGGGTGGTTTTGGGGTCTGGGGGTCATGATCGGTGAAAATACACCAAAATTTTCCGGAAGCGCTTTCCTCCGGACGGCTGCAATAGGTAGCTTTTTACTTTTTGTAATGAAAGCTACCTAACAGTGATATGTCTGACAATACTATTTACCGATGAAGATATCTGTATCAGGGTTAAAACTGGTCAATTTCCCACATTATGTCACTTTCTACATGTAGTTTTTTTCGCCTTTCGGTGCTTGTTTTTCAAAAACAGCAAAGTAACGAAAGCATGTTTACACAAGTACCTCGTATTGAACCCCATTAAGGAATTCAAAGCTGATTTAGATATTTCTGGATATTTTGCTTCTATATTCATTTAGAAGGAAATTAATAATTTTCCCTCGAAAATTTTTTGCTGTTGAAATTGTAATATTTTTAAACAGTTTAAATAAAAGCTGTATTTTTGTGACAAACCTGGATTGTCCTGCGATCCACCACTGGATCGCGACCCATAGATTGGGAACCGTTGGTGTAGAATGTTTTACTCGAATTGTTGATGCTTGTATTCAGTTTAATTATGTTATACATTTTATGAAACTAGCTTACAGATTTTTGACTGAACCTGCAGTTTTTAATAGCTAATATTATTAAAATTAGAAATCACTCAGATTTTTGGAAATTTTTAAAAATTCAGTTTGATAATATTAAAACACATTTGAAAGTAGAGAATTCAAAATTTTAAGAGAATTTTAATTCAAATTTGAACTTTAATAAATGAAATTTTTTTATATGCAGAAAGTCTGTTAAATTATTTACTTGATATTTTAATATCTGCACTTAGTTTAATTACATTAATTAATTTATAGTTATTGACTTTCTTGGCATATAAATATAAGACTATGGATTTTTTTCTGAAGCAACTATTTTGAATAACGGATATTATAGCTATTGACTTTCGATATTTATATTGAATGAAAAACTAATTTGAAAATTTTTTACATAATACCACAAAATGTTGATGTTACCATACCATATATATTTATTGTTTAAATTACTTTTCCTACTACACAATCACTTTTTTTACTTTCGTGATATTGTCATATGTGGCATTTCTCATGCTAGTTAAAGAAAATCTTCTAATCACACAAATAAAAATTATATATATTTTATTTTCGTATTTTTAGGAGAAAAATAAAATTGATTTCCAATACATTACATTCACCTCCTTTGGTCATTTCATTTTAAAATAAACATGCAAAATTCATATTTTATTCTTAAATGTAAGCATTTGATGTTTTTTGCTTATAATTTGAACTTTCTACTATTTAAAAGATATTTTCTATTTGTTTTTATTTTATTTACGATTTCTCCCTTCTTTTCTCTTTTTTATATATTTTTTAAGTGACAGGTGGTCTTTTTGCCTTTTGGAAAAAAAAAATTGCAAAACATTGCAAAGTACAGTGAAACTCGTTTAAGATACGCCCGCTTAAAATACGATCCCGCTAATATACGAATTATATTAGGTCCCTTGAAAACTGCCTATTAAACACGTGTAAAATTACCCGCTTAATATACGTACGCATAAGATACGATCCCGCTTAATATACGAAGAAAATTGGTCCTTTGATGACAAAAAACCCGCTTAATATACGAAATGGTGCTTATAAAATTCGTTTATCACGTTTTTTTAGACGGAATATGTAAAATCTTAGTTATTTTTCATAAGATACCTGCTTTTTTACCTTTTTCTCGCTAAAATATGTTCTTTTCCACTGATTTTGCACGCGGAATTCTGATTGGCTCCTTTTTCAACAAAATACGAAACAACAACTGCTTTTATTTCTTTTACCATTACACTTGGGCAGTGGATGAATATGAAATTTCATTGGTTGCTCCCTCTCCTGATTGGATGAGAAAGTTATTGGTGAAATCCGTCTGTATTTTTATGCTTTTTCTGCTTTTTATTTTTTGCATCGCTTATCTAGCTGCGTTTTATTATTATATCATTTTTATTACTATAAATAATCCTCAAGAGTGCTTTTTTTAATGAATTTCTTTCTGTCACTTGCTTTTTTGGGGCACTTTACAAAATGTTAACATCACAGAATAAAAGCTGCATTAAGAAAAATACAAAGATTAGGACTTAAAGAAGTCCCAAGTCAAGTGAAGTTCGTTCTATTGCAGATATAATCACGGACGTCCAAAATTCCGATGAACATAGGTCTTCAGAAGGAGTAGAAGACGACGCGGATGAAGAAACAGATGTATACCAACCATACCATCATTCGCAACTGTAATGAGTTCGTTCAGATTACTTTGACTGTATGCTTCTTCGATGGATGCTGGTCCCGCCGTTGACCACCCGTTGTTTTCTACCACATCAACAAGGCAGAAAACTTCCTAATAAGATCTCGCCCTACGTTGCACCAAATCAAGATAAACAACTTTCTCTCAAGAAATTAAAACTATATCATGATTTTTATAATGTATCGAATAATTAATATTCTTTGCATACATTTAGTTCGTCTTTCAAAAAATTACTATGCAAATTTATTATTCTTCTCTTTAAGTGTCTAATTATTTTAGTTACTGTTTTATAAAAAATTAACAAAATTTTCATTTTATTGTCTTTATTTTAATTTGGCAGAGAGTACTGTATAAAGGCATTTAATTTTTTTTACTATACAAGCAGATATTCAATAAAGTTATGGAGAAAAATAAAATTATTCTTTATTTCAATTAATATCTTAAATTTAAATTTTCTAGAATATCTAAAAATTGTTAGAAATGCATAAAATAATAGGCTAAAATACGTTAATAGCAATGTGCACAGTCTTTAATATGCATTGTTATTCGAGAATCTATGAAATCCGGATAAGATACGATCCCGCTTAAGATACGAAATGCTCTCGGTCCCTTGATTCGTATCTTAAACGAGTTTCACTGTATGTTGAATTGTTTACTTGATGTTTTGCTTTTTTTTTCTTTATCAAGGTTAATATGTTGATGCTAGTAAAAGTTATCGACTTTCTTAGCATGTTTGCGAATATTGGATATTAAGGATTTTTTCTAAATATCTTAAAACAAAGAAAAGAAAAGAAAAATAATTAGTAATTTAACAAATTACAACGACTATATGGAAAATAATATTTTCAAAGACTAAAATTTTAAAGACTTGTAAATAAATTCTATATTTAAATTAATAATACAGTAGAACCCCGAAAATTCGGACCCCGATAATCCGGATCTCTGGATAATCCGGATCGGTTTGGTCATTTTTTTTTTCAAGTTTGAGAAGCGATTGGCTAATTTCCATAACATTAACTTGTTTCACCGTCGTATTCTGAATAGAAAAAAAACCTTTTCTGAATTTTTTTCGGAAGAATGAAGCAAAGTACATTTTTACTGTCTATAAATATTCAATAAGTTTAACATAAAGGTGATTTTCTGTAAGTATCTTTTGCTTTATTTCATTTTTTTTTCTAATTCGCCGGATAATTCGGATTTTTGATAATCCGGATTGGGTCCGGTCCCAATTTATCCGAATTATCGGGGTTTTACTGTAATAATAAATATCATTTTTATGATAATCATAACGAGTCTTGAAAGGAGTAAATATAGTATAACGAGGCTATATATAGAGAAAATAGGGGTCAAAACCTTCATCCGGCCAAAGTAGGGGCAAATATAGCAAGTTGGCCTTTTTTTCAAATTTTTTTGTAGGCTTTGCATTAAACATTTGCATTAAAAATTAATTCCTAAACCAATAATATATATATGTAATGATAATTCGACCATTCAGTGTAATAACAATTCGACGAAGGCTATGTTCCGTAAACTCCTAAGAATATTACTTCTAAGTATCAGCAGCAGCACGAGCAGAGTAGTCGCTCCGGCGGTTGGCAAGCAGTGGAAGAGTTGCATTGGGGAATTTCCCCATTATAAAAACAAAATCCATGAGACTTTCACTTCCTTTATTTATTAACTCACTAGCTGACCCGCCCGGCGTTGCCCGGGTCCGTTATAATAATGTTAAACGAACTTGAAATTTTTATGATTTTATCTTCAACTCAAAATATGTGTTAATACACTGTTAAGAATTTGACCCCTTTGCTGCATCGTCACTCCACCGCTTTTATAGAAAATGATTACTTCAGCCTATTTTGGAGCATTGTCATAGGTCAAAAGAGATATATTCTATAAAAGCGGGGGAGTGATGATTCAGCAAAAGGGTCCAATTTTTTACAGTGTACATTATATTAAATACGTGCCCCCTGACTGTGTCAAAAATTGGTTTTTAAAAAAAACTAATATTTAGCTGCAAAAATACCTAAAATTACTGCAATGGGAAACGCAGGAGGGAATATGTGTCCAACGATTTCGTGTTGATATTTATCCTTAAAATTACTGTTAAATGACTTAATTAAATACTTTTTTCACATAGATATCCCAAGTGAAATATTTTGAATTTCAAACTAATTATATATCACTCTTAAATCTGACTATACCGTGAATGAAATCGATTCTCGATGATTTCATTCGAGATTCAATAGATAGATAAATCGATTCTCGAGATTTCATAGATATCCCAAGTGAAATATTTTGAATTTCAAACTAATTATATATCACTCTTAAATCTGACTATACCGTGAATGAAATCGATTCTCGATGATTCGCTAAAAGGTTAGTATATAATATTATAAATTCAGGGCCATTTTACAAAAATAGGTGTATATTTTTTATCAAACATGCGTAATGTTCATTCTATGAACAAAATCCTAACCGTAACCTAATTGTATCGGAATCATAACTTGTCTGTAACTTAGCTGTATCTTAACAGTAACCTAACTGCAAGTTAAATATACCATAAATGTAACTTGGCCGTCACCTAATCATAACCTACCCATAATCTAACCACAACCTAACCGCAACTTAACCTTAACCTAACTGTAACTTAACCATGACCTAACTGTAACCTAACCGGAAAATAAAATAACAAAAGGGTCACCGGAACGTAATTGCAACCTAACTGTTATCTAACCGTAACCAAGTTCTAATTTAACATTAACTATAAACGAAATATTTTAACCATCTCGCGCTAAGTACTTAGTTTCACTTTCCACCGCTACGGAGCGCATTATGTTTTGTAGAACATCCGAATTTTAGGTTCGGATTGGATTCATGTTCATGGAAATTATTTTGTCTTCTTCGGATACGGTTATGATTGTTTGGAATATTTGTGTTCAGTTTAGATTCGGTTCAATTCAGATTTCGTGGGGGGTTTTTTCCCTTCAAATGGGATTTTTAAGTTCGGGTCGGGTTGTACTTATATGGAAATTATTTTACCTAGTTCCAATGAGGTTATACTTCACTGAAATATTTTTGTTAGGTTCAGATTAAGTTTGGTTCAAATTTCGGGAATTTTTTTTTCTTTTATTTATAAATTTTTTGGTTTGGAATGGGGATTATGTCCATGGAAATTATATTGTCTTGTTCGTATCCCGTTATAGTTATTTGGACTATTTTCGTCGGATTCAGATTTGGTTCGATTCAGATTTCAGGTATTTTTTTTAAATTGATTTTTAAGGTTCTGGTTGGATTTATGTCCAGGGAAATTATTTTGTCTTGCTCGGATCGGGTTTTGGTTCTTTGGAATATTTTTTTCGGGTTCAGATGTCGTTCAATTCAGATTTCGACTTTTTAATGGAATTTTTAGGTTCAGGTTTGGTTGCGCATCAACGGAAATTATTCTGCATTGTTCGAATAAGGAATAATTCTCTGGAATATTTTTGTCAGATTCAGATTTAGTTCATTTTTTAGGTTCGGATTGGGTTCATGTTCATGGAAATTTTTTTGTCTTGTTCAGGTCCGGGTATGGTTCTGTGGAATATTTTTGTCGATTCAAATTTCAGGTATTTTTTTCAAATGGAATTTTAGGTTCCGATCGGTTTCATGTCTACGAAAATTATTTTCTCTTATTCGAATCCGGTTATGGTTCTTTCGAATATTTTGATCGGATTCAGATGTAGTTTGCATAAAACTTCAGGCTTTTTTTCAAATGGAATTTTTTAGGTTCGAGTCAGGTTTATGTCATGGAAGTTTTTTTGTCTTGCTCTTATCAGGTTATAGTTCTTTGGAATATTTTTATCGATTTCAGGTTTCGTTCTGGTCATTTTTTGGGTTTTTTCAGAGAAAAATTTTAGGTTCGGGTCGGGTTGCATATACACGAACATTATTTTTCTTTGATCGAATTGGGGTATGCTTCATTTGAATATTTTTGTGGGATTCAGATTTGATTCGGGTCAAATATCAAATCCATAGTTTTTTTTTTCAAATGGAATTTTTAGGTTCGGGTCGCGTTTATGCTCATGAAATTTTTGTCTTGCTTGGATCGGAGTATAGTCTGTTTTTTTCTGGTTGGGATCGGGTTATGTGTTAATACGCCTAAACATTATGTTTTGCTACTATTCTTTTAGTGACTATTTTTTATATATAATTTATTTTGCTATTTGATAATTTATTACTGTGTATGAATCGTCTGCCTATTCGAACAATTGTACGTCAAAGAGCCATTTCATTTTTGTTTTAAAAACAAATTAAAGTCTTAATAAAATTTTAACTTAAATAAATGCATTCAAATTTAATCGATGATTTTAAAAAAACTGCTAAAAAAGCCTCATATATACATATACATATATTAACTGCAACATAGCCAACCACAAATACATTCTAATGTACGAAGTACCAACGATCTGACGTAATAGCTATGTTCAAAAATCCTAAGTTAAACTGACATTTTGCCAGTCTATGAATTTTAAAGGTCTTTGGGAAAAAAACAGTCACTTTTGAAATATCAAAATCTCAAATTGGTTTCTTTTATAGAGTAAAAAGAAATTAATAGAGTGGAGGTATTATCTCTGGAGATGATGCTTAAGATGTAACCCTACATTAAGTCCAATTAAGTACCAACAAAAGCACGTGCTTTGACACGCCTATCAATGGACAGTATTCTCGTGACGTCACAGTGGGAATCATGTGGGTAAAAAAGCGGCTGCTAGCGAGTTTGTTTCGTTTTTTCATCATTTGATGAAGCCTAAAAAACAGATAAATGCATGTGTAAAATAATGCAAATTTATTCTGTACGAATAATTTTCGATAAATATTTATATACATACTAATAAAAATCAATATTTGCTTATTAATTAAAATTTAAAATTTTTATTTTATAAATAAAATGAAAAAGATGAATGCAATTGCTTTAAAATAGAGAAAAAAATTCATATATAACTCATACATGTCCCTGAAAAAGTCTAAAACTTCATGTAAAAATAAAATATAAGCATAAATTTTCTAATCACAATGCTTTTAAATGGCGCGATTAAGAATGTTATTCCCAAACAGACGAATTCTTGTAGCCTCGAACCAAAAGGGAGAATATGGTCCATTGGCGAAATTTTAAAATGAAGGGCCAAAATCACAGTCAAGAGAAATCCAGCCACCCCATTGGTCGTGTGGTAAGGGTGAAAATCACGAACTTGTTTCTCCATTTGAAAAAGGTGAGGGGGAAAGTATTTTTTAAGCGATTGTTACCGTCTGTTCTTATTTAAGATAAACCATCGAAATTAACTCAATTAAGATATTTTGATGCCATTTTATAAAATGAGAGTGAAAAATTTAGATTATAAATGAAAAGACATAAGATTTACTTCAAAACTGCCGCTACGATTTTTTCTCGGAAAAAGGAGTATGACAACATTTACCCAACTGCTAAGAGATTGTTCCCTGAAAAGGACGCGGCTCAATGACCAATGAGGTATTTGGATTTCACCGGACTGTGATTTTGGCCCTCCATTTTAAAATTTCGCTATCAATTGAAACAGGTTTAAACCTGTATTTTTTTTTTCTCTCGTTTTAAAAAAAGAACTAATTTATCGCTTCACCGGTAAAAATTTATTAATTATTTTATCATATGTGTTTTAAATATCAATATAGAAAATTATTTTAACGTTTTGCTTGAAAATATAACATTATTTTGTTAGTACATTAAAATCGTCTGCAGTCAGAAATTTATATTTTAGATTAATATTTATTACTTAAGTTTTCATACATGATTTTAAAAGAATGTTTTCATCATTATATTTTAAATATTTATTTACATGCAATTATTAAGTCATAAACATTTTTTATCTACGTTATAAAGTATTGAAAATTACATTAATGAAGGAAACTTTTAATTATACAATTTTTAATTCGTATCAAATGTTTTCAATATCTTATTTAATTTTAATTTGATATATAATTATTGCTAATTTTCCAATTTCCTTCATTTTAAAAGCGAATATTTATTCTAATAAATAATAATAGAACGAAGACTATTTTAAAAATTTGCTATTTCCTCTTGAAATATGCTTCAGCTGTAATTCATTTCTTTCAATTCGTCTTATAATACAAAATCTCTTCCACGTCCTTTTGTTTGCCACATTAAATTTGAGCGATAAATGGTTTCATATCGCAAACCTTTTTTGAGCTTACTTCACCTCCACTTATCTTATTCCTCCATGGGATTCTTTAATTCTGGCCGTGTTCAAAAGCGGCTTTTTTTGTGCGCGCGCGCTCAGAAGATTCTGCTTGGAGTAGGTGCTATCGAAGAAGAGAATTTTAAACTTATTCAATTATTGTATTATTTTTATGGTTCAGAATTGGTAAATACAAATACCATATCTCTTTATCCTTTCAAAATATGATTTTCGTAACAGAAATACATACCTGTGACCACTCAAATAAAATTAAAAGTATTCCGGAAAAGTATCACGTGACCTATTTCATGTAATTAAGCCCGATTAGCATTTAAAAAATGACAATCAACCCTGCTCAAACCTTGACGCGCGCGACGCAAAAAAAAATGATGGGCGATTTGATCACGTGATTGTGCGTTTTGTGCTTATCTGTTATTGGTTGCACGTTGTTTGTTGTCAAAGTTGGTAGGTTGACTGATACAATTTAACAGTTGGTGATTTAATTTTTTTAATTAATTTTATTTTTATTTATTTAAAAATCATTTATCAGTTGCTTTATACTTTTCGTATTAAATAATAGAATACTGTTGATTCTATTGTTGTAATTAATAGAATGCTGTTGATAAACTAAGGTTGAGATATCCACACGGGGGACTAGCTAAGGGGGGGGGGGCTACCCTCCCAAAACATTGACAAATGTTGTTACACTTTGCAAATTTAAAACTTTTATGTCAAATTTAATTAAAATTTTAATAAAAACTGCAATACATTTGTTATTTTTGATAGAATTT
This sequence comes from Maratus speculifer, assembly GCA_964019185.1. Lineage (NCBI taxonomy): Eukaryota > Metazoa > Arthropoda > Arachnida > Araneae > Salticidae > Maratus > Maratus speculifer. The sequence goes on from OZ025291.1 coordinate 54,410,670, forward strand.
GCAAAAGTTACAACTCTAATTGGGAATATTATTAATTTTTTTTACAAATAAGAATTGTATTACAATTTCAAAGTGCGTTAACTTGGCAAAATTATAAAACGAGTTGGCGAATATAAAAATTTGACTTGACAATATTAAGGTTTTCTCCCCCACCAATAAAAAGTCTTAGCGATGGCCCTGTATCCATATATTACAAGATTGATTTGTAATCTACAATACTGGATTGATTTCAATGGAATTTGCATTGTTAGTTAGATAATTTTTCAGAAGAAGTTTTAGTATGTATATATTTCTTATTTAATGATTGTATATTTTAATACCGTGTGGATAACAGGCCAAAATATGTCATAAAATATGAAAAACAAACGACATCCGAAATTATGTTAGTATAAGCAAAACACTTATTTATACTTTTAATAGAAAAATTATAAACATCCTAATCATACTTTATTCATTATAAAACTAGAAGGCAAACTCCCAATATTTCACTTCTTTAAAATATATTTATGCAGATATTCTTAATTTAAAAAAATGTATATCTTTTACATTTTGATTTTAACACCGTAAAATATCCACGCATGCATTATATTTGCATCCTAATCTCAATAAAAAATTACTTCTAAAATTAAAAAAAAAAAAAAAAAAAAAAAAAACGGATATTTTCGCAGAAAACTTTTTTTTTCATTTTCTTAATATATATATAAATCACTTTGGAACGATATTAATATCGTTCTAATTATCCTTTTAATATTCTAAATTTGGAATATTAAAACTTTCTCCGCAAAAATCTCATTTTCTCATATTTAAATAAGTATTTTATTATTATAATAGAAATACATGTGCTTCTGTATTATTAATATAAAATTTACCTTTAATAAAAATGTCTTATTTATTAATAAAAAGCAAAAAAAAAAAAAAAAAAAAAAAACACAAACCAACTTTTGGCACGCGCAGGTTTCGAACCCGTATCGTCTGGGTTCAAGCTCAGCACTCTGACCATTCGACCAGCCAGCTCACTTTCATTTGTAACAGATTATCTTTATAATTGGCACTACAAGTAATTACCTCTTTGATCTGTTCTCCATCTGTTACTGAGCGAACAGTTACAGTAACTGGTGGCACAGTAGCGAGGACTGAACGCACATCCCACCAAGTATAAGTATCCACTCCATGTCCGTGGCTCCTAGCGTGCGCGTGCAGCGCGCGTAACAGCTGAACACGGCCTCTGTCTCAGCTTTCTTATTACTTCTGCGAAAATTTTTACACAACCAACCAACCGTAAACAAATGAAAGAGAAAAAAATTGGGAAAAAGATGATTTTTTATGAGAGTGACCTCTTGATTTTAATTAATTACTCAGTTAATAATTGGAATTTTGAAATTCTGAAGCTCAGGTGCATCAGGAGAGATATTGGGCTACTCTCAAAAAAATTTTGAGCTTTGTACGTGCTGTAGATTTTGCTAGCCATCGCAGACACACACACAGACACACACACAGACAGAGCGTTTTGTTCTTTTATTAGTATAGATAAACTACGTAAGTTCTTCCCCACATTCACCTTGGCCTGATCATCAAATATTCCAACTTCGTGATTAAGCTGCATTCCAAGATATTAGAATTTTGGGGGGGGGGGGGGAAAGAAACAGCATCCTAATAATTTAAAAGTCACTCGCATTCTCGGGAAACATGACATGGCTTCCGAGTAGTTTTTAAGAAAAATGCATTCTAATTCAGCGGAGCAATGAAACGCGCGTCTTGGTAGTTTAAAGAAAAGGTGTATTCTGTTCTCCTGAAAAGCCAAATGAAAAAATCATTTTCACGACAAAACTAGAGCCCTCCTACTTCGCGTCAATCATTTTAAAAATCCAATCAGGATGGACTCGAGCCTCTAACGGACAAAATGATCAATTCTAATTGGCCGTAATAGGCGGTCTATTGGCAAGAACTATATTTTTTCCTCGGATGACAAAGCCCTTTAGCAACGCGTAGTAACACCTGTCACGCGATGTTAAAAATAAAAAATAAAATTAAAATCGCAGGAATATGCCAGAAAGTAAAAAGCTTACGAAATACTTCCCGCCTTTTTGAGAAGCAAGTAATAATTTATTAATAACTAAAGTAAGAAAAAGGATTTTAGCTGTTACAAGTTACGAAACTAAGATTGAAATATGTTCCACAAATTTAGAATTGAAGCTAAGAGAGAACAAAAAAATGGCGCAATTTTTTTATTATTACATATATATATATATATACTAGGGGGACCCGCCCCCCTGCTCGCTATGCTCGCTAACCCCCCGCGTAACCGCTTCGCGATTCCGAATTATTGGCTATCCCTGCTTGCTGCGCTCGCCAATATCCCATGGTATGAATAAGCAGTTGCAGACCTTTCAAATGATGTGTCACACGACTGGTGTTGTAAAGAAATTAAAAATGTGCCCCCTGGGGGCAGAGGGGGAGGCGACACAAAAGGCATCCCTAATATTAATAAGCAGCTGCAGACCTCTCAAATGATGTCACACGACTGGTGTTGTAAAGAAATTAAAAATGTGCCCCCCTAGGGGGCAGAGTGGGGGTGACACACAAGACATCCATAAAATGAATAAACAGTTGCAGACCTTTCAAATGATGTGTCACACAATTGGTGTTGTAAAAAAATTACAAAATGCGCCCCCTCTGAGGACAGAGGGGGGGGGTTACACACAAGATATCCATAATATGAATAAGCAGTTGCAGACCTCTCAAATGATGTGTCACACAATTGGTGTTGTAAAGAAATTAAAAATGTGACCCTCCCTGGGGAGAGCAGAGTGTGGGGGTGACACACAAGACATCCATAATATGAATAAGCAGTTGCAGACCTTTCAAATCTTGTGTAACACGACTGGTGTTGTAAAGAAATTAAAAATGTGTCCCCCCTGGGGAGCAGAATGGGGGATAACACACAAGACATCCTTTAACCCTTTAACGATCAAAGCATTTTCATTGCTAAGATGTCGAAATAAATGAATGACACCGATAATTAAGAACAAATACAGTTCTAAGTAAGAAAAAGTGATTTTTCACATACATAATAAAAGGGATATTTTTAGATAAAATTACCGGTGTCAGTGTTGCATATCGGAATTAAAATTTTGTGGTTTCGTGGCGAAACCAATGAACGTTAAAGGGTTAAATGAATAAGCAGTTGCAAACCTCTCAAATGATGTATCAAACGACTGATGTTGTAAAGAAATTAAAAATTTGGCGAAATATTACAGTTATCGCCAAGTTGGCGTCACTTTTGACAACTAATTTTGGTCGCCAAATTTGGCGATATATCGCCAAGTTGGCGACACACTTGGCGATTGTTGGCGATGGTAACCTTTCCTCTCTTTATGGTAACCCATATGGCGATGCATAGGCGGAGCACTTTCCTGATTGGTCTATTCGACTCATGGAAGGAGTGGACAACCCGGATTCGTTAGTTCCGGAAATCTTCCACATCAGCATCATTCCAGGAGTCATTCCTTTTAAGGCTAGTTTTTTTTTACTATAGAAGGATAACAGTAGTTTATAGATATACAATTTTAACTGTTTAAAATGTGCATTTTTATTTGATGGAGTTAATCAGACTGACTTCTGAACCCTCGTATTATGTACGACATGGATTAAACATTAATATTCCTGTGTCTGGAAGATACAATTGTGATATGCTCTTAAATTGAATTTTATTTGGGAATACTGTTTGCATACAATATTATTTTGCATTCAAAGACTTGAGATGTTTAATTTACATTTTACTGTTTTCCTTTAAGTTACTTAATTCATACACCTTTAATATGGCGAAAGAAATTAGTTTTATATTTTAATGTCCCAAATTTGAAGCAGTTGTACAATTTTTTACACATTTATACCCTTATTTTAAATTCTAGACCTGGCAAAATTATTTCATCTTTCACACTATATAGGAAGTTACAGAACAGCCGTTCAATAATTTGCAGGGATGTGTGGAACACAGAACGAAATGATAATAACATATGTGATCCATTTATTCTGGCAAAAATGCATTTTGTAATCTAATCCAACTGAATCTGAGCTCTATTTTAAAACTTTCAGAAGAATGAAAACATTGCAATAAAAGTTTGAAAAGAACTTGTTTTGTGAGAATTGTGATAACATAAAAATAGTGATAGAAAAATTCATTCTCCGCAGCCAAGAACACGAATTTAACGTTCCACGTGGTGGAATGTAGTTGTCAGTGCATACGGTCTCTTCGGCTGAATTAATGTATTTTTCTAGCAAGTTTCTTGATGCTATCACATTTAAAACAAAGAAAAAAGAATCACTACTTTTTTTAAAAGTGTGAGTAAAAATTCAAAATAGATTACCAGTTACACACCCTATAGGTTTTAGCCAAATAAGTGGATTGTGATCCCTGGTTCTTATGTTATTATAGTTTAGTTTTGCGTTCTTCACATTCCTGTAAATTAAGTTGCCCAGAATAATCTGGTACAGATAAATGTTATTTGACTTTTTCAATATTAGACGCTTATTTTTTATTTATTTATTTATTTTTTACAGAAATACTTGAAAACTATTCTGAACTTCGGACATTTAAAGAACATACTTGAACTCACACTCTCACTGAAGTTCATGATAAGTGCATCGAAAGAACCAATAAAAATTTAATAACTGTTATTTGTCACCTCCATGTATCATAGCCAGCTAGAAATTATCTCGAACTTTCGGAAAGGATTTTACTTGCTATGTGCAACGTTTATATTCAGTTTCATGAGAATTGCACATCTGTTCATGGAAATATAAATGTTTCTTTTAAAATTTCCATTTTTTTAATGTCTTCCACTTTACTTTTACTGTCTGTAGAATTTCCAAGCAAATTTCATGAAACTTACAGAAAAAAACATAACTAACTTAAAGATGAAGATATTTAATTTCTACAATTAAAATTACTAATTACAATTATTTGATTATACATCAGTAACGTTTTCTTGTATGAAAATTCGAAATAAACATTGCACGAATAATGAACGTATTCTAAACGAAACAGCATTTGCCAAACACATTTAATGTCAACTCACAGCCAACGGAAGAGACAGGGCACGATAATTTATTCTCATGACGTGATCAATAATGTATTCACATTTATTTTGAAGTTTGGTCGTAATATTTTCATTAGCATTGAAGTTACAATGTATCATGTGTGTCCAAGATATTTCTTGTCATCTTGTATTTTCTCTGCTGACAATTTTTGGTCACAGAAAACTCAACTCATGTCTGGGTCACCCAACGCTTTATCCCTTCGAGGTCAATAAAATGGTAATTAAACTTGATTGGGAATTAAACACCGAGGGTCCTGCTTTAGGCTAACCATCTGACTGGGACATATGCTGTACAGTAGATGTCCCAGGGTAAGAAAAAGTAAGTATGGACAGTGTAAAACAATTTTTTACATATGAAACATTTACTATACACTATCTACCAAAAAGTATTTGTACACTTTCAGTTTTTGACATTTTGTCAAATATTTAAAAATATACTGGTCGGTTTCTTCTGGAACTTCAGAAATATAAAGATTATGTTTCACTTTATATTTATTTACATTCATTTGTTAAGCGGGTAATTAGGGGGCCGGCAAAAAAACAAAGAATAATAGAAATATTTGGGATTGCCCTGTGCATGAAAATGCACGAAACGACTTATCGCTTTAGAATACAAATATATGAATACAGTAGAATATGTACACTAACTTTTGTGAGAATAGCATGTATATTTATGGCGATAGAGCGATTTTTTTGAAAAATTCAAAAAATTCTGGTATGTTTTTTGTTTATATCATGCTGGGTTTTTGACCAAATTTAAGGCAAATTTCAGAAAAATTGGCAAAATGCAGTAGAAAAAATGTAGCGCAATTGGAATATAAATATATTAAATATTTTATGAAATATGAGTAGTTTTATGAAATAATTTTTATCTGCGCATGCGCGAACAATAAAAACAATTCTTATACATCATTTAATAGTCAATTCTATGGAGTAACTTATAAAAAAAATCCAATGAAATATCGTGAAAATTCAAAAAGATATCATTATTATAAGTAAGCTGTTTTTACATTGCTCTCTAAAAACGGCTGAATGATAAGGGATTCTCCACAAATTGACATTTATTATTGACTGACTTTTAGGAAAAAATTAGTATTTAATGTATACAATATCTAATACAATATTTCTGTTAATAAGTATCTTGACATCTGTTATGGAAAAGAATAAAAGCCCTTTTCCTTTTCTATCACAGGTGTCAAGATACTTATTAGCAGCAATATTGTATTCATTAAATAGTACTAATTTTTTCCTAAAAGACAGTTAATAAAAAATGCCAATTTGTGGAGAATCCCTTATCATTCAGCCGTTTTTAGAGAGCAATGTAAAAACAGCTTACTTATAATAATGATATCTTTTTGAATTTTCACGATATTTGATTGGATTTTTTTTATAAGTTACTCCATAGAATTGACTATTAAATGATGTAAAAGAATTGTTTTTATCGTTCGCGCATGCGCAGATAAAAATTATTTCATAAAACTACTCATATTTCATAAAGTATTAAATCATAGCAAACGCGGTAGCGTTTGGTATAATATGTTTAAGAAATAGAAAGTGCAAACAACTTTCTAAAATTTCTGGCGAACCAGATGAGGTACGGCAGTGAAATTTTTTTTAAAAGATAGAACTCGACGAGACGAATAAAATGATAGCATTCAAAAAATTACTGCAACTTACAATAGTTTTTTATTTAACTTTTAACGAAAAAATTAAGACGAAAAGTTCAACAAGCGATAGCTAGCGATCTTATGGATGGATTAACTTCGTTTTTGGCTTATTTTTATCGTCTTGATAAAACTTAGAACAGTTTTTTTTTCATCTTTGTATTTTTGACGGTTGCAGAGAAAATTGAATTTTTGTCTGAAATTTCCAGCTGAACATAGCCTCTTTCTTATATTTGTTTCTTCTTGTAATTGTTGCACGTAAGTTTAAATGAACATAAAAATTACTATGTATGTAACATAAATAAATAGATTAGATGAATCACGTGAAAAAATACTTATTTGTTGTTATTTTCATGTATCGTATTCCCTATCTCCTTTAAATTTATGTTCAGCATTGTAATATGATTCTTTATTCATAATTTTATTTACTTGCGGATCTTACTAAATCTGAAGGTTCACATAACAAAATCAATAAATTTAAGCGATCAGGGCAACATTTAAAGGGAAGAAAGTGTTCATTATTTCTTTTCTGTTGGTGCGTTAGGCGAATAAATACAAATTGGCAAAAGACCATTTAGCAGATTTTTTTAAGAAGCGTAAAAGTATGGTTGTAAATTTTTATAAACATATATTTGAGCCTTTGTGACGTAGGGAAGGACGTACCGGTAATATATCCGGTTTGGCGCGACACAAGAGCGGTGCACTCCCAGATGATTTGGACGTGAGAATGTGTCAGCTTTTTTTGAAGGTACGTTAGATGATTCTAGATCAATTATTACTAATGTTATGAGGGTCAGATTAATACTCATCCATTTGCCAAAGCTTGGTACTATTCTAACTTCAAAAAAGGAGGATATAAGGCCAAAATATATAAATAGTTCTGAAAAAAACCTGATGAACTTTTTATTTTGTTTTCGTATAAATTACTTCTGTTTCTATAAGAAAAAAAAAGTGCGGCACAAATGTCATAAAGGAACCGCATTGGCGCGTTTTTTTTTTCTGTCGCCAGTTTGACGAAAATATCGTTTTAGAATGTCAGTTACATATATATTTTTAAAGAGGGAATAACAATAAATAAAAAAAGTTTATTTAATAACTATTGAACAAAACAATTTATATAATTTAAGAAAGAAATAAAAGTAAATAAACAATTTATGGTCCTACTTTGTTACCCCGTCGACCAAAAAACTATCGCCAAATGACAATATTAAATGCTAATAATGGTTGACCGTGAATGTCACATTGAATGATATTTGTCACGAAATGCATGTTTAAAACGTCATCAAGTGATTTTTATTTCGACTTTTTATTTGTATTTTTATTAATGTTTTACTAATTTATTTGTTCTTTCGTTATTTAAGTTAAAAATTATGTAAATAAGCAAAATTTGGCTATTAGTTTAGCGATTTGTATAATTTGGCGAAATTGGTCGATGGGATACTAAGTAGTACCCAATTTATTAATAAATAAACAACAACATCCGCGTTACCATATCAATCAAAATAACGACACTCTGGCACCAGTTAAATACCTCGATGATACGTATATGACATTAGCAGAAATCACGCCAACGTGGTGCGTATATGATATGTGTGCCAAAAATGCGTACTTGGTTTATTTACATTACATACGATGTTACTTGATTATCAGGTTGACCAATTTCATCAATTTATAGAAATCGCCAAACTATTCGCCAATTTACTCAAAAGGAAAAAATGTTGCCATTCTAAAATTTTAAGTTTAGAAAATTAATGAATTTAGCTTAAAAAAAATCACTAACGAAAGGGGTTATTTTAATGATGACGTTTTCTTATGACATACAGATGTACCAAATATAAAATTTGATTTATTTAGATGATTTCGAATAAAATAATACTAATAAAAGTTTTCATAATTTAATCCAGAATTTATTAAATCAATCCATAAAGAGATATTTTTAAGATATCGCATATGTGAATAACATTAAAGTATTTTAAATGTATTAATAGAATTTATTAAGTGACATAAAACACATCAATGTTAGCGGAAGTTTATAAGGAGTTAACCCTTTGAGCTCTGGGGTGTAAATTTCTTCAAAATTCCAAATGTCACATTGGCACCGATATTTTGCAAAGAAAAAAACCGGTTAACGATAAACACGAAAAAATGCAATTAACCTATTTGAAGTAACTTTGGTCAAATTTTCTAGTGCCATTGTGGCATTTCGGAATTAAAATATGTGGTAGAAAATTCTACCAGCAGAGCTCAAGGGGTTAAATGCTTTTTATTTAGTCAAAAAATGTCGGCGGATATAACCATACAATAACATTAATAAAATATATTATATTTTTCTCACTTGATATCAAGAGCTATTCGTTTATTGGCATAAAATTTATTTTAAATAACAAAAGAACAAATAAATTAGTAAAACATTAATAAAAATATAAATAAATCATCGAATTTAATATCATTTGATCACTTAATAAACAAGTGTAGCGGGTTTAATGTCAAGTAAGTGTAACATTTATGTTCATCCATTATTGGCATATAATCTTACAGTTTGTCTATCGTTCTTTGATCGACGGAATAATTAAGCAGTATCTTAAATACATTGTTATCGCACGAGAAAAAAAAATGCTTGTGTATATGAAATAGTAAATAGGTTGCCAAAATATACTTAGCCAAACTTCTTTTCCCGCCAAGAACTTTTCGTTATGTACAACTATTGAAAAAGTACCTTTATTTATTTCCTTATAGTACTTTTAATAAAATGAAAGAAAAACGTGCAAGTTAAATGTATATGATATATGTATTTTTAACTTGTGTGTTTTTTTAATTAAAGTCATGTATTTTAACTAAAGCTAGTGACAGCTTTATATTTAAAATGAAATTATGGCGAAGGAAACCTATCTGGCGATTGTTTCGCGTAGCTAAAATAAAAGTAGCAAAATAGCCGCCGGGGCATATAAAAATAAAACAATCAGACCGGAGCTGTTGATGACAGTCACAAGACTTATACTGGTATTTATATAGGTACTATAGCAAAATTTGCAGCATCTCTGGTGTTAAACTAGGACTCACGAGGTAAGGCATTTGGCTGCTCAGCAGCGGGTAGAAAGTTCAAATCCCGTTGGTTGTAAGTTCATTTTGTTTAGAAATGCTTTTGTGTTTAATTATTATTGGAATATTCTTATGTTAATTGTTATTCAATTTCTAGAATTTTTCTTGTTGTGAATGTTTCATTCGAGAAAGTACCTTGAATGTATTTAATTGGTATGGCTTTCAATTCTTTTAACTAGCAAAAGCCATGCTTTGTTTGGATTCGCGAAGCATTATTTTATAAAATAGATATTTGAAAGTAACAATATTTTTTAATTATTATTTTTGCATCTTTATTAAACAAAAACGTTATTTTATGTTTTGGCGCATTTTATTTTTTTATTTATGATGTAAAACTGGCATAATAAGATATTTTCGAAGCAAACTTTTACAATTTTTTTTAAATTTTCAACTAAAAGCTCTTTTAAAGATGTTTTTACAATTTCAAGTAGCCACTGGTGTTTTTTAATTGTTTGAAATATGCATGTTTCCAATCTTTGTAATCAACATCCGATAATCTTTGATAGCTATTTTAGAATAATATATTTGAAGAAAGCTTGAAGAAAGTTACTTCTTCAAAATCCTATTTTCTGGAAAAAACATTTGAAATCTGCTTTCGTTGATACTATGAATTTTTAACTGTAAAACATTTTATTTTAATTTCTTCGTTTTTATACATGTTAGCGTATGAGAATTGCTGTAATTCTCTCCGCATGGGAAAACTTTTTACTTTCTGCGAATGGCAACTCAATTAATGGAATTACCTTTTAACGAAGCGCTCTCTCATTCTCGCAGTGACGTTTTCACGAATAATTATTGTTGTGTTTGCGAACTTATTAAGTCTTATTTTTCTATAAAATCCTTCTGATTAATGAATCGATATTATTTAGCCACAATACGACCTTCGCAAAAATATTTATAAAGAGCTTGAACCAACAACTTCACGCAGATCTTTTAATTTTTCATTTATATAACAAATTTAAGAATTAATTTTATTTGTTTACAATTATTTTGTTGCCAGTTTACAAAAAAAAAAAAAAATTAAATTAAAAATTGTAATTTAAGAAATTACCCCAACCATTTGAAAAATGTTTCACTCGATACATTCATCTATCATTTTAAGCTAAATACCAGTTGTTTTATTGTGTATTATCCGTGCCACTGCTATAAATGACTTTATACATGCTGCAATTTGAAGGTACGGTTCGTTTAAGTTATATCACTCTATTGTCGCCAAGCATAAAAGTTGGCGACGAAAGAAACATTTCAAACTATTTAACATTGTTGGTGCAAAAGTAATCATTATTAAAATACAGCTTTGGCATATACTGTTATACTTGTAAGACTTTGGCATATATTGTTTGATTTTACAGAGCAGAATTTTGGTGATGGAGGTTTTAAACCAAAATCGATCGCAGCACATGCATCTGTGAATGGGTCCATCAGACATCGAATCAAAAAAGTTTTTTCCCAGTTTTTCCCAAGCCGATTGCTTTTTAGTTTTCTTTTTAGGTGGTGGAAAATCAAGAGTAATAGCTATAACATTTTCCGGCTTGTTAGAATCACTATTGGCACTCAAATTTTCCTGGTTAGAACCGACCGATAGTAAAACGCCATGGCTAGTGGATTGGTCGCCCTGGCGACATGATGTTTTACAATTAATCGGTTCGGCATTAAATTGCTTCCTTTTTCGTGATCGCCTTTCAACACGTAATTGGTTTTCAGCGGCTCAATAATCTTTTGATTTTATCATTTTCTGCATTGAAAGACGTTTTTGCGCCAAACCAAATACAGTATTACTCAGTTATCCCGTCGACCAATTTCGCCAAATGATACGAATCGCCAAACTAATAAGCAACTTATACATGTTGACTGTGTTTAATATCATTGAATGCGATATTCACGTTCATTCATTTCTTTGGCTTCGGCTTTTTCCGTATCTGTTAATTTCCGTCTACCCATTTTTAAATTTGTTAGTTTTCTCCTTTATTACAATGATTTTAACCATTTTAATTTACTATTCAAATAAAAATTCTTCTAAAAGTAAAGAATTTAATTTAAATTCAAATAAAAACTCTTCTAAAAGTAAAGAAATTAATTTAAATTCAAAAGTGACCACATCATTCAAAAGTGGTAACATCATTCAAAAGTGGTAACATCATCGGGTCCATTCTCCCGAAAACAACAACCATTTTTCAAATGGTTAAAAAAAAAAAAAAAAAAAAATCCATAATACAATTTTTTTAAAATGTTTAAGTGTCATCTGTGCAAACGATTTTGCGGGATAATGAAAACATGTTTTATTTAATAAATTAATCATGATTCTAACTGTAATTATTTACTCCATGATTTAAACTTTTTTTTCTGAAAATATACGCGTTTCATTTTTTATTTATTTTCTAAAATGCGTCCGTATTGGAAATGCATGTAAAATAAATTAATTAAAATAACAATTTTTTTAACGTTTTACTGTAAAAAAAATTATATTCTGCAAATCTACAGATCATAATTTATTTTTGTGTTTAATTTGAAGTTAAAATATTGAATAGTTTTTTTGTAAAGCGTACGACAAATTGTAATTTGAGTGGACTAGTAGAGGATTCGCTTCGCTCATCCTAATAAAGTTGTGAACACACTGTACTTTTTTCGTTCGACTCTATGGTTTATTTTTCATATCATGCATTTTATATGGCAATGCAATGACTTTTTTTTAATTATTCTAATGCTGATATTTATGCTGATGTTATCATTTTATGAATTTTGACTGCAGCAATTATTTTTCTGTTTAAGATATTAGAAAATCTTCAGTTTTTATTAAAAAATTTAAATGACTAGTATTAAAAAATTCTCTGATGAGCACAAAAAATGGTTAATATGTTTTTAAGTATGAAAAAGGATTTGACAAGTGCTTCTGTTAATTATTGAGCATGAAGAAGGACAAGGGATCCCTTCTTGGCTACAGCTCACTTCAATGCCAACTTTGAAAAAATCATATTTGCGCTTTTTCCAAATAAAAGAAATTTGCGGTACTTCAGTAGAACTTCCCACCGTGCTTTAGATGTTAACCACGGGTGTAGGCGTAAAAATAACTGAGGATATGTGGTCTAAGCAAAGGGATACCCTAGAATATGTATACTATAGCTTTCTTGAGAAACAGAGGGTATATGGTGTTCTATTAAAAAGTTCAGAAGATATACGGCGTATAGCCTCCACTACATTCCAGATGTTAACAGCACTGTTCACTCTGCACTATACTACAAATCAATTTTCTGTGCAATTACACTCTGCGGGCATGCTTGGTGGCAGTGTTTGAATGTGATACCTGCAGGAACTAGGTTTTTGGTGCTATGTCACCTTCGCTTACGTTTATGTCTAATTAATATGCATCTTTATTGGTTACGTCTTTACACTACACATTTTTGTAGTAACTGCGACTGATTTGTTTTCACGGAAAAAGCGCAAATATGATTTTTTCAAAGTTGGCATTGAAGTGAGCTGTAGCCAAGAAGGGATCCCTTGTCCTTCTTCATGCTCAATAATTAACAGAAGCACTTGTCAAATCCTTTTTCATACTTAAAAACATATTAACCATTTTTTGTGCTCATCAGAGTATTTTTTAATACTAGTATATTTATATTCCAATTGCGCTATATTTTTTTTAAAATATTTTGCCAATTTTTCTGAAATTTGCGTTAAATTTGGTCAAAAACCCTCTATGGTATAAACAAAAAACATACCAGAATTTTTTGAATTTTTCAAAAAAATCGCTCTATCGCCATAAATATACATGCTATTCTCACAAAAATTAGTGTACATATTCTACTGTATTCATATATTTGTATTCTAAAGCGATAAGTTGTTTCGTGCATTTTCATGTACAGGGCGATCCCAAATATTTCTATTATTCTTTGTTTTTTTGCCGGCTCCCTAATTACCCGCTTAACAAATGAATGTAAATAAATATAAAGTGAAACATAATCTTTATATTTCTGAAGTTCCACAAGAATCCGACCAGTATATTTTTAAATATTTGACAAAATGTCAAAAACTGAAAGTGTACAAATACTTTTTGGTAGATAGTGTATTTCCTAAAGCAAAGTATTAGGCTAAATTCAAATATACGATAGAAATTTTTCTATTAGTCCAAATTTGAAGTGTTGCATTTTTGGGATCTTTTATTTTATTTTTTATTGATAATTTTTGTATGTAAAACAATAATTTAAATTGGACATAAACAGTTTCCTTACAATAAAAGTATTTATTTTCAGAAGGAATTGATTATTTATTTCTAATAATACATAGTTAAAAAGCAGGATGATTCGCATACTGCTGTGTGGCGATATGGCACAAGACATGTGTTAGTTGTGCCTTCGAGAAGCGATTCATGAAATATGAACTTTAGTATATTTATGGTATGAGCTATAAACTTATTCATTAGACTACATTTTCTATTAAAAAAATTAAATAAATAAGTAGTAGCAAAACACAAAGTCAAATAACAAAATTTACCATCTTTAAACGCGGAGGCTTACACATCAAAGTAAGGTGGTATCGGTATCACATCTTCATATACATCTAGTTATAAAAGGTGAATCAAAACAAGGCACTCCTATCGAAGTGCAAAATGAGGTGAAAGAGGAAACTAGTTTCGAAACAAATATAACTTTCTGCTAACTTCATCAATCAATGCAATGCAATTTAATTGATCTCTATCAAAATTTAAAATTGACAAAAAGAAAGAAAAAAACTAGTTGGATGTGTCAATCCCAAAACTTTCTTCTATCTCATAAGTACATTTTAATATTTTTAAAAAAAAGTGGTGACCCCAAAGTTACCCACTATCGAATTTCCTCGAACATTTGACCTAGCCTAATGAGATTCTGGTATTCGAAAAGCCTAAAACGCAAAAATTTATTAATATTCTGAGAAAATGAGCTTAGTAGTGCCTCATGTTGGGTAATTAAACCTAATAAGCATCTATTTATGTCAAAACCTAACAGAATCTGAAATTTGATGGAATTTCGTCCATTAGTTCTTGAGATATAGTTATAACAAAAAATTTGAAAAACGTAGCACAGCAACACCATATCTTGGACAATTTATGCCAAAACGTAAAAAAGCGTCTAATTATGTTATGGTGTAAAAGAATCTGAAGTTGGATGAAATTCTGTGCATTAGTTCTTGAGATATAGCTAGTTTTAAAAAAACCATGTAAAATATAGCACAGCAGCATCATCAGTTGAAGGATTTATAACAAAACGTAATCATCGTGTAATTATGTTATATGTCATTTTGTAACAAAATCTGAAGTTTGATGAAATTCTGTGCGTTGGTTGTTGAGATATAGCTATCGGAAAAATTGTGCAAAATGCAGCATAGCTGCACCACCTGTTGCAAGGTTAATAACAAAATGTAATCAACGTCTAATTATGTTATATATTCTAGTGTAACAGAATCTAAAATTTGATAAAGTTCTCTGCATTAATTCTTGAGATATAGCTATCGCAAAAATCGTGCAAAATGTAGCATAGCAGCGCCACCTATAGGGCAGTTCACACCAAAACCTTATCAGCGGCTATGTATCTGAAGGTATCGCAGAATCTGAAGTTTGGTGAAATTCTGTGCATTAGTTCTTGAGATATAGCTATCATGAAAATCATGAAAAACGTGGCACAGCAGCGCCACCTGTTGGCCAATTTACACCAAAGCTTAATCAGCGTCTATTTATATCAAGGGGTCCCAGAATCTGAAGTTTGGTGAAATTCTGTGCATTAGTTCTTGAGATATAGCAATCTTGAAAATCATGAAAAACGCAGTATAGCAGCGCCACCTGCGGGCCAATTTTCACCAAAAACCAATAGGCACTAATTCATATCAAGGTCTAACTAAATATAAAATTTTATTAAATTTTGAGCATTAGTTCTTGAGATAGAGGGCCCAAGATGTTTAAGAAATAGAAAGTGCAAACAACTTTCTAAAATTTCTGGCGAACCAGATGAGGTACGGCAGTGAAATTTTTTTTAAAAGATAGAACTCGACGAGACGAATAAAATGATAGCATTCAAAAAATTACTGCAACTTACAATAGTTTTTTATTTAACTTTTAACGAAAAAATTAAGACGAAAAGTTCAACAAGCGATAGCTAGCGATCTTATGGATGGATTACTTCGTTTTTGGCTTATTTTTATCGTCTTGATAAAACTTAGAACAGTTTTTTTTTTCATCTTTGTATTTTTGACGGTTGCTGAGAAAATTGAATTTTTGTCTGAAATTTCCAGCTGAACATAGCCTCTTTCTTATATTTGTTTCTTCTTGTAATTGTTGCACGTAAGTTTAAATGAACATAAAAATTGCTATGTATGTAACATAAATAAATAGATTAGATGAATCACGTGAAAAAATACTTATTTGTTGTTATTTTCATGTATCGTATTCCCTATCTCCTTTAAATTTATGTTCAGCATTGTAATATGATTCTTTATTCATAATTTTATTTACTTGCGGATCTTACTAAATCGGAAGGTTCACATAACAAAATCAATAAATTTAAGCGATCAGGGCAACATTTAAGGGAAGAAAGTGTTCATTATTTCTTTTCTGTTGGTGCGTTAGGCGAATAAATACAAATTGGCAAAAGACCATTTAGCAGATTTTTTTAAGAAGCGTAAAAGTATGGTTGTAAATTTTTATAAACATATATTTGAGCCTTTGTGACGTAGGGAAGGACGTACCGGTAATATATCCGGTTTGGCGCGACACAAGAGCGGTGCACTCCCAGATGATTTGGACGTGAGAATGTGTCAGCTTTTTTTGAAGGTACGTTAGATGATTCTAGATCAATTATTACTAATGTTATGAGGGTCAGATTAATACTCATCCATTTGCCAAAGCTTGGTACTATTCTAACTTCAAAAAAGGAGGATATAAGGCCAAAATATATAAATAGTTCTGAAAAAAACCTGATGAACTTTTTATTTTGTTTTCGTATAAATTACTTCTGTTTCTATAAGAAAAAAAAAAGTGCGGCACAAATGTCATAAAGGAACCGCATTGGCGCGTTTTTTTTTTCTGTCGCCAGTTTGACGAAAATATCGTTTTAGAATGTCAGTTACATATATATTTTTAAAGAGGGAATAACAATAAATAAAAAAAGTTTATTTAATAACTATTGAACAAAACAATTTATATAATTTAAGAAAGAAATAAAAGTAAATAAACAATTTATGGTCCTACTTTGTTACCCCGTCGACCAAAAAACTATCGCCAAATGACAATATTAAATGCTAATAATGGTTGACCGTGAATGTCACATTGAATGATATTTGTCACGAAATGCATGTTTAAAACGTCATCAAGTGATTTTTATTTCGACTTTTTATTTGTATTTTTATTAATGTTTTACTAATTTATTTGTTCTTTCGTTATTTAAGTTAAAAATTATGTAAATAAGCAAAATTTGGCTATTAGTTTAGCGATTTGTATAATTTGGCGAAATTGGTCGATGGGATACTAAGTAGTACCCAATTTATTAATAAATAAACAACAACATCCGCGTTACCATATCAATCAAAATAACGACACTCTGGCACCAGTTAAATACCTCGATGATACGTATATGACATTAGCAGAAATCACGCCAACGTGGTGCGTATATGATATGTGTGCCAAAAATGCGTACTTGGTTTATTTACATTACATACGATGCTACTTGATTATCAGGTTGACCAATTTCATCAATTTATAGAAATCGCCAAACTATTCGCCAATTTACTCAAAAGGAAAAAATGTTGCCATTCTAAAATTTTAAGTTTAGAAAATTAATGAATTTAGCTTAAAAAAAATCACTAACGAAAGGGGTTATTTTAATTATGACGTTTTCTTATGACATACAGATGTACCAAATATAAAATTTGATTTATTTAGATGATTTCGAATAAAATAATACTAATAAAAGTTTTCATAATTTAATCCAGAATTTATTAAATCAATCCATAAAGAGATATTTTTAAGATATCGCATATGTGAATAACATTAAAGTATTTTAAATGTATTAATAGAATTTATTAAGGGACATAAAACACATCAATGTTAGCGGAAGTTTATAAGGAGTTAACCCTTTGAGCTCTGGGGTGTAAATTTCTTCAAAATTCCAAATGTCACATTGGCACCGATATTTTGCAAAGAAAAAAACCGGTTAACGATAAACACGAAAAAATGCAATAAACCTATTTGAAGTAACTTTGGTCAAATTTTCTGGTGCCATTGTGGCATTTCGGAATTAAAATATGTGGTAGAAAATTCTACCAGCAGAGCTCAAGGGGTTAAATGCTTTTTATTTAGTCAAAAAATGTCGGCGGATATAACCATACAATAACATTAATAAAATATATTATATTTTTCTCACTTGATATCAAGAGCTATTCGTTTATTGGCATAAAATTTATTTTAAATAACAAAAGAACAAATAAATTAGTAAAACATTAATAAAAATATAAATAAATCATCGAATTTAATATCATTTGATCACTTAATAAACAAGTGTAGCGGGTTTAATGTCAAGTAAGTGTAACATTTATGTTCATCCATTATTGGCATATAATCTTACAGTTTGTCTATCGTTCTTTGATCGACGGAATAATTAAGCAGTATCTTAAATACATTGTTATCGCACGAGAAAAAAAAATGCTTGTGTATATGAAATAGTAAATAGGTTGCCAAAATATACTTTGCCAAACTTCTTTTCCCGCCAAGAACTTTTCGTTATGTACAACTATTGAAAAAGTACCTTTATTTATTTCCTTATAGTACTTTTAATAAAATGAAAGAAAAACGTGCAAGTTAAATGTATATGATATATGTATTTTTAACTTGTGTGTTTTTTAATTAAAGTCATGTATTTTAACTAAAGCTAGTGACAGCTTTATATTTAAAATGAAATTATGGCGAAGGAAACCTATCTGGCGATTGTTTCGCGTAGCTAAAATAAAAGTAGCAAAATAGCCGCCGGGGCATATAAAAATAAAACAATCAGACCGGAGCTGTTGATGACAGTCACAAGACTTATACTGGTATTTATATAGGTACTATAGCAAAATTTGCAGCATCTCTGGTGTTAAACTAGGACTCACGAGGTAAGGCATTTGGCTGCTCAGCAGCGGGTAGAAAGTTCAAATCCCGTTGGTTGTAAGTTCATTTTGTTTAGAAATGCTTTTGTGTTTAATTATTATTGGAATATTCTTATGTTAATTGTTATTCAATTTCTAGAATTTTTCTTGTTGTGAATGTTTCATTCGAGAAAGTACCTTGAATGTATTTAATTGGTATGGCTTTCAATTCTTTTAATAAAGTTGTGAACACACTGTACTTTTTTCGTTCGACTCTATGGTTTATTTTTCATATCATGCATTTTATATGGCAATGCAATGACTTTTTTTAATTATTCTAATGCTGATATTTATGCTGATGTTATCATTTTATGAATTTTGACTGCAGCAATTATTTTTCTGTTTAAGATATTAGAAAATCTTCAGTTTTTATTAAAAAATTTAAATGACTAGTATTAAAAAATGCTCTGATGAGCACAAAAAATGGTTAATATGTTTTTAAGTATGAAAAAGGATTTGACAAGTGCTTCTGTTAATTATTGAGCATGAAGAAGGACAAGGGATCCCTTCTTGGCTACAGCTCACTTCAATGCCAACTTTGAAAAAATCATATTTGCGCTTTTTCCAAATAGAAGAAATTTGCGGTACTTCAGTAGAACTTCCCACCGTGCTTTAGATGTTAACCACGGGTGTAGGCGTAAAAATAACTGAGGATATGTGGTCTAAGCAAAGGGATACCCTAGAATATGTATACTATAGCTTTCTTGAGAAACAGAGGGTATATGGTGTTCTATTAAAAAGTTCAGAAGATATACGGCGTATAGCCTCCACTACATTCCAGATGTTAACAGCACTCTTCACTCTGCACTATACTACAAATCAATTTTCTGTGCAATTACACTCTGCGGGCATGCTTGGTGGCAGTGTTTGAATGTGATACCTGCAGGAACTAGGTTTTTGGTGCTATGTCACCTTCGCTTACGTTTATGTCTAATTAATATGCATCTTTATTGGTTACGTCTTTACACTACACATTTTTGTAGTAACTGCGACTGATTTGTTTTCACGGAAAAAGCGCAAATATGATTTTTTCAAAGTTGGCATTGAAGTGAGCTGTAGCCAAGAAGGGATCCCTTGTCCTTCTTCATGCTCAATAATTAACAGAAGCACTTGTCAAATCCTTTTTCATACTTAAAAACATATTAACCATATTTTGTGCTCATCAGAGTATTTTTTAATACTAGTATATTTATATTCCAATTGCGCTATATTTTTTTAAATATATTTTGCCAATTTTTCTGAAATTTGCGTTAAATTTGGTCAAAAACCCTCTATGGTATAAACAAAAAACATACCAGAATTTTTTGAATTTTTCAAAAAAATCGCTCTATCGCCATAAATATACATGCTATTCTCACAAAAATTAGTGTACATATTCTACTGTATTCATATATTTGTATTCTAAAGCGATAAGTTGTTTCGTGCATTTTCATGTACAGGGCGATCCCAAATATTTCTATTATTCTTTGTTTTTTTGCCGGCTCCCTAATTACCCGCTTAACAAATGAATGTAAATAAATATAAAGTGAAACATAATCTTTATATTTCTGAAGTTCCACAAGAATCCGACCAGTATATTTTTAAATATTTGACAAAATGTCAAAAACTGAAAGTGTACAAATACTTTTTGGTAGATAGTGCATTTCCTAAAGCAAAGTACAGGGTTGTTATAATTAAAGTTCGCCTATTCAGAAGGCTCTAGAGCCGGTTCTATGGCTCCAAACAAATCAGAATTTCACTAGTACGTAGTTGAAGACATGCGCTCTGCGAAAATGAAAAAAACATTAGTTAGAATTTTTGTCAGTAGGTGGCGCTGCACCAATATTTAAGCCAATATTTGGGGATTCCTTTATTTTCTGGGAATTTTTGAAAGATTCTGTATCTAAAGACAGATGTCAGACAATCTCTGATCTGAAAGATAGTATTAGACTTCGCATTCGCTCAATCTTACAGGACAGTTTACGCAATGCTGTAGAAATCACAATTCTGAGAATGGAATGCATTATTAAAAATAGCAGAAGATTCATTGAGCATGCATTATGTTATTCTTCGTTATTTCTTTACTGCCGAGAGACATGTTTTATTTTTGTCGATGCAGTTTACATCACATGAAATGATCTTCATTTTTCTGTATTGTTTGGAGTCATAGGTCAGGCTCTAGAGCTGTCTGATTATGTGAACTTAATTATAACAATTCGCAGTTTGTCGAAGTTTGTTGAAACTTTTAAATTTGTGTGTTTCGTCTGGATTGACTGATATTGATATAATGAATCTGCAAACATCACTTTAAATATTGGCGCAGCGCCACCTAGTGGCAAACAATTTGACTATTTTATTCGATTTTCACAGAGCGCATCTCTTCAACTATGTACTAGTGAAATTTTGTTTCGTTTGGAGCAATATAACCGGCTCCAGAGCCTACTGAATAGGCGAACTTTAATTATAACAACCCTGTATTAGGCTAAATTCAAATATACGATAGAAATTTTTCTATTAGTCCAAATTTGAAGTGTTGCATTTTTGGGATCTTTTATTTTATTTTTTATTGATAATTTTTGTATGTAAAACAATAATTTAAATTGGACATAAACAGTTTCCTTACAATAAAAGTATTTATTTTCAGAAGGAATTGATTATTTATTTCTAATAATACATAGTTAAAAAGCAGGATGATTCGCATACTGCTGTGTGGCGATATGGCACAAGACATGTGTTAGTTGTGCCTTCGAGAAGCGATTCATGAAATATGAACTTTAGTATATTTATGGTATGAGCTATAAACTTATTCATTAGACTACATTTTCTATTAAAAAAATTAAATAAATAAGTAGTAGCAAAACACAAAGTCAAATAACAAAATTTACCATCTTTAAACGCGGAGGCTTACACATCAAAGTAAGGTGGTATCGGTATCACATCTTCATATACATCTAGTTATAAAAGGTGAATCAAAACAAGGCACTCCTATCGAAGTGCAAAATGAGGTGAAAGAGGAAACTAGTTTCGAAACAAATATAACTTTCTGCTAACTTCATCAATCAATGCAATGCAATTTAATTGATCTCTATCAAAATTTAAAATTGACAAAAAGAAAGAAAAAAACTAGTTGGATGTGTCAATCCCAAAACTTTCTTCTATCTCATAAGTACATTTTAATATTTTTTAAAAAAAGTGGTGACCCCAAAGTTACCCACTATCGAATTTCCTCGAACATTTGACCTAGCCTAATGAGATTCTGGTATTCGAAAAGCCTAAAACGCAAAAATTTATTAATATTCTGAGAAAATGAGCTTAGTAGTGCCTCATGTTGGGTAATTTATACTAAAACCTAATAAGCATCTATTTATGTCAAAACCTAACAGAATCTGAAATTTGATGGAATTTCGTCCATTAGTTCTTGAGATATAGTTATAACAAAAAATTTGAAAAACGTAGCACAGCAACACCATATCTTGGACAATTTATGCCAAAACGTAAAAAAGCGTCTAATTATGTTATGGTGTAAAAGAATCTGAAGTTTGATGAAATTCTGTGCATTAGTTCTTGAGATATAGCTAGTTAAAAAAAAGTGTAAAATATAGCACAGCAGCACCATCAGTTGAAGGATTTATAACAAAACGTAATCATGGTGTAATTATGTTATATGTCATTTTGTAACAAAATCTGAAGTTTCATGAAATTCTGTGCGTTGGTTGTTGAGATATAGCTATCGGAAAAATCGTGCAAAATGCAGCATAGCTGCACCACCTGTTGCAAGGTTAATACCAAAATGTAATCAACGTCTAATTATGTTATATATTCTAGTGTAACAGAATCTAAAATTTGATAAAGTTCTCTGCATTAATTCTTGAGATATAGCTATCGCAAAAATCGTGCAAAATGTAGCATAGCAGCGCCACCTATAGGGCAGTTCACACCAAAACCTTATCAGCGGCTATGTATCTCAAGGTATCGCAGAATCTGAAGTTTGGTGAAATTCTGTGCATTAGTTCTTGAGATATAGCTATCATGAAAATCATGAAAAACGTGGCACAGCAGCGCCACCTGTTGGCCAATTTACACCAAAGCTTAATCAGCGTCTATTTATATCAAGGGGTCCCAGAATCTGAAGTTTGGTGAAATTCTGTGCATTAGTTCTTGAGATATAGCAATCTTGAAAATCATGAAAAACGCAGTATAGCAGCGCCACCTGCAGGCCAATTTTCACCAAAAACCAATAGGCACTAATTCATATCAAGGTCTAACTAAATATAAAATTTTATTAAATTTTGAGCATTAGTTCTTGAGATAGAGGGCCCACAAATTTTTTGTCACATACCGACAGACAGACATACATACATACAGACAGACAGACAGACAGACGGACAGACTCACAGACAGACATTTTCTAAAAATAGTCAAAACGTGTTCAGGATCTTCTAAAACGTATAAATCCGTCGAAAACCGGAAGTCGAAAATTTTCATGAATCCAATACTTTCTTCTTGTAAAGATAGTAGAAAGTAAAAAAAAAAAGCTGATCTTTTGAATAAAGTAATTCCGAAAAACTGTAAGGTTATTTTAACAGGGCCAGGCAGGTCATTTCTGAAGGTAAAGCAATAAAAGATAAAACTGACAACTGGTAGTCAATAAATGGATGTGCATTACTTATAGAATTAAATGTTTTTCCTTACCTGAGTGCAAACGGTGAGAAGAGACGTTATGCTGAGAGCAACTCTTGCTGGTATTGAATCCATTCTTAACCAGAAAGTGACCCAACTCATTATAACTATGAGAATAGATGGAACGAATGTACTAATAATGGACCCGGTCAGCCTTCGCAACATTGGGAATTCGGCTACTAGAGTTGTGCGATTTGCTTAAAAAATAAAAATATAAAAGTTTAGTAGCATGCATTGATTATAAATTCATAAAATAGCTTATATTATAGGAGCGAAAAGAAAATTGTACACTATCGAAATGTAGTGCCATGAGTATAAACCATGAATTTAAGACAGAATTCTCAAACAAAAGCTTTCTATTCAGACGTACAGTCGAACCTTTCTTTTAGACATAGAGTGGCGGTCAAAAGTTTCCGGCCAGCAAAAATTTTTCAGTTAATTTGTAAATATACCCATATGAAGAGGAATCTCAAAGCGATACTTATACATTTTATTGACATATTAGTTAGGGACTTACTTATAGAAGAACGTGTAAATATCAATAAATTTAATTGACAAAATTAAGTCTAAAAAAAAAACGCATGTTCTCAAAAGTTCCTGGCCACCTTCACAAGTTCGTAAAAAAGTGTTATTGTAATAGAAAATTACAGTGATCAACAACATTTACAAATACTATTTTATCGTATTACTATTTTATTAGCTCTAGTAATAAGTACTGCGGCGCAGCAACGTGGTATTCATACAATCAACGGTTAAAGATCGTCTATGGTACATTTTTTCCACATTTCTTGCAATTTTGGCGAAATTTCGGCTGAGTTGCAATATTTATAGTTCCGCAGACTTTTGCCAACTTCTTTCCAAGGATTTTCCATTGGATTCATGTTGGGCGTTTGGGCTGACCATTTCAAAAACGAAATTTTTTGTGCTAAAACTATTGCTTATCGAGGCTTGCATACATTATTTATGTCGTTATCATGTTACTAAAAATAGTTCGACCAAATTTTTTCTCTAATAAGGCAAAAAATGGTTTTGCAAGATATCCTTATACATTGTATTATTCATCTGGCTGTGGATTTCAAATAACGGACAGACACTTTTTGAGGAAAATACTCCCCACGGCCTAACGTGTCCTCCGCCATGCTTTATTGTAGGAATAACATAGGTCGAATCATACCTTTTGTTGTTAGGTCATCGTATGTAGTGTCTGCCATCACTACCAAAAAAATTAAAATTTTATTAATGAAAAAATAGAACTTTTGTCCAGTTTTCACTTGACCAGACTTTGTGTTCCTTAGAAAATGAAAGTAGGGTACGTCGGTATTTTTTTTACCTTTGAAATTTTTTTAACACCGACTCTTCCGTAAAGTTCTGTATCACGTCAGCATCATAAAACGGAGACTAACTTATTTCAGCAATATTTTCATTCCGTAAATCGCAGTATATTGCAACGGAATTTTCATGCTGATTACCATTGGTTTTTCTCCTGATAATTCTGTCCACAGGAATTGTATAGTAGTCCAAAGGAATTCCGGGGTCTCACGGACCTCTGAAAGTCCTGAAAGCCATGGCGATCTTTATATAATTTTTAAATATTGTTTAAAGTCGATTTTACCGATCGATAACTTAACCGCAATATCTCGAGAAGATTTGCCTTTTAGCGAAAAACTAATCACTCATTTATGAACAACAATTGTGGAACTTTTCAAATTTGAATTCAAACTATGCTATACACGTTGATTCATTCATAAAAACAACCAAAAAAACACTTTACGGATAAAAAAAGACTAAAGAATGATAAGTGCCGGAAACTTTTGAGAACATGCGTTTTCTTTTATACTTAATTTTGTCAATTAAATTTGTTGATATTTACACGTTCTTCTATAAGTAAGTTCCTAACTCATATGTCAATAAAATGTATAAGTATCGCTTTGAGATTCTGCTTCATATGGGTATTATTTACAAATTAAGTGAAAAATTTTTGCTGGCCGGAAACTTTTGACCGCCACTGTATATCTTTAACGCAATATGGCAGATTGCAGTAACCGTCCCCACTAAAAATAATCTTAAGATTATCTGAAGAAAAATCCACTTTCTTCAGTAATTCTACAGAAATCCGTAGAAATATTGGCAGATGTAATTTTACTTCAAAACTATCTGCAGATTTTTTAAAGATATCCTGAAAAATATCAGCAGAAATTAAAAGAAAAAAAATTGCCGATTTCCTACAGACTTTCTACAGATATTTTCTTAAGATTTTCTTCAGATTTTTTTAGTGGGGATTGTTGTCTCTTACATTAATCTATTTCGCTTTTAATACCCGATCGATTTAGGATATAAATCGACAAACTGACTGATGATAGGTATTTTGAACTGTTGTTTCTCTTAACTTGTGTTTAGCGAGTTTGCCGTCAGTATCCGCAATTCCCATATATCTAGAATATTTTGCAAAAACTCGTATTGCTCTGAATGACATACTTTTTAACTATGGCCGATTTAAATGGTACTGAGAATTTCTGGTCATCTTTGAAGTGTTCACTATCAGTATGCCACAGAGAGGGGAGGGGAATCAAAATAAAATGTATCCTAAAACCATATGCGAATCAAATATGATAGGATTTTTAATAATTGCAGAAAACTAAGCTAATTTTACATAGAAATCACATACATTAGCGTCACTCAAAAGCTGCTAATTTTCTAGTTGACTATTTTCGTAATGAAAAAGAAAAGCAAACGAAAATTTTATGACTTATTTTGATGTATCTAAATACTTCTTGATTATATGGTCTGTTATTAAATATCATATATTGTGGTAATAATGTATAAAATTCAGTCTCTGAGTGCGGAATGAGTATGATTACTACGTGTATCTGCATCATGCATGGATCAACCAAAGAAGAACACAATAAAAGATTACAATTAACATATGAAAAGCTTAGAGATATTGCGCTACTGTGCTGATAGTAAATGGTAGTAAGTGTTATTTCTGTCTAAGATTAATATATATATATAAGGTGGTCTGGTGTAATAACGCCAGGCGGGGTAATAACGCCAAGTGCTAATATTATGCATAATTATGAACTAATCCGGTAAACGACACCCATGTGCTCTGCGCAGAAGGGTTTTAAATCATATAAATCGCAAAAAACAGCTTAAAGTTCATTTGTTCCATTTGTAAGGTCTTATTGCTTCTACAAGCAACTAAAATTTACACTTGATCTAAAATTTGCGAGATAAGTTTTGTGATGTAAAGACTATTTTTTTTATCCGGAAATACTTTGTTTATTACGTAAATTTGTAGTGCATTTCATGTACTTTCAAAATGTTGTAGAAGATTTCGGATATCTTCTCGGGATAATTTGTAGTTTAAAAAGTACTGCTCATTAACTATACCTGGATAATAACGCCAATCCTTGGCATTAATACCCCTGTTGATTCCCAACAGAGGCCGAACTACATCCTAAATACTGATTCAAATAAACACAGTTAAAAACGTGCAATGTTTCTAATAATTCTATTTAAACGGTCCTTTTTAAGCAGAAAGAAGCTCACGGTCTGATATTCTTTTGCCTCCTCCCCCCCACACACCACACCTTTATTTTTCTTACACTTTCACAAAAAAATTAACATTTTCAATAGTTTGGAATGCAATTTCTCAATTTCTAAGTTTGTAGAATTTGTATTTTTAGAATTGGGCAATCTACATGCCATTATTCCATCTTATTTCTCAGTTTTGTTTGCATGGCGTTATTACCCATATAGGTGGGTAATAACGCCAAATAGTATTGGTCAAGAAATCACGCCATTACATTTTATGAATACCTATCTGTTAAATTATTTTTTTTATATAGATAGTCAATGAGTTGCTGTGTAAAA
Source organism: Maratus speculifer (assembly GCA_964019185.1). Taxonomy (NCBI): domain Eukaryota; kingdom Metazoa; phylum Arthropoda; class Arachnida; order Araneae; family Salticidae; genus Maratus; species Maratus speculifer. The sequence goes on from OZ025291.1 coordinate 54,438,208, forward strand.
TCCTATATTTGTTTGAAAAATACAATCTAAAACTAAGCTGTGAAAATTGGTAGAACCTTAACGTGGCGTTATTACCCCAGGGTACCTTATATATGTATATTGACATGGGAAATCATTCAAATGTTTATGGTACATATGATATGTAGATAATAAACATATCTTTAATAAGTTAGTAAAAAAATTGAAACTAATATTTTTAAAAGAAACTTACTGCCGTCTGCAATCTTGATGTTTGACGTCCACGAAGGCTTTAAAAGATAAAATTGTAAAAGATCGAGTTTCCTCATCATCTGAATAGGAGGATCTCTAATAGAACTTTCTTTATCATCAAGCCATTTTAATATGGCATATGAATCATGAGTATACACTGATTAACAAAAAATAGAAAAAATTAATGAAGATTTTTTGGGTATAGATAACGAAATTATACACATAAAAGTTGTACCAAAATGAAGGAAAAAAAAAAAACAGTATATTTAGCAGACGTTAATGATTATTCTTTTTAATTCTTTTTCTTAGATTATTTCTGAAAAGTACGTATTGATGTAATACAAAATGTTCACATGGAATCTGCTTTCGATTATTTTAGCTGATAAAGTTAAATTCAGATACTTTACTCCGATAGGGATGTCTGTGGCTCTTGGGGAAAGGGCGGGGGTGGGGGGTGGGGCGAAGGGATTGCATTTTTATATCATTGAAAGTGCAAAATCTCAAATGGAAGGGTGATACTCCCTGGAAGATGTCTTCGGGAAATTTATTTATTCACGAATGAACTAGATATATATATATGTACTTTGCTGTTTAAGAAACAATAAATGCAGTCTAAATTTCTTAAAGTGCTTTACAATTTTTTAAAAACCAATTTGAAAGGGAATTGAATAGTTATTAATTATTGTTATAAGGAAATATATTCTACATAATTTTGAAGCTTTTACACGGTCGGTGTTGGCTGCATAAGAAGCCGCTGGATATCCCTTGCTTTTTTTTTTTCTCCTGTTTCAGAATCACTGAAAACAGAACTGGTATCTTTCTGCCATAGTTCTACGATGATAGTGTAAAATAATAACAATGATTTCTTTTACTGATATCTGCAAATAATTGAATAAAATTAATAGATTTTAAACAGATTTTCAGGGACACGTATTCAGGGACACATTATGAATGGTGGCACGAGTAGCTATTTAGGATTAATACTTATTTCTATGCAAAAAGAGATTTTTAAATGAGAAAATTAATATTTAAACAATTTTAAAATTCATTAGCAATTTTCTTCAGTCTGCTTTCGGTATCAGAATCGATCTGTGATACACAAAGATTTCTAGGCTCGGAGGAATTCGGATTTAAAATTAACGACCTTAAACTCAAAAAAAAAAGAAAAAAAAAAGATTTTTTTTTTTTTTTTTTTTTTTTTTTTTGTAAACTTATATGAGCACATGCACATAATTTTCTACTCTATCCGAACATGCATATTTTTAATTTATTCTATTTACATGCTATCTGTATTATGAAGGCCAAACTTATCTGTCAGTAACGCATACATCATTTCGCCAATCTCAACATTTTGAAATTGAAATGAAATTACGGCTTCGCAAGTTATGCTACTGCAAATTTTTAAAATTCTAAACATCCACTTCATTTTCAATTTTTACACCATCGTATAGGGAAAAAAATGTGTGTGGCACTCGGTGACTGCCGCGGTAAAGCTATTGCATAGCATTTTTTATCAACTCATGCAGAAATATCGCGTCAATGTCCGCCGAAGTCTATCGAAGGATACCGTGCCGAAGTCTGCCGAACTGAAACGTCGTTAGCCGGAGTGTTAGGATTTTTTCTCGTTACGGAATTCCTAGATTCGGTCGCCGCGCTCAAAGCCCGCGATAAAAGCTATGCAATAGCTTAATAAATTACCAAACAAAATTTGGTCGCGCTATAAAAATTAGATCGCGAGTTATAAGCATTTTAAATTTTTCGACCCTCACGGTGGGGGGTCTCCTGTCACCAAAAATTAACATTGTCTCATAATAAATTACCAAACAAAATTTGGCCGCGCTACGAAAAGTAGATCGCGAGTTATAAGCATTTTAAATTTTTCGACCCTCACCGTGGGGGTCTCCTGTCACCAAAAATTAAAAATGTCTCATAAAAAATTACCAAACAAAATCTGGCCGCGCTACGAAAATTAGATCGCGAGTTATAAGCATTTTAAATTTTTTGACCCTCACCGTGGGGGGGGGGGGGGGTCTCCTGCCACCAAAAATTAACAGTCTCATAATAAATTACCAAATAAAATTTGGCCGCGCTACGAAAATTAGATCGCGAGTTGTAAGCATTTTAAATTTTTCGACCCTCACCGTGGGGGGGGGGTCTCCTGTCACCAAAAATTAACAGTCTCATAATAAGTTACCAAACAAAATTTGGCCGCGCTACGAAAATTAGATCGCGAGTTATAAGCATTTTAAATTTTTCGACCCTCACCTTGGGGGGGGGGTCTCATGTCACCAAAAATTAACACTGTCTCATAATAAATTACCAAACAAAATTTGGCCGCGCTACGAAAATTAGATCGCGAGTTATAAGCATTTTTAATTTTTCGACCCTCACCGTGGGTGTCTCCTGTCACCAAAAATTAACAATGTCTCATAATAAATTACCAAACAAAATTTGGCCGTGCTACGAAAATTAGATCGCGAGTTATGAGCATTTTAAATTTTTCAACCCTCACGGTGGGGGATCTCCTGTCACCAAAAATTAAAACTGTCTCATAATAAATTACCAAACAAAATTTGACCGCGCTACGAAAATTAGATCGTGAGTTATAAGCATTTTAAAATTTTCGACCCTCACCTTGGGGGGCCTCCTGTCACCAGAAATTAACAAAATCTCATAATAAATTACCAAACAAAATTTGGCCGCGCTACGAAAGTAAGATCGCGAGTTATAAGCTTTTTAATTTTTCGACCCTCACGGTGTGGGGTCTCCTGTCACCAAAAATTAACACTGTCTCATAATAAATTACCAAACAAAATTTGACCGTGCTGCATATTTCAGATGTGTATATTGCTGGGACGATTACTGTTTCTAAACCAATAGGAGAGCGTCATTATCACGGTCAAGTACACGCCCACACAGTTTGATTGACAGGAACTCGTGGACAATTGACGGTGCTAATTATAACGATAATCTGTTGCGGATGAAAGTGAGCTGACTGGCTGAATGGTTAGAGCGTCGAGCTTGAAACCGGAGGATATGAGTTCGAGTCCATCGTGGGCCGAGAGTCCGTTGGTGATTTTTTTTTTTAATTATTGGAGGCTGTCTTTTATTAATAAATAAGACATTTAAAAAAAATATATTTCAAACTCTTTTAATATTCTAAATATCGTTCCAAAATGATTTATATATATATATTAAACAAATGGGAAAAAAAGTATTCTGCGAAAATATCCGTATAAGCAAAATTCTTACTTTAATTTTTATTTATTTATTTATTTATTTATTTCAGGATCAGAGGAAGTATAATTTCTAATTGAAGTAAATAAAATTCAGTCATTTTGAAAAAAAAAAAAAAAAAAAAAAAAAAAAAATTCTTTCGTACCTTTAATTTTTAATTACCGAGTACAAATTCAAACAGTCCGAGTACAAATAAATAATAAACACACACGATCAATTGTCCACGAGTTCCTGTCAATCAAACTGTGTGGGCGTGTACTTGACCGTGATAATGGCGGTCTCCTATTGGTTTAGAAACAGTAATCGTCCCAGCAATATACACATCTGAAATATGCGACCGCGCTACGAAAATTAGATCGTGAGTTATAAGAATTTTAAATTTTTCGACCCTCACCTTGGGGGGGGGGGGGGTCTCCTGTCACTAAAAATTAACACTGTCTCATAATAAATTACCAAACAAAATTTGGCCGCGCTATGAAAATTAGATCGCGAGTTATAAGCATTTTAAATTTTTTGACCCTCACCTTGGGGGATTCCTGTCACCAAAAATTAACAATGTCTCATAATAAATTACCAAACAAAATTTGGCCGCGCTACGAAAGTGAGATCGCGAGTTATAAGCATTTTTAATTTTTCGACCCTCACGGTGTGGGGTCTCCTGTCACCAAAAATTAACACTGTCTCATAATAAATTACCAAACAAAATTTGACCGCGCTGCATATTTCAGATGTGTATATTGCTGGGACGATTACTGTTTCTAAACCAATAGGAGAGCGTCATTATCACGGTCAAGTACACGCCCACACAGTTTGATTGACAGGAACTCGTGGACAATTGACGGTGCTAATTATAACGATAATCTGTTGCGGATAAAAGTGAGCTGACTGGCTGAATGGTTAGAACGTCGAGCTTGAAACCGGAGGATATGAGTTCGAGTCCATCGCGGGCCAAGAGTCCGTTGGTGATTTTTTTTTTAATTATTGGAGGCTGTCTTTTATTAATAAATAAGACATTTAAAAAAAATATTTCAAACTCTTTTAATATTCTAAATATCGTTCCAAAATGATTTATATATATATATTAAACAAATGGGAAAAAAAGTATTCTGCGAAAATATCCGTATAAGCAAAATTCTTACTTTAATTTTTATTTATTTATTTATTTCAGGATCAGAGGAAGTATAATTTCTAATTGAAGTAAATAAAATTCAGTCATTTTGAAAAAAAAAAAAATTCTTTTGTACCTTTAATTTTTAATTACCGAGTACAAATTCAAACAGTCCGAGTACAAATAAATATTAAACACACACTATCAATTGTCCACGAGTTCCTGTCAATCAAACTGTGTGGGCGTGTACTTGACCGTGATAATGACGGTCTCCTATTGGTTTAGAAACAGTAATCGTCCCAGCAATATACACATCTGAAATATGCGACCGCGCTACGAAAATTAGATCGTGAGTTATAAGAATTTTAAATTTTTCGACCCTCACCTTGGGGGGGTCTCCTGTCACTAAAAATTAACACTGTCTCATAATAAATTACCAAACAAAATTTGGCCGCGCTACGAAAATTAGATCGCGAGTTATAAGCATTTTAAATTTTTCGACCCTCACCTTGGGGGATTCCTGTCACCAAAAATTAACAATGTCTCATAATAAATTACCAAACAAAATTTGGCCGCGCTACGAAAATTAGATCGCGAGTTATAAGCATTTTTAATTTTTTGACCCTCACCGTGGGTGTCTCCTGTCACCAAAAATTAACAATGTCTCATAATAAATTACCAAACAAAATTTGGCCGCGCTACGAAAGTGAGATCGCGAGTTATAAGCATTTTTAATTTTTCGACCCTCACCGTGGGGGGTCTCCTGTCACCAAAAATTAACACTGTCTCATAATAAATTACCAAACAACATTTGGCCGCGCTATGAAAATTAGATCATAAGAAACATAAGTTTGAGACTTGATATCCTTAATATCGGAAAAATACTGCGTCAATGTCTGCCGAAGTCTACCGAAGGATACCGTGCCGAAGTTTGCCGAACTGAAACGACGTTAGCCGAAGTGTTAGGTTTTTTTCGTTACGGAAGTGTTAAGTTTCTCGTTATGGAACTTCTAGATTCGGTCGCTGCGTTCAAAGCCCGCGATAAAAGCTATGCAATAGCTTAAAAATGTTCTGTTAAATGCAATTTGTTTGAAAACTGCATCTCAATTCACTTTTGAGATATTAATTTTGTTGTAGTTTTTAGTACCAATTTTGTAATTGTGGCAACAGAAGTATTCCATTTCTTTTAAAAGTAATGAGAAAAAAAAGATTACTATGTCTTTTTGTTGCAATTTCTCATAAAAACTAAAATTAAAATACGTGCTACGTAAAAAAATATCGTCTGTTATAAAAGCGGATGAGTTTTTATTTATCAATTAAATGATTTTTATTTATTGCAAACTTACTTTACACACGATATAACAATTTCTCTTTACAAAAGTGTAATTTAAAGAATAATTCTGTGATTTGTTTCCTCTGCATTTACATAATTCATATCAAATAGTTAAAAGAAAGCGAATTTATTAATCCGTGTGTAAAATCAATTCCCGAATTTTGAAAAAAAAAAAAAAGACTTTCGTTAAATCACGAAGGTATTCTGAACAAACACATGAATGCGTATTAATCAATAACTAACAATCGGATACCTAATTTTCTTCTTGAATGACAGCATTACTTTTTTCTGGGTTTGTATATTATTCTGCGATAATGACCTCATATGCATACTTTTCTATAGATATTGTTTAAGAATATATTGTAAAACTGGAATGCTTTAGTGAATGCAAGGGACACCATTTTATAAAAAAAAGCATGCATTTTATTTCTTTAGATTGGAATGCTGTAGCGGATGTAAATGACGTCATTTTATATAGGAAAAAGTGTTTTATAATTCTTAAAACTGAAATATGTTTTGTAGAAATTCATCATTTTTATTCCAGCTGCTTTGAAATTCTTCACATATGAAAGTACTTTAACTGTTTTAATCGAAATCCCATACAGGTAAAACACAATGTCTTACAAAAAAATTAGTATCGTTATAAAAGAGCCTTGACATACGGTGTATATGGCCTGAACGAAAGTCTTTGTCCAAAAAATAGTGATTATATTACATAACTTGAGGATTCTCGCCTGGATGAATTCTCTTCGCAAATTAGACCGAGTTAGACAGGTAAACAAAGAAATTTTGGCAACAATTTGAGGTTGAAAATAATGTCAATTTTCCCAAATTTTTGACAAAATTCTCTCGATTAATAAAATTTAAAATTTTATTGTTATTCTAAGGCATTCTATTATAACTTTATAAAAAGAATATGATTTGTTTAATATACTTCTTCATAATTTTATGCAATCACTATATTCTGATAATCATATATATATATATATATATATATATATATATACATACATACATACATATATATATACATATATATATATATGTATGTATATATATATATGTATATATATATATATATATATATATATATATATATATATATATATATATATATATATATGATAATTCTATTATGGTCTTATTATTTTTCTAATATTTTTCTTTGAAATGAGTTCTCATTTGCAATTAATCGGGCAATATGGAAATTATTTTTAGGTCTATCCTGATTTCCATTCAGAAATTAATCGCAATTAATGTGGCTATTTAGTATTGCCCTTGATAACGAGATAAATACCACATTTCCAATTTTATTTCTAATTCTGACAACTCCTCTGTATGATATAATTTGGCATTAACAAATTTTTACAGTATTTGATATTGATTTGTAGTATTATCTAATGGTTCTATATATATATATATATATATATGTAAATTAAGGAGTCCAGGGGTAATATCACATAAGTTTAATACTCTTGATTATTATGAAATATTTACAAGGGAAAAATAAGTAAAAGATTAAGATTAAGGGACATCTTCGGTCTTTTCAACCGGGGCTCGGCTGAGCACGTCTTCATCAGGCTGGATCCGGCATCATTCTAACTCTTCTGTACTTGTTGCTGAGGCCCTTTCGTGTGAAAGTGCTAACTATGCAACATTTAATTCACACGTGGCTGTAACAAGATCGTACACGTGTTGTACTTTGCTATGGGGCGGATGTCGAGTCGGCCAAATGCATCTGAAGCGAGCCTGTTGCTATGGGCTCGCTATATCGACACTCGGCCAATCCGACATGCAGCTGACCACAGCTGAACGTATACAATGATAGGGATACTTAAGATAAACTATTACCAAAAACAATCGTAATAATATACATCTACGTAAAACATTGTAAACCTTGAAAAAAAACACAATATCTAAATATGCATATACCTAGTATAAATTGACATACATAATAATCATATAGTAAAAGAAAGAGAAAAAAAAATTGTTGGCCAACTAAAAAACAAAGACACTAGAAATAATGAAAATAATAAGCAAAATACAGAAAAACGTTGGAGGTTATTGCCGGCAATAATGGGGGTCACGAACTGTTCATCTGCACTAAAAAGTTAATAGTCAGTACAGTTTCTAATTGTCCACGCGACGCAACATAAAAAAAACACCTGTTGCGTATGCAAAAGAAATATACGTCACTGTTTTGTATTGTTAAAATGTTATAAAGTTTGTAAATATCCACTTGACGCAACATAAAAAAAAATCACGTGTTGCGTATGTAAAAAAAAAATATAGGCAAAGCACAAAAAAAACCACTACTTTGCATACCGGAAAATAATAATAAAAAATATTTTATGCCAAGCTAAAAAAAAAAAGCACAGCTTGCATAGTTAGAAAAAGGATAAACACACATGTACACTCTTGACTCTTTTTTCCACAATTTATAAAATCTTGCCACACCAAACACGAAATTCCGAGAGAGAGAAAAATAAATCTTCATCACAAAAGTCTTGAACTGTAAAATCACACTAGAAAAAAGAAAACTTGGAAAAAAATAAATAAAAACACTGTAATGGTGCAACTCTGTATACTTGAAAAAAAAACAAAAGGTTTCTTTCTGGAGAATCTCCGTATTAGGTCGTATTTTGTTTTCATATGACACACGAGTGAATAAGATGTAGATACCAAGGATCCCTGGGATAAACAGCTCATTATCCCGATAGCAAGTACGTCGAATCCGTGCTTTTCAATGTTTGTATAGTTTGGCTCTTTTTGCAGCGTTATTGGTGCTAAACACATTGCTACCCAAAAATAAACAAAGAATCGAATTATGACGTCGAGTTGGCATCTCAAATCTGGACGACGGTGTGATAGCGAAAACGTAGAAGTCATTAACTGATGACCCTTAGTATCTGAAGCCAACTTTTCAACTTTATTGGGCAGCTGTTCTATGGTGATACAATTTTCGACAGCTGACTGTTTCCCGTCTGTCTTAGTTTCGTTTTCAACCACACAGTCGGTAGTTTCATTTTCCGAAGAGACAGGAGCTGACGTCATTTCGTTGAGAAGGGGAGAGTTAGGAGCTGGATGCATATGTGAGGGCGAATGTTTTTCAGAAATGTTTGTTAACGATTTCCGTTCTACAAACTGTTTATTGTTACCGTAAGCGAATATTATGGAATATTGCATAGGGGATAAATTTAAGTAAAAAAAATCTTCGAACTTATTACCATTAAACTCAGTCTGTGCAACAAAATATTGAAGTGACTTTAATTGGGATATTTCAGCATCGAAAATAGTTATAGATGAATCATTTAAAGGGGGGGGGGGATCCCAACAGTTGATACGTTTCTTTACTAACAAAATTTAAGTTATGTACTGGGTTCGCATCCGCTACAAAAGAAATATTATTGATTTTTATGATCGCAGCCGTACTACACACTTTGGAATTGATATGTATCGTATTGATGTGTACGACAGTTTCTGAAACAGGGTTAATGTCTTCGTGGGAAGGCATATTTTCGGGATTTCGCCCCGTCGAATGGGACGAACGGTAGTTGGGGCGAAAATGTTTAGAGCCGTTAGGACCTCGCTCCGCGCGTTTACACTGAAATTGTTTATGACCTATTTCCGAACATTTATAACAGATAATTTGATTGTATTTTTCACTAGTGTGGGTTTTCCGAGAGTCCCTTTGAACATATCCTGGTGTTGCTTTGAAATTCGGGACCGAATCGCAAATTTCTTCATAAATTAGCAATTTTTTCTTAAACTCTACTAAATCGGAACAGCCATATAAAATGGATTTATTTTGGGGTGTATCTCTAATACCTTGTATCGTGTAATGAACTAAAGAGATGTCATCCACATTCCCTCGCTGCGCGATTTCTTTCATTTTCAAAAAATATTCCAATAATTGTTCGTTTGGTTGACATCCGCGATTTGCTAATATTTGATGTATTTGTGCGGGCGAAGCCGTTTGATGAAATTCGCGGAATAAAGCTTCCTTTAGTGCGGAATAGGAATTAATATTAATTTCAGCTCTAATTACTAGCAATGCTAAACCTTTTAAACTCCATTCTGCGAAAACAAATTTTTGAATATCTGAGAGGTTCAATGATTCCGAAAGTGTTTCGAATCGTGTAAACTATGTTTGGATGTTTTCCGATTTATCCCCGCTAAACGGCGGAATTAATTGTTCTATGTCGGTGAAAGAAATATTTTGTTTACTTGCAGTGTATTGCGAATGTACAACCATTTGCTGTGGTTGTATTTTTAAGGGGGAAATTAATTGTGTGCTGACACTACTGTCGTTCTGATTATGCTCAATGTCTGTTTCCGAAGCCGAAATATTCCCAAATGTTTCCTTAAAAGCAGCAATGTCTGATAGTGCGACCAAAATGCGAGTCGCTATCTCATCTTTATTTCCATTTATATCTATGGATAGCAGATTAGCGACTGTTATCAATTGCAAATGGTCAAAAGTATCAGTAATTTCTTTCAATTTGTTGGCGAATTCAGGGCTACCTTCTTTAAACGGTAATCCGGTATAAACTCTTAAATTAGAACGATTTCGCCTCGGTTCGTCTTTTCCAAAAATAAACAAATGTAGAAGCTGTATTTTATCGGCTTTGGCAGTTTTTAACTGCTGTCTGATCACTGGGATCGCTTGCAGTTCCATTACTCACAGCAAAGAAATCAGATATAGTAAAAAAATATCACTTACTGCTATTTAAGTGTAATCCAATCTGATCATCACAAATCACAGGCGGCTACCGACACTACTGACACACTTTCTTCATTTTCTTTTTCTCCCTTCTAGTGAGCTGTGGAGCCGTGCTGATAAGCAGAAAGCATAAACATCATCTCGCTGTCGGATGGACTAGGGGAAATATAATCTTTCCTCTTGCACACTGCACATCAATCCATATGCAAAAATAAGAACTCTTGCACATTAATCCATATGCACAAAAAAGAACTTGTGGCGCAGGTTGTTTGGGGGTACAAGTAGGCCGCAGCCCCCATGTAAATTAAGGAGTCCAGGGGTAATATCACATAAGTTTAATACTCTTGATTATTATGAAATATTTACAAGGGAAAAATAAGTAAAAGATTAAGATTAAGGGGCATCTTCAACCGGGGCTCGGCTGAGCACGTCTTCATCAGGCTGGATCCGGCATCATTCTAACTCTTCTGTACTTGTTGCTGAGGCCCTTTCGTGTGAAAGTGCTAACTATGCAACATTTAATTCACACGTGGCTGTAACAAGGTCGTACACGTGTTGTACTTTGCTATGGGGCGGATGTCGAGTCGGCCAAATGCATCTGAAGCGAGCCTGTTGCTATGGGCTCGCTATATCGACATATATATATATATATATATTACTCAAATCAAATTTGTTTCTTAAAACGAACTGTTCTTCGTCATGCCACATTAGCGTTTTTATATATTTTTTTATATTCTAATTAAAGAAGAGTTTTCTGAAATTTCCTTCAAATAATGTTAATTAGATAGCCTTTCATTATTGTAAAGAAGAAAGAAATAACGAATTTTACTCATAAGTAATCATACCATCTCCTGAAAAAAATCCAAAATTTGTATAGTTTAAATTTTGTTACATGCGGCTTAGTGGTGCAAAATTCCATTAGGGACATGCTGAGCCAAAATATTTTGAACGGAAAATGGCTTATTGCTTTTGAAAACATACATTTTTCCTCATAAAGTCTTCACATTTTTTTTTCTACACGTGTACTGATATTAAGTTTGAGGTATCAAACGAAAAACTTAAATAAGTGAATATGACGTCATATTTAATGGAAATTGATCATTTTCTTAGATAAAACTAAAAATTTCAACGCAAATGCGTCTAAAAAGTATAAACCATGGCAATGTTTACTCGCCAATACTGAGATTAGAATTTGAAGTTAAGAGCGCGTTTATTCACGAGTTTGCTGACAATCGCTGCCAATCAATTACTGCCAGCTTTCAGTTAAAATGATTTTAAAATAATAAAAAAAAGCTACTAATTAAAAAAAATGGCAAATGCGCATTTAGCGTTGCGTATGTAAATTTTGAGAAAGTGATATTTATGGTTGGAATGATTTTAAAGAGGAAAAATTCTATGATGGTATCGTAATGGAATAAATCTTACATATTTTGTTCCGAAATGCTAAACATAAAAACCTCAAATGATAGATCCACCATAATAACTAATCTTTTTTATGTTTTAATTATTAAATATACATTAAAGATTAATATTACTAATTTAGACGACTGAATTTTATAGAAACTATAGTTTGTTAACTTTAGGTTAAGATAATAGTTGTTTGAGAGTTAGACTAGCTAATATAAGGTGCATTTTTTACTGTAATTAATTTTGTACGTTTATTATAAACCATTGAAGCAGTTCCTATTTAAACATTTTCTTTCGTTGAAATTCGGCGGGTTCCACCTTGATTTTTATAAAACACAATAGATTGAAAGGAGTGTAAATGTTGCGCTTCGATTTTGAATATAAATATCAAATAGTTATAAAAAATGTTGTTATACTAATTCCGATAAATACAATAGTTTGCAGTATAAACTAATTCAACATACATAAAAAGATAACCGAATCGGTTTTTTAATGTTTGATATGCTTAATGTAATGGTAAACAGTTTCTTTTTTTAAATAAATATGTACTTCTGCATTAGTAAATCTTTTTCAATTATAATATCTTTTCGTTTTCAGTTTTACTAGACTGTAATCGATTTTAATATTAGTAACATCACGAGAAAATGCTCATACTTCAAAATGATTCTTATGCATACGGTATCGGAATTCTTAGCGCTATTATTTATACAAAATATTATCATATTTTCATAACCTTAGGGTTAAAAATTGATTATTCAGAAAGATTTTATATTCCATTAAATCAATTTTTCTATTCATTTTTTGCGTGCCGGCCACACACTATAATATCCAATTATCCATACTGAAAGCATCTCCATTTTCTATAACAATTGGTAGTTTATTTTTAGTCGATATTACATAACAAATAAATTATTGGCTAAATAAAATTCTATTTTAAAAACTTATTGTTATTTCATACAGGAAACTTATGTTGTTTTTTGAGAGATCTGTCCAATAAAGATTTTTTTTACTCATAATTTATTTTATACAAATTTAATATTTTATGTGACATTGTTAGCTTAATGTGTAACAAATATTGCACAAAAAATCTACCTCGGAAATCTACAGGGTGCTCATAAAAAACCCTAGTGGCTTAACTGCTCAACCAATCGAAAATAAATTTTATATATACTTATATGAAGACATGCACTCAAGTTCTTGATGATTTACAGCAATAAGATACGGTTACATAAAAAAAAATTTCAAAATTTTCGAATGGTACACCCATTCTTTAATGCGTAAATTCATCAGCGCATTGAAAAATTATAAATGGCATTGGAAAATACACGTACGATGAAAATTGCCGGCGTAAAACATTTGCAACAAAGACCATTGTAGAAAACCAATCACAATGTTTTTCAGTAGCCGATTTTCCCCCCTTGTAAACTGAATAATGTTGTAAGATTTATTTTAAAATGTATTTTTGAGTTGTGTTTGTGTACATATAGAGAAAATAAAAGTGTAATTATTTATTTTAGAAGGTTGAATATTACATTACATAGGAACTGATTATGATTGATTGCCACAATATTACACCAGCAATTTTTGTCACACGTGTATCGCTCTGACGCTATTTATGATTTTTAAGTGTGCGGATGAATTTGCGCAAGCAAAAAGTGGTCGTTGCCATTCGAAAATTTAGAAATTTTTTCACTGTAGCCGTGAGGAATATATTGTTTTTAATCATCTCGAACGCATATCTTCAAATAACCAAATCTGAAATTTCCTTACGAATAGTTGAGTGGTTAGGTCGCTAAGGGTACATACAACCTCTGACAATAAAGTTCGGTGAATAGTCCTGTAACATTCATGTAGATGAGATATTAACGAAAGTTAGCATATCATCCTTCGAAATAGTCATCTCCCATAACTATGCTCCTCTGAGATCTGTTATAAATGTCCTGGGAAATTCGCGAGAAGGTTTCTTTTGGGATGGAGTTTAAAAGCTTCGTCACGTTTCGTTGGATGTCAGCAACATGATCAAATCTCTTTCAAAGAGAGTTTGAATGGTGAAAATAGGAAGAAGTCTCTAGGATTGAGTCTGGCGATTATGGTGGATGTTCAATTTGCACCACCCCTCATGAATTTCTTTCGGTGTCTTGCAAAGCTTAAAACCAAACTTTAAACTGATCGTTTGTTTGTTCATTTTCCTGTTCTCAGTTAAGAACCAACACACAGACCAAGCACTTAGTAAAGCACATCTTGCACAGAACATAAACGATGCTCAACTGAACTACAGGGAAAAGGGGGAGAGAGATGGTCAATACTTGCCTCTATGCGGGTGCAGCGTTTTGTTTTCCCAGTGTTGCCGGATCAGTCGTTCTGAATTCATTCACAGAACTTTTTTGACAGAGATAGTATTTCGGGAAGTTTATTTTATGACCACCCTGTATATTTCTAGTTTAGGTATTCATAATATTATTATCTATTCATTCTATATGAAAGTTGTATTCCCCCCCCCTCCCCCTCAACATACACTCATTTATTTCCAATCAAACTATCACGTTTATATAGTTTTACAGGATGGTGGTGCCAGACAGGCACAGAGAGAATGCTTTTATGTTTTTACAAAAGTATACATTAATGAAAAATTTGATATACTATTTAAAGGTTTATAATGATGTTACTGAAAAAGGATAAATTATGGTTATTTAATCATAGTTTCATATTGATATTTAGAGATTTATAGCTCTGTAAAGCAACTAATAATATTACCCAATTTTATACTAGTTTTCCCTATAAAATGAAAAAGATGCAGGAAAAACTTACTGAGAGATATTAGGAATTGGCACTTCTGATTGTCAAACGGATAGTTACCAAATTTCATAGGGCAATTGGCTGTAAATAAATATCTGAAAAAAAGAAAAAAAAGGAAATTTATAAACTATGCAGGAAGAAAAAGTTATTAAGGGGCGGTAACAGTGTAAAACATTCAAAAAACATTGTTTTAGTCGAAAAAAGTTCAAGTTTCTTTTTATTTCCAATGCCACTTTTCTCAGCTCCCAGTTAAAGAAAGAAAGAAAGAAAACGCTTGTAAAGTTTGCATTGTTTGCATCGTTCCATTAGTACCGCTTTTGAATTATTTAAATGTGTTTTGTTCAAAATGATGTTTTCTGAAAATTGTAAATTAATATGATCAAGTTGGTAATTAAATTATAGATTTCAAATATGCAATGAAACTATACATGAAATGTATATTTATTTCGTGAATAATAAAATGTATCTTTATAAATTCTATATTTTTACAAGAATGGCCAGTCAAGTAATATTTTGCCATTTTCCTCCAAAATTATGCTTTATTAAAAAAAAAAAAAAAAAAAAAAAAAAAAAAACAGACAAGAAAAGCATATTATAAGGACTGCATAAATTCGTAATAGAATCATCACAAAATCACGGAATAATAATTAAAATAATAAAATCAAAAGAAAGTTCAAAAGTTATGAGTGGACATACATAAAAGTATATAAACGTATTGTATAACCACATTTCTTTGAAGGTGGCTAAAAAATGTGCATAAAAGACAAATTGGGAATTACATTTTTCAATAAAAATATGTTGTTAGAATTTTCTGTTTTATATTACCAATATATTTCTTACCTTACCGACATCACTATGGAACTATCGGTAAAAATATTTAAAATAGTCGTGGGAGATGTGTTTTGAAATGTTTCAATTCGTTTGGCAGTTTCAAAATATACATCTGGAGTCCATATGAAATTCTTGCATTCTGAATACAAAATGGCCGGTCTTCCAAGTGATGTGTATTTTTTCAGTTTAAGTCTCGTATCATTCCAAGCATACATAATAAACATATGTAAATGGTAATCCTAAAAATAAATAAATAAATAAAATTATAATTTTTGTTAAACATAGACTGGGTTAATTGATTGTATTTAACAGAATTAGAATGAAAAAATGCTTAAAATATCGCATAAACAGTCATTATTTCAATATTAATTTTTTTAATTACTTGCTTTTTGGATCAGTATTATATTAACAGATATTGAATAATACTACTTTTTAGCTCACAGGCTATCATAGCCTGAGAGCTTATGTGCCCGTCCGTTCTGTATGTATGTGCGTAACGCGATAACTCATGATAAAAATATCCGATCCACTTGAAATTTTGTATATAGGTATATCCTGACAAGGCGCTTCCCTGATTAGTTTTTGGAGTTCATTCGATATGTATAAGAGGGGGAACGGGGGGCTCATGCCCCCCCGTTAGTTGATATAAATGGGATTTTCATGCAGAATTAAGTTTTTGTTCAAAATTTAGATTAGGATCATTCTGATGAGGCAATTCCGTGACTTATTAGGTGTTCATTGAATAAGTATAAATAGGGGGAACAGGGGCTCTAATGCCCCCCCCCGTTAGTTGATATAAATGGGATTTTCATGCAGAATTAAGTTTTCGTTCAAAATTTAGATTAGGATCATTCTGATGAGGCGATTCCGTGACTGTTATTAGGTGTTCATTGAATAAGTATAAATAGGGGGAACAGAGGTTCTAATGCCTCCCCCCCCGTTAGTTGATATAAATGGGATTTTCATGCAGAATTAAGTTTTCGTTCAAAATTTAGATTAGGATCATTCTGATGAGGCGATTCCGTGACTGTTATTAGGTGTTCATTGGATAAGTATAAATAGGGGGAACAGGGGTTCTAATGCCCCTCCCCCGTTAGTTGATATAAATGGGATTTTCATGCAGAATTAATTTTTCGTTCAAAATTTAGATTAGGATCATTCTGATGAGGCGATTCCGTGACTGTTATTAGGTGTTCATTGAATAAGTATAAATCGGGGGAACAAGGGTTCTAATCCCCCCCCCCCCGTTAGTTGATATAAATGGGATTTTCATGCAGAATTATGTTTTCGTTCAAAATTTAGATTAGGATCATTCTGATGAGGCGATTCCGTGACTGTTATTAGGTGTTCATTGAATAAGTATAAATAGGGGGAACAGGGGTTCTAATGCCCCCCCCCCTTAATTTATATAAATGGGTTTTTCAAGCAGAATTTTCAAATTTCGTTCAAATCTCTGAATAGTTTTGGAAGTTTAATGGTTAAGTATAAAAGAGGGGGATAACTCCTTTTAAATTATATAAATGCTAAATAAGTTTTTATTAAGAATTATCTAACTTGCTCTGAATTTTGGATATAGATTTTTTATATGATAAAGCATGTCTTTGATAGTATAGGAGGTTCAATGATTAAGTATAAAAAAAGAGGAAAGGGGAGAGCTGTTTCCCCTTCTTAATTTTTTTTTCGAACGGAATTAACCCTTGAAAATATAAGGCTTTAATGTACAATTAGTATTTGTAGCCTGTGAGTTCAATGCCATCAGTTTAGCTGGGCAGTATTCTTTATTAATTTAATGAATACATAAATTTTAATTTTAAATGTTCACAAGGCAATCTCATATCGAAAGAAAATAAAAGCAATTTGTATTTACATTAATGATACCCGAACAAAAATTCATTTTAAATTTTACACTTTCATACATTCGAACTTTTTCACAAATGCTTTTACACAGCATAGCGTTTTTAGGTGCGTTCGTAATTATATAATACGTAGCACCTATAGTGGTCGTTCAGTCCGTCCGTCCGTCCGTCCGCATATAACAACGCAAAAATTACCCAACCGAATCGTTTGAAATTTAAAATATATAATTATTACATAATTTTGTCGAGTCATTTCAAATTTTATGAAAATCGGATGCATAGATCAATTACAGGGGCAATCAAAAGTATTCCATTACATTACGGTCAATGGGGAAAAAAGTTTCAAATGCATTTTAATCGTTTGAAATTTAAAATACGCAATTATTACATAATTCTGTCGAGTTATTTCAAATATTTTGATAATAGTGTGCATAGATCAATTACAGGGGCAATCAAAAGTATTCAATTACATTATGGTGAATTAGGAAAAAGTTTCAAATGTATTCTATACGTTTGAAATTTAAAATACATAATTATTACATAATTTTGTCGAGTTATTTCAAATTTTATGAAAATCAGATGCATAGATCAATTACAGGGGCAATCAAAAGTATTGCATTACATTACGGTCAATGGGGAAAAAAGTTTCAAATGCATTTTAATCGTTTGAAATTTAAAATACGCAATTATTACATAATTCTGTCGAGTTATTTCAAATATTTTGATAATCGTGTGCATAGATCAATTACAGGGGCAATCAAAAGTATTCAATTACATTATGGTCAATGGGGAAAAAGTTTCAAATATATTCTATAAGTTTGAAATTTAAAATACATAATTATTACATAACTTTGTCGAGTTATTTCAAATTTTATGAAAATCGGATGAATAGATCAATTACAGGGACAATCAAAAGTATTCCGTTACATTACGGTCAATGGGAAAAAATGTTTCAAATGCATTTTAATCGTGTTATACTCAAGCGAACTTAATAAAATTTATATGTAACTATAAAGTACATATTATAATTTATATCATACATAATTTGTGGCGCAAAGAACATTTGTTATTGATTTACAAGGCCACACAAAAGTATTCCATTACATAATGATATAGGGAGAACATTGTTTGGTGCGCATTTTAATTGTAATTAACTATGTACAATTTTATGAGATTGATATATGAAAGTAATATTTTTAAAACTTCGTTATCGTACGAACGCACCTAATTTGCTACGTTTCACGTGCAATTTCCAACTTCTTAATTATTATGTTAGTAGAAAAATGTTTGAGGGTTATTTACTGTTAATCTCTTTTAACTAGTATTATGAGACATTAACTTTAAAACCAGGAGATCTACTCTGGTCATCTTAAGTGAATAGATTAATCGGCAGGAATGTTGGTGAAATAAAACCTAGCTCATCTTAAAAAATAGAACGAAGAATTCATATAAGAAATCCCTCTACACATTCTTTATACTCCTTATTTACTGATACGGATTAAAATTATAAGCAATATAGCACTAGATATTCTAAAAATTTTATACTAGAATTTTGCCGAATTTTCTGATTTGGTAGTAAAATCTATAGAGAATATAAAGAGGTTTTTGGAGAAATTTTTAAGAACGTTAATTTATCTATATGGGTAATGATAATGACCGTAGATATGGTTCTTTTTAAATGTTTTCCTCAGAGAAAGATTTTTTTTTCTTCTATTAGTGTACTTAGTCACATCAGCTCCCTGTAACCTATCTATGAGTAAGAAAAATATTATATACTCATACTTTGAGTTTTTGTCATATTCCTGTTTGCTAAATATGCAAATAAAAGATTTTATTTTATTTTAAAATTATCATATGCCTTTTCTCACGGGCCTTAAATTGTTTTTCTTTAATTAAATACGTTATATTTGACATTTTATGTCGATGATGAGTGTTAATTGTAACAAATTTATTCTGATTATTAAATTATTAAGTTACTATTTTGCAGACTCGAAATAAATATGCTGCAAAAATTGGATTCAAAGAAGCTATGCAACAAAGGAAGCCTACTAAATCTTTTTTTACTATGACGGATTGCAAATATTCATTATCAACTATAATCCAAATGTAGATGCTATGGATGTCTCTTTAGATCAATTAACACACACACACAAAAAAAAAATATATAAAATTCTCCGAACTGCAGCATTTTTTAAAACTTAAAAAAACAAATATCGGCTCTAAAGACGAATACGATAAAGAATAAGACGCAAGACTATTAAGAGAATTGCGTTAAATGTGAAGTGTGTCAGAGAATAAAATCGAAACTAATAAGTAAGCATCACAAATAGTTTTTCATTTTAATTGGAAGTAGTGACCACTAAAAAACAGAAATCATTAGAAATCAAAATCGCTAAAATAGATGAAGACTCCAGAAATTGGCTTACGTTCAGGATAAAGTTCAGTAAAATAAATGTAGATCAAAGAATAGACGTTTGTGGCTAATTCCAGTCCTTACTCGAATTTAGTAGCTAGAGAGATCGTTGGATGTTTTCGGGTTATTAAAGAGAATTGTGTGTGACAAAGTATTTAAACGAAAGGTTCGGTAAAGAAAATGTTCTCATCTAAGATTTTCATCCGAAAACTTCTCAAATTTGTTAAAGCGGATTAGTGATACACTTCTTGACGCTATATGATAAACTGGAAATTCAACTACGTGCCTTTGTATAAAAGCAAAAAATTGCTTATATGTTGTAGAATCTGCACTACCAATCGAGTTTACTTACTGGTTTGAGTGAATATAAAAGTTATTAACAATAGATTCGTTTAATGTAAATATGAATATTACTAACGAATTTTTACAAAAGTGACTTTATTGTGTCAAATCATTATTCGCTGAAATATGCCAATTGGAAATGGACAAATTACAAAAGATTACTTAATAGATTTAAAAGCTTCCGCATACAAACAAGCGTATTTAAACTGGAAAAAAGTCGTCATGAAGCGTGAATGTCAAAATAAATGAGTTAAGCCGCTTTTGTTAAGCTCTATATTAGAAAGATGAAGTTCATAAGAACAACTACAACAACAACAGCAATAGCAAAAATAGTAGATAAAGTAAAAGAAAAAATAAGAATTACTACCATAGTCGAAAAGTGTTCTTACTTTCTCAAAATATGAAACCATCGGTATGACAAAGGATTAAGGAAATAAGTTGAATTAAAAATGAAAGAATCATGTTACACGCAATTAAGGAAGATTAAGATGGTTGCCAGAAAGTGGCTTGTAAGTAAATAAAAATAAAACAAAGTAAAATACAAACTACATTTTCAAAGAAACTTATGAAAAATGTTCCAGTTGAAAAATATTTTGAAATAATTTACTGATAAATAAAGTTAATAAATAAGTTATTTATTTATAGTGTAAATTTAGCATAAGAACTTTTATCATACAAATTCGGTAGAAAAAAAATTCTATAATAACAATTTACCATCGTTTCTTCATTTACTTCACCAATATCTAAAACTTGAAATCCTATAAACACATTTAAAGGTTTACCTGAAATTAAAAAGCAAGCTTTACAATGATGATAAATAAGCACGATAAGTACATCAAAAGATAACAGGGTTCAAAATTGTATTATTTGTGTAGAACTCATCGGCTTCCAGTATTTAAATGCGTTTAACTCAAAATACATTTTTGCAAGATTTGACATGTTTAAATTGATGTAACTAAATTTCCATGAACGATAAAGTAACGTCACTTTGTACAATGTTTTGTAGGCAAATACTGATGTAGAAAGTTTTTTTTGTTGAAGCCGCTAGCTAACATATGTAGTCTGTCTGAGTTGTTCTATAATAGAGATAATCACTCAATTGATGAAATAACTTCTATTGCATAAAAAACTAAAAAAAAAAAAAAAAAAAAAAAAAAAAAAAACTAAAAAAAAAAAATGTTGAAATTTGGAAATTCATACAATTTTTCACTTTAAAATATTAATGTTACAAAGGAATATTTATTCAAAATAACTCATATGCATTATTAAGCTAAATATTATTAATATAGTCTACATGTAGATATTTAAATTCAAGATTGTGTTTCTGTATGTGTTTCCATGGTGTATTCTTGTATTCAGTAGTTAGATGAACGTTCGTCAATATAATAAATTTTTTTTTCATATTATAAAGAATTTGTTTTGACTGCATTACACACAGAATATAAGGTAATTATTTTACTTTCTTTGATTTTCTATTGATGAATTTTTGTATTCATCTCATTTCAAGCAATAACAATCCAACATTTTTTAAATATGTTTAAAATGATAGAATAAAATTATTATGTTTTAAAAATTTTCTTTGAATTTTTTATTTTTTGAGAGACAAAAATAAAATACGATTATCTTAATAAAAATAATTTATTAAAAAGCTATTTTTTCTCTCTTAAGAAATATTATTTTTGAAATAAATATTTTCGTAAATCCCGAAAGCAAAACAATGTTTATTCTTTTATGCATTAATAAAGGAGAGAAAATGAATAAAACAGTTATTCTTTCAGAAGTTCTATCAAATTTTAAAAATGAGAAAAATTAATTTAATATTTCTTATAAGGAGAAAAACATACATAAAGAACGAAAATTTCAAAAATTGATCTCGAAAAATTTATAAATTAAAGAAATAAAATTGTGCATCCCAAAGAACATTATTGCAATAAAGATCTTTACCAATCATGCAGGTAAACGAAAATTATGTGTCATATCGGGTGACGGAAACAGAAATAACTATCTCATCGAATTCACAGCTAAAATTCCAGATTTAGTTAAAAATCAATTCGTTTATTGAAATACACTCGATTTGCCAAGTCATATCTTGGTGTAAAACATCCGAAAACCTGATTTTAACAGTTGACTCATTGGTTTATCATTGTGTTTTCTTGCTTTCAGTTCTTCATGTTTTCATACTTTTGTTAAAGCAAGATATGATTTGGCAGACCGATTACGTTTTAATATGCGAATCGAAATTTAACCCCTTGAAGGGCAAGCAATAATGTTTCTGTAATATTGATTTCTCACTGGAAAATCGAAAACTTTTATTTTAAAATTAGAAAAGGCAATTTTCCACCTTTTGCCGCCAAAGTTAAAAATATAGAATTTCGTTAAAAGTTTCCGGTGAGAATTTTGCTAAAATTATGTGGGATAAAATATATCTCACCCCCCCCCCCCCTCAAGGGGTTGACTAATCCTAAAATTTCATCCGTGAACACGATGAGGTGATTCTCTGTGCTGCCTCCTCCCGGTTAAAATGTATCCATAGAAAAATCCATTCAAGATGGTTCAGACTATGAAGTGATTTAGCTATCAAACGCAGCTAAAATTGATTATGATCCCAAATCACGAATAAGTGTAAGTTTTTGACTGTTTTCATGATTTATTTGAAGATTGGGGGAATTGCATTATATAAAATCTTGACAAAGATAAGACTTTAAAATTGTTACATTAAAAATTTAATTCTACAATCATTTATAAAAATTATATTAAAATCGAGATAAAAAAAATATAGTTTAGGAGATCATTCTGATTTTGTACGACGAGCTTCCACCAGTTAAAGCTCCTATGTCATGTCAAGTAAGACTTGTTGAAATCAATAGATTCATAGAAAATTCAATACGTGCTAGAGATGATACTAAAATAAATAATTTGTTTAAAGAAATCAAAGAATGTTTAGAAACAAAAATTGTTAACACGTTCGCTGCCGCTTACATGAAGATGTGATGACAATTAATGCCGTACTGTAGAAGTGGGTTTTTCACAGAAGCCGATTTACTTTTTATAACAAAGAATCAGTGAAAGATTTTCCCGCGCCAGCGCGTGACTGGCTATTGGGCATCACCCCACATCACGCGCTGGCGCGTGAGTGCCCCCTTAACGTTGGCGCCATATCACGCATTTTCGCGTGAGCGGCAGCGAACGTGTTAACAATAAATTGTTGAAATCAAAGCAAACTACAATTAATTCCTTCTTTAAAGCTGTATAAGTATGAGACATAATAAGCTAATTCAATAATAATTTTTTATAGCATATATTTCACGAAGCTTTTGCTTTGCCCATTTATTCAGAGATCATTTTCTGCTAATAACGAGCTGTCAGCAGTCATGTTTTAGTTCGAAAAGCATCCTGGATTGTTTTTTATTTTATGGTAAATTTAACAAAGTGTATTAATTCAATTACTTATAAAACTAGTTATACCACTTCATTTGTCACGTTTAACGTCCAATTTGAAGTTTGTTTAATCTAGGAGGACTAACACCAGGCCTGAAAGACCCAGAATCTATATGGTTTTTACAATTGTCGTCACTATTTTTTTAAAGTAATCTTGATCTCATTTTATGGCAATTTGTAACAATTGTCTGCGACTAATAAAGTGACGATTATTATTTGCATTTATTGGTGACAAGTAAAAACCAATTATAACATGCGTATGTGCGCATTTTTCCCGGATTAACGTTATTTCAAAATTTATATTATACTGCGACAAGTAGCATCTTAAAAGTTATTTACAGGAGGCTTTAACTTTATACGGGATTTTTATATCTAGATGGATAGAACAATATCTATAGCTTTGATTTAATTTACATGTTACTTCTATCTCTTGTCGTAAGATTTACTTTTACTCTTTTACTAATCGATTTATCTTATTTTTGCAGAAATTTTTAAATGTCAAATTTTTTCAAAAAAAAAAAAGGACTTATTTTATATATGCGTACTATAATTTCCGAGTAATTTGTTAGTTTCATTTAACAACAACAGCAAAAATAAGATAAGACAAATATTACTATTTGAAAAAAAAAAAAGCCATAACAAAATAGAAGAGATTGGTAAATATGCAACTAGTCAGCGATTTAATGAGTATAGATGAAAAAGAAAATGTAAGTTACATAATCTTTTAAAACAACATTCGTAATCGTATTTGGCAAGCCCCAGTAATACAAAAGTCCGTTACACTTATATTTTTTCGTATATTTTTAATTTTTACGATTATTTAATTAGTTTAAAAATGTGAGTTATATGGAGCTTAAATGGGTTTTCTGTATCTGGACGGATAGCCCCATCCCGATAGCTTTCACTTAATTTATATATGATTTACTATGGCTTGTAGTGCAATTTACTTTCGTTCATTAATTAACAAACTTGTCTTATTGATACATATATTTTTAAATGGCGATTTGGCATCAATAATAACCCAAAACAACCAACAGCTGTCAACCATCTCATTGTCTGAGTATCACTATTTCTTAATTAAAAAAAAAAGTTTCATTTAACGAAATTAAAAAATCTTCGATGAAATACGAAAATATTACGATATAATTATTTGAAAAATGTCGTTATAAAATGGAAGAAATTAATAACTATGCCATCAAGAAGTGACTTAACGAGTATAGATGAGAGTGTAGTTACATAAATTTTTAAAGCACGAAAAAAAATAGAAAAGGTGCAACAAAATACTAATCTATATGAAAATGAATGTAAAGGAACTTATGTTTACATGTTTTCCATGTGATTTTAATCAGAATCGATTTGAAAATGAATGTATTGGAAATTATGTTTACATGCTTTCCATGTGATTTTAATAATCGATACGTTTATAAAGACAAAAACCAAAAGGTTTACATGACTGGCACACATAAACCTTGAAATATAATTGGATTTTTTAAAAGATCGATTGTGTTTACATCCAACAATTATTATCTTTATACAAAACATAAGAAAGATTATAAAATGTCATTCAATTGCTACTGTTAATAAATACTGTTAATAACTGTGTAATAGTTGAAATATGCCAACTGATACCTGTATGTCTAATTTTTATTCGAAAAAAAAAAAAAATACATTGTTCCAGCGTATATAGGGTTCTTTTGATCTTATGGTTAGACAACTTCCAACTCTTGTCTCTTAGAAAAGTAGAAAATAATTTATTTACAGATCTTCAGAACAACAGAGTCTTTGAAACTCACAAATATTACTAGATATTCAAAAATAACTGCTCAAATCTATCGTACAAGTACAGATATATAGACATACGCTGAAAAATATTAGACGTGTTTGCTTGATAACAGAGACAATGCATCTGTAACACTATACTTTTAATAATAATTCAAGAATTCCCATTTAAAACACAGTTTGAATAAACTTCATCATTATACTGCATTAGGCAGAAATGAGACTTAAATTAATAAAAAATTACTAAAGTTAATTCTAAATAAATGATATTAAACAAAATATTTTGAAATTTTTCTGCTCAATTTATTTATGCTTATTTCAGTATTTATTTGAAGTTTTTAATTTTTTAGCAACCGTCTTTTTAAAATGCATACAGTTTAAAAATGAAAATCATGTCGAATTCTTGTCTAAGGATTTACCATCGCTCTGGTGATGGTAACACCAACATAAAATGCCTGTGTTGAAACAGAGACTACCATCATTCATTTTTTAATCGGTTTGATATTTTACAATATTGCATAGAAAATGTAGATTCGGAAAATATTTAAAGACTTTTTTTAGAACAGTTGTTATTCCTGCCAACTCAAGATAGTAGTGGCACCGGCATAAAATATAACCTGTGTAAGATCAGAGACTATCCCCACTAAAAATAATCTTAAGATTATCTGAAGAAATCGTAACTTTCGTCAGAAATTTTACAGAAATTTGAAGGAATTTTGCAGATTTAGCTTTATTTTTAAAATATCAGCAGAAGTTTTTGAGTTATTCTTAAAAATATCTGCAGAATGGGCCAAATACCGATAGATTTTCCACAGATTTTTGGGACAAATACCTACAGATTTTCTACAGATTTTTTTTAGTGGGTGTTCATTCGCAACTATTACTTTAAAAAGCGGTTCATTATTACCTGAGATTGCATAGAAATCGTAATTTATAGGACCTTTTCTGAATGCTTTTCACTCCTTCCCTTTATTTCAACCCTTTTAAATTTCAAATTTGTTTTTACGAGTTCTTAGAGACATTCATGTTTTATAAATAACTACCGTGAATATTTCAAGTTACTAGCATTTTCAGCATTAAAAAAAAATCGCAAATTAGAATGTTTTTTGCCCTTGTAACTTCTAGTGTTAGTGGCACTCACATAAAGTATAGCTTATATTTGAATAGACTCTATCAATACCAATTTTCAACTATTATTTTTAATATTATTTCTAACATTTTAGTATTTTAAAAAGTTGCATAAAAATTATAATATAGACGTTTTAAGAACGGTTTTTGTTCACTTTATTCTGTTAAAGTTAGAATTTTTATTTGACGGTTCTTAGAAAGTATTTCCATTTATTAAGTGCCGAGTTTTAAAATGTTAGATCCCTCTACATTTACACTATCCAATGGATATATGGATACAGCCCCTCATCTCATTGCTTTATTTTGGAAACAATGGATTTTGAGCTTACTTTATCGACAATAATTTTCAGAATTTTCAAGCTATGTTTTTGAGACTTTCACAAAAGTTGCTCTGTACATTTATCAAACACATTTTGTAAATTATATTTTGACGCATGAGCAGAGAAATATTATTCAGAACACATGCTCATTTTTTACACATTTTTTATATATTTTTATTTTGATTACAGGGTATTGTATCGATGTTGTTTGTCATATTTTATTGAACATTGTTTTACTCTAAGAACTCTGCAAATTATAAGCAAAAAAGTTGTCAAAATTTGGGAATGTTTTTATAAAAATCTTAATTTTTCTACGAGTATACAGGCTATTCATATAAAAATGAACACAATTTATTACAATAAATAACCTAACCATAATATACAGTTTAAAGGCTTTTGCTACATTAGTTTTGATAGGGTTATCCAAAAGATATTCATTTCTTTTTTTATTTGTTGATGGTTTGCTATGTGATTTAAGAATAAAATTTTCACGAAAATATATGACCTGTTCTTTATGTTTATGCACTTATAGTTTCAGGATAATTCCTCATGAATTTTTCTAGATATTTAAAAAAAATATCTAAAATCTCAAGTGGCCGGTAACCTTTGGTCATATAGTGTATTTTCAGGAGTTCTTGAAATACTTGGAATTTTACTCAAAATCACGAGAATATTATAAGAAAAGACATCGTTACAATCAGTATTATTCCTAAGTGAAATTTCAATGGTTTCATAGATTATTGAAGAATAATGGTTTGATGTTGAAATGATCATTTTAGTTTTTCGAAAAGTATTTTAATATTTTCTTTTTGACGCAATCTGGATAAAGCTATGTTTGGTTTATCAAACCTGATATCAAATAAGTGCTCTTTTAGTCTTTCTTTAAAATTTTCGAACTGTCATACCAATATAGAATGAACTGTTTTGATGATCTGTGCTGAATTGCATTACGTACACTCCAACTTTTTCATAATCTCGAATTGGTTTATATAATTCCCTTCAAAACAGAACACCAAAAAAATTTATTTTATATTGGTATGACATCTTGAAAATTTTTAAAAAAAATCTGAAAGAGCACTTATCTGATATCAGTTTAGGAAACTAAGTACAGCTCTATCCAGATTTCATGAAAAAAAAAAAATAATAATAACACAAACTTTGAAAAAACTAAAATGATCACTTCTCCCTCTAAGTGCTTGGAACGTAATATTTCGATCATTAAACTACAGGTTTCACTGCAATATTTAAGATAATATAATTCTATAGATTTAACGAATTTTCAATACATTTTAGAATGATTAATATTCTCAAGGATTCATATTTGTAATTAAGTTATTTTTATGATGTTGGAAGAATCATATTTTTTGAACATTTAAAACAAAATGCAGAGAAAAAAAAAATTACAATTTTATCCATTTACCACACGCTCAGAGGGTCCAACGTCTAACCATTATTCTTCACTAATCCGTGAATACATTATAGCTAGATGAAAATTCTTTCGCGGCATTAATTTCAAAGCAGTGTTTTGATTCTATTGAGTATTCTTTACTTACCATCATTCTTTGGAGCTTTGTACACTTCATAATTTGCAGGAATCAGTTCACGACATAATTCTTCTACTTTTGAGCAGCTGATAAATAAAATGAAAATCATGTGATAGATATTAATTACAACTACACATGAAATCTAATAATTTATTAGACAAAACACTTAATAGAGTCTTTCAAACATCTCCTTGATTTCTGAGTGTTTATCGACTAATATTTACAATCTCAAAAAGAGAATTTAACAATTAAAAATATACGTTTTTTTATGCATTAAAATACCTCTTTTTAGGTGCGTTCGTAATTATACATATAAATGCGTCGCATGCACACTGCTCAAAACAATTAAAGGATATTGCAGTTTTAGGTGGGTTTTGTATCTGGGAAACTTTTTAGCTGATTGATACATGGTTGACAGACATAGTACGTTATATGAGAATAAATTACACATGTTTGACAGAAAAAAATGCATTTTATTGCGCATTTGTGTACAAAAGGAAAAAAACACAATTTGTGCATATGAGAAAAAAAGAATAAGAAAAGGTGTTTTCTTCAAAGAAAATCATTTTCAGTAGGGGGTATGGTTTCCACGGGCGGCCAGCAACGTTGAACACCTTTGAGGCATGGACTCAATGAGGCTATTAATGACGAGTTGGGGTATTCTGCCACACTCTTCCAGAAGAGCTCTTTCCAGTTCTTGGAGAGTTTGTGGGGGTTGTTGGCGGCCAGAAACTCGTCTTTCTAGAGCGTCCCAAACATGCTCGATTGGATTCATGTCTGGAGAACACGCTGGCCATTCCATTCGAACGATTCCTTCCTCGAAAAGGAAACCCTCCACCAGGTTTGCACGATGTGGCCTGCAGTTATCGTCCATTAAAATGAAGTTATCTCCGATTGCTGCAGCGTAAGGGACTACAATAGGTCTGAGGATCTCATCCTATATCGGCGACCAGTCAGAGCTCCATCTCGAATGATGTAGAGGTCAGTGCGCCCGTCAATGGATATGCCACCATACACCAACACTCCTCCACCGCCAAATCTGACACTTTCGTGCACGAACGCAGGATTATTCCTACTGCCACGGTCCCTCCAGATGAAAATACGCCTATTATCCGGATGCACAGAAAAACGGAACTCGTCAGAAAACAGAATATTGCTCCATTCATTTCTCCTCCAGTTGACATGCTCGATTGCCCACTCCCTGCGGTCGCGACGATGCCTTGATGTTAATCTAACACATACCATCGGTTGGCGAGCATACAGACCTACAGCATGGTTTCGGACAGTCTGAGTTGAAATCGTGGTGCCTGTAGCCGAGCGAAGGTGTTGTTGGAGAAGAGTAGCGTTCATGTTTCGGTGTCTCCGAGCTGTTAACGCTAAATACCGATCTTCATTGGGCGTTGTTGCCCATCTACGACCTTGCCCTGGTCTTCGGCATGCACATCCACTCTCCAAAAAACGGTTCCAGATCCTGGAAATGACACTTTGTGACACTCCAATGGCTTGCGCTACTTCGGCTTGAGTTTGGCCCCCTTCTAACCTACCAACAATTCTCCAAGCTTCTGAATCTGTCAAATGACTTTGCTGAGACATCGTACTCATCGAAACAAAGCAATCACTGAATGCCGATCATCCTTGTCCTCATTCTCTTTTATCCAGTTGAAAGTCAAATTTCATTCGCTGCCGCTGAAGCGACGTTTTTGACGTCGAACTTAAAATTTGCATATTCCACAGTTTGAAAACCAGAAAAATTTGCATTTGTGATTCTCTTCTTCTATTTTCGGCAAAAAAATTTCGTTTATATCTTTATTTTAGATAAAACTTCAAATATCCTTTAATTGTTTTGAGCAGTGTATAATCGTCATTTGGTCTGTTTGTCCGTCCGCATGTAACAGAGCAAAAACTACCCAACTGAGTGCTTTAAAATTGTTATTATATAATTGATACAGAATGTTGTCCAGTCATTTCACATTTTATGAAAATCAGATGTATAGTTCAATTACAGGGACAATCAAAAGTTTTTTATTGCATCACGGTCAATGGGAAAAATTGTTTCAAATGCATTTTAATGGTGTTACAGCCTTTCAAACAAAATGAAATTGATATACATTTATGAAATGCAGCAAAATATACATTCTATACAATATGTGGTGCAAAAAATGTTTATTATTTATTTATAAGATCACACAAACGATTTCCATTGCATATTGTTGTAGGGGGAAACATTGTTGAGGTTTACTACAAGTTGCTTCCTGTATAATAGAAAGTACACAATATTTACAGGGATATATAAAAATTTTTTAGATAATACTGTAAAATATCGAAAGTAAGCCCCTTTTTAGCAGAAAGGAAAATTCATAATTTTCTTATAATCTTAAGGAATGCAATTGAAAATTTTGTGAAATAGATTGGAAAAATTAGCAGGATGAGGGCATGCATTTAGAATTTATAAATTCTGCATGATTTATACAGTTTGCAAAATATATGAGTGGGAGGGGGTATCTATTTTGAGGGGGTTTACTTTCGGTACTTTACTATAGATCGTATCCGAAATGCTGTATATTATAGAGATGATTGCTGGAAGTGAATTGTGATATGAGTTTTTTTAGTTTAACTTAATTTTGAATGTTAGGTTGTGTGCGTGTATGTTGCAGGTCATATATAGGGTAACGCAGCAGAAACTGTAAGGGTTATAGAGTATGAAAGAAAATAACCTAAAAGTGTTTTTTAAATGAGTTAAGCATTTTTACGCTGAACTACACTTAATAAACCAAGTTATGTTTGTAAAATATAGAAAAAGTGATATACAGAACCATATAAAGAATTAGATACATGTCTGTTTATGGAAGATAATCTCTGTTATTTCACTAAATGTAAGCATGTTTTAGCCTTAGTTAAATTTTAGCTAAATAGTGGATTATACATAAAAATAGTAAGCAAAACACAGAACTGCACAAAAGTATTCAAGTATGCTACTTCTATTTCTGAAAATTAAATTTCAACCTATTATGTGTTTTACCACTTTACAACATAGTTGAAAGTGTTTAAGAATCCGGTTTGTCTGTCCGAACTCCATCTTGCGTTAGTATAATTTGATTTCTTTGTAATTGATATATGTTATTGAAATTTACTATACCATATTCGGTATTAAAGATAAATTATGTAACGTTCATAGTTTCATTTTCAGAACCATTCAAAAATATCCTATTACATTAAGGTATATGGGGTAGTGACGTATATAAATATCTTGTAATAAATATGTTGCAGGTATAATCGTCATCTGGTTCGTCCGTCTGTCCACATAAAACAGCTCAAATCTATCCAACCGAATGGTTTGAAATTTAATTTATAAATCGTTAATAACTGCTCTGTCCAAAAATTCTCCAAAATATAATTTTGCTTTTGCCCTTAGTGATTACGCTTTATTTGGTTTTATTGCATAGACTGTTGTTACTTTTTAAATGAATACAGACAGTAAGGTAGGATATCAAGTGACCAGTGAAATATTTAATCTCAGCAGGCATAATTTATGTTTTTTTTTTTTTTTTTTTTTTTTTTTTCACAATAACACGAAAAGTTTCTGTTTTAATTAGAATAGGCACATTACGTTTTCATGAGATTTATTTTATGTTTTCATGTAGGATTCAACTTGTTTGTCGCAATCTTTCTGGCAAAACTTATCACCACACCTTCTTTCAGAACTTTGTATATTAACATTGCTAGCTGTGTCTTCTTATTCAACAACTATCAGTAATATGTTGCGATATTTAATGGTATTTAAAAGTTGTTTTATGATTTACTTATTATACGTTCGAACGACTAACTAACTTTTCACAAATTATACTGAAATGAGTGGAATTTGACTGGTATTTCATTATGTTGTATTTCATGCTGTGCTGATCAAATGTCCAAATGGGTACAAACCTGAAACGAAACCAGTCTACAGTGGCTCACATTTGTTTTTCGAAACTTGTGTTTTTGAAATTTACTTATAAAAAAATCATCTAAATATTGAAGGATATACTTAATTTTTTTCCATACAAACGTTACTTTCCCTATAGTAAAACCTGCATATTTCAATAGAAATACATTCAATACTTAAAAAAAAATTAATTTACCGAGAGAATGCTAAAAACAATCTCACATAAATAATTTGACAGTTGGAAGTTTTACTAAATTTTTGGACAGACGGTACTTTATTGTTATCTATTTTAAGTGAAAACATATGACAAATATTATCGCCTGCATTTTGTTATTAATGCTAATTTAAGCAAATATGTTTACTTTCTTTATCTGAAGTGAACATGGTCGGACATTTCAAACTTACAACAAATTTCATTCTTAATTTAATCATAGAACATTTTTAAGATGGCAAAAGCATCAGAATAATCGTAAAATCTGTTAAAATAAATCCTTCAGCTGCTTTTGCTATTATAAAACGACGGAAACTACTTAGAAAATTAAATGCTTTTGAAAAAGCATTAAAATCAGGAACTCCTCATAAGCTAACTTCCAGGAATCTAAGGTTTATTATGCATAAAATCAAGAAAAATCCAAGAATTAGTCCAATGAAACTTAAAGCAAAACTAGAAAAAACAGATTTTAAATAAATGTAAACCCTGAAATTGTTAGACGAGTTATCAGATCATATGGACATAACAGTAGAGTTGCCAGAAGAAAGTTTTTCGCTAATAAAAGAGCAAGGTAGTTATGTCCGGATTTTGCAAAATCAATGGTAGGCATGGATTTGGGAAAATTTTATATCTGTGGATGAATCAAATTTTAACATATTTGAGTTTAATAAGCGAATAACTGTGTTAAGAAAGCCCAACAAAGAACTCAATCCGAAATATCTATTGCCAACTGTCAAATATGGAAATGGAGGGATGTTTGCAGGTTTTTTGCTGCTTCTGGTATGGAAAATTTAATTTTTAATGAAAATAATATGGGTCAATATTAAGCATATAAATATCCTGAAATAAAAATTGAAAATATTGCCCCAAAACTTGGAATTCACAGCGCATTCAATTTGTATCAAGATAATGATCCCAACCATACAGCTCTAGATGGTCGCTTGCGGCTGCTGTAAAATTGTTACAAAGTTATCCAGACTTCATCGTTTTCTCCCAACTTTAATCCAATTGAAAACACGTGGCATAAACTGCAGAAAATAACAAAAAAAAAAAAAAAAAAAAAAAAAAAAAAAAAAAAAAAAACATGATATTTTTTCGAAATAACATCTTAAAATTGTATTAAAATAGAGGAATGGAATAGAATTAAATATTATTATACACACACACACACACAAAAGGTAGTTGCATCCATGCCAAAACTTATTAAAAGTGTAATTTTAGCTAAAACATACCTAACAAATTATTAAATTGTATTAAAACAGAGGAATGGAGCAGAACTGAATATTATTATACACATACACACACAAAAAAGTCCTTCCGGCAATGCCGGGAGGAAGAGGTAGCTTTCATATACTTATTTATTTATTTATTTATTTTAAATTAAATTACACTATTCAAATATACGAAGCTCAAATTAGTGGAACCCGATTTTATAAGATTGAATACTAGTTTTTGTGAAGACTGAATATTAATAGAATGTTTTAGATATTAGTCATCTTTTATTCAACCTGGTTTTATTTTAAGTGATTTGGAGAGTCGCCAAATTCCATGATATCATGAAGTGTACGCCATTTTAAAGCAACATGATGGATAAAACTAACCAATGAGCTTTGTCGAAATCTTAATTCATGTGCACATGCACACTCATATTGAAATCGATTAATGTATACGAATGCTGTCGCGGGCAAATTCATTTTTTTTTAAGGTAGAGACAAAGCAAAAAAATACTCCGGAATTCATTATTAAGATAAATACTTTAAAAATAACCTTTTTTCAATTTTTAATTTTTTTGTTTGTACATCATTATACATTTAAAAGATTTTCGACAAACATAAACGGCTGCCATTTTGAAACAAGAGGGCGGATGAAGTTGGCCAATGAACGAAGTCAAGACATTGGTATGTACTATGTGCACACGGAGATATATCCAAATCAGTTTATAAATATGCGCATCGCGTGACATATTTCAGTCCGTTTCGAAATATCAACCATACTGGAAATTGAAAGTGCTATAACTCAGCCATTTTTCAAGATATAGATGAAACAAAAAATGCTCTGGAATCTTTGTATCAAGGTCAAACGCACAAAAGAAAAATATTTTTCAATTTCTTACTTTTTTTGCACCTAATTTTAAAATTTAAAATAAAAAAATTTAATATTACGCCATTTTGAAACAAGATGGCAGATGGAACTGGCCAACAAACTCGATCCAGACATTGGTATGTACTATGTACGCACCAAGTTTCATCAAAATCGGTTTATAAAAACGCGTGTTATCACGTGACGGATAATCATATCATTTCAAAATGTGAGCAACACTAGAAATTAAAAGTGCTATAACTCAGCCATTTTTTAAGATATAGACGAAACAAGAAAGGCTCTGGAATCTTTGTATCAAGGTCAAATGCATAAGAGAAAAATCTTTTTCAATTTCTCACTTTCTTGTACCTATTTTTAAATTTTAATTTTTAAAAAAAAATTTAAATGGCCGCCATTTTGAAACAAGATGGCGGATGGAACTGGGTAACAAACTCGATTCAAGCCTGAGTATATACTATGTACAAACTAAGTTACATCCAAATCGATTCATAAATACGCATATTATCACTTGTCAAAAATCAGATCATTTCAAAATGTCAGCCATAAGAAAAATTCAAAGTGCTATAACTGAATGATTTTTTAAGATATAGACAAAATAAAAAGTGTTCTAGAATCCTTGTTTTATGTTCTAACACATAAAAGAAAAATATTTTTCAACTTTTAATTTTTTCGCATTTAATTTTAATTTTTAATTTTTTTAAAAAATTTAAAATGGCCGCCAATTTGAAACAAAATGGCGAATGATGCTGGCCAACGAACTCGGTCCAGACATTTGTATCTACTATGTACATACCAAGTTTCATTGAAATCGGTTCATAAATACGCGTGTTATCACATGACTAAAATCAAATAGTTTCAAAATGTCATAAGAAAAATTCAAAGTGCTATAACTCAATCATTTTTTAAGATATAGACAAAATAAAAAGTGTTCTGGAATTGTTGATTGAAGTTCTAACATGTAAAAGAAAAATATTTTTCAACTTTTCATTTTTTCGCATTTAATTTTAAATTTTAAATTTAAAAAAAAATTAAAATGGCCGCCATTTTGAAATAAGGTGGCGGATGGAACTGAGTATCGAACTCGATTCTTCAGTATATACTATGTACACACCAAGTTACATCCAAATCGATTCATAAATACACGTGTTATCACGTGACTAAAATCCGATCGTTTCAAAATGTCAGCCATAAGAAAAATTCAAAGTGCTATAACTCAATCATTTTTTAAGATATAGACAAAATAAAAAGTGTTCTAGAATCATTGTTTTAATTTCTAACACTTAAAAGAAAACTTTCAACTTTTCAACTTTCAACTTTCATCTTTTTCAACTTTTCATTTTTTCGCATTTAAATTTAAATTTTAAATTTTTTAAAAAATTTAAAATGGCCGCCATTTTGTTTCAAAATGACGGATGACGCTGTCCAACGAACTCGGTCGAGACATTTGTATGTACTATGTACATACCAAGTTTCATTCAAATCGGTTCATAAATACGCGTGTTATCACGTGACAAAAATCAGATCGTTTCAAAATGTCAGCCATAAGAAAAATTCAAAGTGCTATAACTCAATCATTCTTTAAGATATTGACAAAATAAAAAGTGTTCTGGAATCGTTGTTTTAAGTTGTAACACGTAAAAAAAAATATTTTTCAACTTTTAATTTTTTCGCATTGAATTTTAAATTTTAAATTTTAAAAAAAAATTAAAATGGCCGCCATTTTGAAATAAGGTGGCGGATGGAACTGAGTATCGAACTCGATTCAGGCCTCAGTATATACTATGTACACACCAAGTTACATCCAAATCGATTCATAAATACACGTGTTATCACGTGACTAAAATCAGATGGTTTCAAAATGTCAGCCATAATAAAAATTCAAAGTGCTATAACTCAATCATTTTTTAAGATATAGACAAAATAAAAAGTGTTCTAGAATCGTTGTTTTAATTTCTAACTCTTAAAAGAAAACTTTCAACTTTTCAACTTTCAACTTTCATCTTTTTCAACTTTTCATTTTTTCGTATTTAAATTTAAATTTTAAATTTTTTTAAAAATTTAAAATGGCCGCCATTTTGTTTCAAAATGGCGGATGATGCTGGCCAACGAACTCGGTCGAGACATTTGTATGTACTATGTACATACCAAGTTTCATTTAAATCGGTTCATAAATACGATAGTTATCGCATGACAAAAATCATATATATATATATATATATATATATATGGTTATATATATATATATATATATGTCAACATTTGAACGGAGGGTGGTTTTGGGGTCTGGGGGTCATGATCGGTGAAAATATACCAAAATATTCTGGAAGTGCTTTCCTCCGAACGGCTGCAATAGGTAGCTTTTAGGTAGCTTTCATTACAAAAAGTAAAAAGCTACCTATTGCAGCCGTCCGGAGGAAAGCACTTCCGGAAAATTTTGGTATATTTTCACCGATCATGACCCCCAGACCCCAAAACCACCCTCCGTTCAAATGTTGACATATATATATATATATATATATATATATAACCATATATATATATATATATCTGATTTTTGTCATGCGATAACTAACATATTTATGAACCGATTTGAATGAAACTTGGTATGTACATAGTACATACAAATGTCTCGACCGAGTTCGTTGGTCAGCATCATCCGCCATTTTGTTTTAAAATGGCGGCCATTTTAATTTTTTAAAAAAATTTAAAATTTAAAATTAAATGCGAAAAAATTGAAATTTGAAAAATATTTTCCTTTTACGTGTTAGAACTTAAAACAAAGATTCCAGAACACTTTTTATTTTGTCTATATCTTAACAAATGATTGAGTTATAGAACTTTGAATTTTTCTTATGGCTGACATTTTGAAACGATTTGATTTTTGTCACGTGATAACACGCGTATTTATGAACCGATTTCAATGAAACTTGGGATGTACATAGTACATACAAATGTCTCGACCGAGTTCGTTGGCCAGCACCATCCATCATTTTGTTTCAAAATGGTGGCCATTTTAAATTTTAAAAAAAATTTAAAATTTAAAATTAAGTGCGAAAAAATTAAAAATTGAAAAATATTTTTCTTTTACGTGTTAGAACTTAAAACAACGATTCCAGAACACTTTTTATTTTGTCTATATCTTAAAAAATGACTGAGTTATAGCACTTTGAATTTTGCTTATGGCTGACATTTTGAAACGGTCTGATCTGAACGATCCACAATGTTGCTTTAAAATGGCATACACTTTATGATATCGTGGAATTTGGTGACTCTCTAAATCGCTTAAAATAAAACCAGGTTGAATAAAAGATGACTAATTTCTAAAAATTCCTATTAATATACAGTCTTGACAAAAACTAGTTTCAATCTTATAAAATCACTAATTTTATAAGATTATTTCCACTAATTTGAGCTTAGTGTTTTTGAACAATGTAACTTACCTTAAAATAAATAAATAAATATATAAGTATATGAAAGCTACCTCTTCCTCCCGGCATTGCCGGAAGGACTTTTTACTTTTTGTAATGAAAGCTACCTAAAAAGCTAGTTGCATCCATGCCAAAACTTGTTAAAAGTAAAATTTCAGTTAAAGCATACCCAACAAATTATTAAATTGTCCGATTATTTGCATATTTTAGTTTATATTTGTTGAATTTTCAAAGTGTTCAATTACTTATGCAAGATTGTTTATAACTATTTCCCGGTAAATTAATTTTTTGGAAAAAAAGAAAAAAGTTTTGAATTTGTTTTTATTAGAAAATGTAGGTTTTATTATAGGAAAATAAAGTTTGTATGAAATTTTTTTAGAAGTAGATCCTTTAATAATTAGATGATGTTTTTAATAAGTAAGTTTCAAAAACATAAGTGTCCAAAAACAAATGTGAGCCACTGTAGATGTTTTAATCGCCAAATGATGTTCAACCGGTAAACGGAAAAAAGTGACCGGTAATAAAGTTATCGGAAAAAAGTGACATAAACTACAAAAGCGGAAAAAAAGTGACACAGAAAAAAAGTTACCGGAAAAAAGTGACAAAGAAAAAGTTATCGGAAAAAAGTGACAAGGAATTGATTTTGGGGATTTACTATTGATTTTGGGGATTCATTCGTTAAGTTTGAAAGGGGGATCGGGGGGGGACACAAAATTTAGGTAAATGGGTTTTTCATGTTGAATTAACTGTTTTGGTTCAATTTTTGGATATATGTTCATCCTGAAAAGACGCTTGCCTGATTAGTTTTGGGAAGGGACGATTACCCCCCCCCCTCCCCATCCGTTCTCAATTAGATGAATGGGTTTTTACGCAGAATTATCCAACGTGTGTCAAATTTGCATATGGATCTTTTCGATAAGGCTTATGTATATTATAAAATGCCTGAAGAGATTCTAGGAGTTTAAGGGTTACGTATAGAGGGGGAACGGGGGATAACCTTTCTTAAATTAAATTAATGGCTTTTTACGCATAATTATCCGATTTGCTTAAAATTTTGGACATAAGTTCATTATGATAAGACGTATCTTAGATTAGTTATGGGTT
The DNA here is from genome assembly GCA_964019185.1 of Maratus speculifer. Taxonomy (NCBI): domain Eukaryota; kingdom Metazoa; phylum Arthropoda; class Arachnida; order Araneae; family Salticidae; genus Maratus; species Maratus speculifer. The sequence continues at coordinate 54,477,438 of OZ025291.1, forward strand.
CTTCTGCTTATTATAAAGGGGGGGGGGAACGAGCAATTATCTCCCCCTCAAACTAGATAAATAGGTTTTTATGCAGAATTAACCCATGTATTTCAATTTTCAATATATGTTCTTTCTGGTAAGGTGAATTCTGGAATAGTTTTAAGGATTTAATGGCTAAGTATAAAGGGGAGATGGGGGAAACCCCTCTTAAATTAAATAAATGGCTTTTTATGCAGAATTATCCGATTTGCTTCGAATTTTGGACATGGGTTCATTATGATAAGACGTATTTCTGATTAGTTATGGGGTTGTATTGGTAATTAAAAGGGAGGGCGGGTGATTACTATCCCCACCTTAAATTAGATTTAAAGGGTAAGTAATAAAGTTATCGGAAAAAAGTGACATAAACTACAAAAGCGGAAAAAAAGTGACACAGAAAAAAAGTTACCGGAAAAAAGTGACAAAGAAAAAGTTATCGGAAAAAAGTGACAAGGAATTGATTTTGGGGATTTACTATTGATTTTGGGGATTCATTCGTTAAGTTTGAAAGGGGGATCGGGGGGGACACAAAATTTAGGTAAATGGGTTTTTCATGTTGAATTAACTGTTTTGGTTCAATTTTTGGATATATGTTCATCCTGAAAAGACGCTTGCCTGATTAGTTTTGGGAAGGGACGATTACCCCCCCCCCTCCCCATCCGTTCTCAATTAGATGAATGGGTTTTTACGCAGAATTATCCAACGTGTGTCAAATTTGCATATGGATCTTTTCGATAAGGCTTATGTATATTATAAAATGCCTGAAGAGATTCTAGGAGTTTAAGGGTTACGTATAGAGGGGGAACGGGGGATAACCTTTCTTAAATTAAATTAATGGCTTTTTACGCATAATTATCCGATTTGCTTAAAATTTTGGACATAAGTTCATTATGATAAGACGTATCTTAGATTAGTTATGGGTTCTTCTGCTTATTATAAAGGGGGGGGGACGAGCAATTATCTCCCCCTCAAACTAGATAAATAGGTTTTTATGCAGAATTAACCCATGTATTTCAATTTTCAATATATGTTCTTTCTGGTAAGGTGAATTCTGGAATAGTTTTAAGGATTTAATGGCTAAGTATAAAGGGGAGATGGGGGAAACCCCTCTTAAATTAAATAAATGGCTTTTTATGCAGAATTATCCGATTTGCTTCGAATTTTGGACATGGGTTCATTATGATAAGACGTATTTCTGATTAGTTATGGGGTTGTATTGGTAATTAAAAGGGAGAGCGGGTGATTACTATCCCCACCTTAAATTAGATTTAAAAAAATTATGCACACTTATCCGATGTATTTCAAATTTTGGATATAGGATCTTTCTCATAAAGTGAATTCCTGAATAGTTTTAAGGGTTTAATGGCTATGTATAGAGGGAAAACGGGGGATAAACCTCCTTAAATTAAACAAATGGCTTTTTACGCAAAATCATCCGATTTGCTTCAAATTTTGGATGTATGATCATTATAAGAAGGCGTATCTCTGATTAATTATGGGGTTCTTTTTCTAATTAAATAGGCGAAGCGGCCGATTAATCTTCCACTCTTTAAATAAAGTAAATTGTTTTTTTTCTTTCACAACTATCCAACGTATTTCAAATTTTGGATATAGGTTCTTCCTGATAAAGTGAATCCCTGAATAGTTTTAAGGGTTTAATGGCTAAGTATAGAGCGATGAACGGGGGGTAACCCACAATTAATCAGGGCTTCGCCTTATCGTAATGAACGCACAATCAAAATTTGAATCAAATCAGATAATTCTGCTTAAAAAGCCCTTTATTAATTTAGAAGGGAGATATCGTCCGTTCCCCCCACTGTTTACTTAGCCATTAAACCTTTAAAATTATTTCGGAATTCACTTTATGAGAAAGAACATATATCCAAAATATGAAATATATCGGATAAGCGAGCATAAAAAACAATATAGCTAATTTAAGGGAGGGGGGAATAATCACCCGCTCCAATTTTTAATTGGCAGAATAACCCCATATGTGATCAGGGATACGCCTTATCATAATGAATCTATAATCCAAAATTTGAAGCAAATCCGATAATTCTGAGTAAAAAGTAATTTAATTTAAGGTGGACTATATTCTATTCCCCTTCTATATTTAGATATTAAATCCTTAAAACTATTCAGAGATCCACCTTATCAGAAAGAAACTATATTTAAAATTTGAAATACATGGGATAATTCTGCATAAAAAGCTATTTTAGTTTAAGGGGGAAATAATTGCTCGCCTCCCTTTATAATAAGCAGAAGAACCCCATAACTAATCAGAGATACGTCTTATCATACTGAACCTATGTCCAAAACTCTAAGCAAATCGGATAATTATGCGTAAAAAGTTATTAATTTAATTTAAGAAAGGTTATCCCCCGTTCCCCCTCTATACTTAACCATTAGAACTCCTAAATCTCTTCAGGCATTATATACTATATATAAGCCTTATCGAAAAGAACCTATATGCAAATTTGACACACTTTGGACAATTCTGCATAAAAACCCATTCATCTAATTGAGGACGGATGGGAGGGGAGGGTAATCGTCCCTTCCTAAAACTAATCAGGAAAGCGTCTTTTCAGGATGAACGTATATTCAAAAATTGAACCAAAGCAGTTAATTCAGCATGAAAAACCCATTTATCTAAACTATGAGCCCCCCCGATCCCCCTTTCATACTTAACCAATGAATCCCCAAAATCAATAATAAATCCCCAAAATCAATTCTTTGTCACTTTTTTCCCGGTAACTTTTTTTCCTTGTCACCTTTTTTCCCGGTAACTTTTTTCCGCGTCACGTTTTTCCGCTTTTGTAGTTTATGTCACTTTTTTTCCGATAACTTTTTTCCGGTCACTTTTTTTCCTAGATTCGTTCAACCATATGTCATAGCTGCAAACTAGTGCCCTTATTTCAATTAAATAAACATAATTTAAACAAGAAAAAATATTTATCGGGATTTATTGATCAATGGATTAGTTTAAATACTAAATAATAAGAAGAAAAAGGAAAAATACTAAAAAGTTGGCAAGTACGATGTTATGTATGATACAGTTTCAAATGAAATTGAACAAGAAATTCTATTAAATAATAAAAGCTATATAAGAACCACATGAAGTCACAGGAATTATTTCATTTAATATGTTTTCTAATTCAAATTATGTTGTTTAAACTTGGGGGAAAAAAACAAAACAAGAAGATTGGCAACTATGTAATATGAAATGAGAGCTTCCGATAGTCACAGCATTAAGAATAGATTTTTTTTTAGGATTGTGCTTTTCAAACATATATCAGAACTATTACACATGAACTACAACACACGAACTATAACAACTGAACTACAACGCACGAACTACAACATACACCAATATTTCTTGCGTGTTTTCCTTGAAATAAGCATAAAAAAGCATCAGACGCAAACTCGACTTGGAAGAAATTTTTTTTCACTGTAGACCTTTGTAATTTAATAAAATTAAAAATTCAACCTTAGTATGTATTAATTGAATGCTTAATTCTACATATAAAGATAATAACTAATATTAAAAAAAAATCCAACTTATTAAAATTAAGAAAATAAATTACTTAACCTATTTATATACATGCTTAAAAAATTTCATGCCTACCTCGAAAACGATTTGATAATCATGATGCTGAAAATTCTGAACCAAAACTGCAAAAACAAGAACTTTCCGCTTGCCCGATGCTTCATATCTGAATGAGAAAAGAGCTTTAAAAAGTTAAACCTCGTGCGTGACTTGCTATATACCAATGTTTAGTTTAAGATTCTTTTTGATTAGTTTTTCTGTTTATATGACAACTATTTTATTGACTAAATTTTAAGGCCATTCAATTCTTTCAGTACATTCTTATGATAACGTATTTGGAGTTACGTTAACATATAAACTTTTTTTCTCTTCAGAAAACATTCGCATATCAGAGGGAAAAAATGCATATCTCTCTTACAAAAGCATAGTTATTTTCAAATATTAAATGAACATTGCAGTAATGTCACTTTTGTTATGATCGTAATATACAAAAGGGCAGTTTACATATTTTTTAAAGGTATAAACCTTCGATTATTAAGATATTTCTAATGCAAAAGTCATTTTTTTTCAAATGAATGACCCTATTACATATTGATATTAAAGTCTTTTCTTAAAGACAGATTTATTTAGTTTACATTTAATTTTTTTTTTTTATGTCTGTTACAAACCTATAAAATATATCATTTTTAGTATCAATGAGAATATTTATTATATTGTTTAAATTAAATTATAATACATTTAAAAAAAAGTGCACTATTAAAATTTGTTTTAAAAGAGGATATATTATCATTCTTATAAAAAATTTTTAAAAATATTTTCGTCAACATTATCATAATTTTTATTAGGAATTATTTTAGAACGGTTGTGTATGTTATTCATAATATATCAAATAATTTAAAAATACGTAAAAAAAAGGTCCAAATTTGATACAATAAACAGATGCGTTCTTTTAAAGTGTTTAAATAAAATTTATTTGCACTTTTGCTTTGCAAAATTTGTCTCAAATATTCCATTTATGATCCAGATGCCAGTTTTGACTACTTTGCTCCTGAAAATGTAAAAGGATGTATTGTTAGGTGCGTTCGTAATTATATAAATACACTATATGGCCAAAGTGGATTTACCACTTGCGATTTTTGACGTTTTGCTAAATATCTAGAAAAATACACGAGGAATTAAACTAGAACTCCAGGTGTGTAAATAGAATAGTACAGGTCATATATTTACGTGAAGGTTTATTCCCAAAACCCTTAAAAAACCGTCATATATATATATATATAATACCATTAAAAGTAGACAAGATTCACCAATGGATTTTATCAATAAAAGAATTAAATTGAATTATAGTAAACAATATTAACCATTTGAAATTAACCATTGAATTAAAAAACTTATAGTACATTGAACATGGAGGGAAAAAAGAATAATATGAATACAAATGAAATTTGTAGAACCAAAGCAGAATCTTCAGGTCCCAAATACTTTGGAACTACAAATGGAGTGTGTGGTTTCATCTTCGTATTTGCCATGAAAAAGCAAAACAATAGGAATTTGGGACTACCATCACACAAAAACCAAATTATTAAACAAGGAACAAAGATATTTTACAAAAAGGAGTTGAAAGTAAGTAAAAATAATAGTTTTCCATAACAAACAAAAAAGATAAAGCAGAATGGAAATATAATTGAACCGGAAAAATAATTAATAATCGATATTAACATAAAATTAAATTAATAAAATGATTAAAATTAGAATTAAGAGATAACATTCATGTTAACATATAACTTAAAATACATTATTGTTACTTTAATCAGTAACATTTATTGTGACTTTACATGGTAAAAACTCATTATCTTAATATAGGATAATAAAAATTAAAAAATAAATAATAATAATAGTGATAATATTAATAATAATACCAAAAATTATATCAATAACATTAAAAATAATTTGATAATTAAAATATAGCTATTTAATTATAGATATAACTAGACAAATATCCATATATTGGTGTAAATTAAACAGTTTAAAAAGTATGTTAAAATAATGTTAAAATAAATAACCCACTCTCAATTTTTTTTTAAATAAATAATTAACCTTTGCGTTTTTATCCAGACAACACCCCCCTCCTCCGTACTCTAACATCTACCCACCCAACCAACCTATATATATATTTTTTTATTACTTTTTAACATTTTTAATTTTTTATTATTATTTTTATGTTTTATAATTTTTTTATACATTTTTTACGCAAAGAATTAATTATAAGATCATGTAATATCTAATTATAAATTAAAGAATATATGAATTTTTGAATTTTTTAGGATATATATATATATATATATATATATTTGACAATCTTGTTAAAACTAATGTAGCAAAAGCGCTTAAACTGTAGATCATGATTAAATGTAATAAACTTATTGTAATAAACTGTGTTCATTTTTATGAAAACAGCATGTATACTCGTAGAAAAATTAAGGTTTTTATAAAAACAGTCCAAAATTTTGGATAGCTTTTTGCTTATAATTTGCAGAATTCTTAGTATAAAAATGTTCTTTTCAGAAAACATGTTAGAATTATAAAATAATTAAAATTGTATGAATAATGAGCAGGTTAATTACTAAATAATGTTTCACTGTGCATGCTTGAAAGCAATCAACATGCAATTTACATAATGTGTTAGCTAAATGTATAGAGTAACTTTTTGAGAAAGCCCTAAAAACATAGCTTGAAAATTCTGAAAATTATTGTCGATAGAATAAGCTCAAAATTCGTTATTCCTAAAATTAAGGGAAAAAAAATATGAGAGGCTGTATCCTCACTGTTAAAAGTGAAGGTGACAAACCGGTGCCATTTGGGACCCGGAGGTGAAAAGGCCCTAGGGTCCATTGGAACCCGGGACATTTGGAACCCTAGAGTGCCACAGGGGCTTGGATATGTGGTTGCAGTGCCGATAGGTCTCTTACTGGGTGATTGGAGCTAAATGAGGTGCGATGCACTTCGTATTGGCAGCAATGTGGCACCTCATCGGGTGACTGGAACCATGCGCATGCGCTGTGACGTGTGTCTTTTTGTTTTCTGTGACGGCAAGTAAAATCTATGGCTATGGGTGAATGAAGGTGAGCTCGATGGCCGAGCGGTTAAAACGCTGAGCTTGTAATCAGACGTTATGAGTTCGAATCCTTCGCCGGCCAAAAGTCGGTTTGTATATTTTTTAATTTTTTATTATTAGACACTCTGGATTAAGGGTGCCATCTTTTCACCCTAATTAAATGTGCCATTCTGGCTCCTTTAGGGGTGTCACCAGTGAGACAAGCCTTTCACCCCTAAAAGGTGCAATGTGTCACCATTAGTTTTAACGGTGCATATTCTATTGATTATGTCAAAATATAGAATAGACAACATTGCACCTACTTACTATAATTGGATACAGCCTTTCCCTTTTTGCTTCATTTTAAGAATAACGGATTTGATCTTATTCTATCGGCGATAACTTTTAGAATTTCCGAACTATGTTTTTGAGAATGGCATAAAAATTGCTCTATACATCTGGCTAACACATTACGTAAATTATATTTTGCTTATGTTCACACATAGGCAGTGCAACATTATTTAGTTAACCTACTTATTTTTTCTACAGTTTTTGTTATTTTTTAATTCTGATTACAAGGAGTTGTTTAGAATGTTGTTTGTCATATTTTCTGAAAAGAACATTATTTTATATTAAGAACTCTGCAAATTGTAAGCGAAAAAACTTAGGACTGTTTTTGTCAAAATCTTAATTTCTGTATGAATATAGATGCTAATAGATGCTATCTTCATAAAAATGAACACCGTTTATTACAATAAGCCATTTAATCGTAATCTACAGTTTGAACGTTTTTGCTATACATTGGTTTTGATAGCGTTATCCAAAAGATATTAATTTTCTTTTCAATTTGTTGACGGTCCTCTATGAGGTTTCGGTAAAAAATCTTCACGGAAATACATGACCTTTACAATTTTGTTTACACACCTTGAGTTGCTAGATAGTTCCTTATGTATTTTTCTAGACATTTAACAAAACGTCAAAAATCGCAAGTGATCGGTCACCTTTGGCCATGTACGTAGCATATGTAATCGTTTTCTGGTCTATTCGCCCGTCCGCCTGTGCTCATATAACAGAGCAAAAACTAGTGAACCGAATTGTTTGCAATTTAATGTGTATAATTGATGCAAAATTTTGTTTTAAATAAGTTTCCTTCATTTTATTAAATCCGATCATGAATAATTATTTGAATGATATATTATGATAGGTTACCATTTTCTAGGTTACCTTAGGGATAATTCTATTAAATATTGTCATACGTATTTAATTAAAATACATTCATTGATAAATAATGATTCTAGGATGCCATGGTGATTATATTCTATTTACGATGGAGTCATATTATTTCAGTATTACTGAATTTAATATATATAAATTTTAATGCATTTTGTATTCTTGCATACGAGTGTAACAACTACTGCAGCAAGATTTGAATATTTATAAAGTTAATTACAGAACGAACGCAACTCACGACTTTTTCTTCTTAGATGACAGACTATTTCCAAAATATATATTTAATTTTATTTGAAGTAATAAAATATTACTCACAGCTCATCACCTTCGCCAAGACTTAAGCAGTTAAAATATTAAATTAATAAATCTATATTATAAAGGCTAAACGTATCTGTGCATAACACATACGTCATTTTCTGAATGGCAACAGTTTCACATGCTATTCGGTTTTGCAATTTTTGGTACTGCAAATTTTACACTTTTAAACATCGCACATTTTCAATTTTTACACCATCGTATAAAGAAAAAATATATATACTTTTAAATGCAATTTGTTTGAAAGCTGTATTTCAATTTATTCTTGACATATTAATTTCTTTTATAGTTTTTAAGACGAATTTTGTATGTGGCAACAGAAATACGCCATTTTCTCTTAAAATTGATAAAAATTGAAATGTGTGCATGTAAATTTTGAGAATATGAAAACTATGACGGGTTCAGATTTCACGTGAAATTCTAAAATCGTGTCATTTGAAATATTTTTTTTTTCATACGTATTTATACCAAACATAAGAGCTTCAATTGATAATTTCATCTTAATAACTGATCTTTATTATATTTTGCTTTATTATTTTATTTTTACATATGCGATTAAAATTAATTTTAATAATTTGGACAACTGAGTTTTATAGAAATAATATTTTTTTCTTAATTTTAGCTTTAAATAATATTTGTTTGAGAGTTAGACTGACCATTGTAAAATGCGTTTTTTACTGTAGCTAATTTCGAAGGTTTATTATAAATCAGAGAAACAGTTTCTTCTTAAACATTTACTTTCGTCTAAATTCGACGGGTTCCACTTTGTTAAGTTAATGCATAAAAGGGTAATAATATAAATAATAATAATATAAACATAATAATAATAAATATAAACATAATAAAGATGGAAACATTAAATTAATGCATAAAAAGATTAAATTAATGCATAATTAATTTTCTGGGAAAATATTCTTTGCCCGTATTTTCAACAATGGCAAGGGGAGTTAGAGACCTAACTGGTTTTTAATATGATTTTAGAAAATTCTGTAGTTATAATGCTTCACTTGTTAAAAAGAAAAAAAAATGCCAAAAAAATTAATCTTGTAAAATAAATTTTTGAGCTACTTATACATAGCCTATCTAATGTATCTTCATAAAACTGAATGAAAGTACTGCTTTCTATGCCATATGTTTTTTCAGATGTTTCAGATGCGCTTGAAGATTTAAAAACATGATAAATTTTGAACAATTTTCAGAATTTTGTTATTATTATTTTTAAACTACTCATTCTAACATTTTTAATTTTCAATAATTTATGTTAATTTTAGCGACTATGCAGAAATTCATCGAATCTAAGTTTTCAAGCTTAACCCTTTATCGAACGAATTATGAATTCATGAAAATTTTCCATTCTAAAGCACTTTGCGTAAATTGTTTTAACTAAATTAAAAGATTTATATAATCATTTAATAAATTTTTGAAGGATTTTTGTAGGATTTAGAAGGATTAATTAAAATTTGAATTTACAGGGATTTTATGCAATATTTATAACCCCACTCAAATCTGTTATTTTAAATTGTTTTCTTAGTATCTTGTAGAATTATGAAATGCACAAGTATGAGTTTCTTAGAATATAAATATAGAAATATTTCCGAAGTGAAAAATCCCCATCTTCCTCTCTCAGAGCCAAGAAAGCTGAAAAGATATAAAGGCAAAAGAAATCATCCTTTTAAAAATGTTTTTGTTTTCTGTAACCAATAATGCTTTTGGAACAAGATAAATTCATGTATCTGTAACTTATTCTAAATTGTATTACAATTAATTGACGTATTAAAAGAATTTTATAAGAAGTAATTTTAATGGTACTTATAAGTACCATCGGTAGATAAAGAGTTAAGCCGATGAGTTGATTTCAGGAAAAAAAACCTAATTGTAATAACTCTGTCTAAAATGAAATCTATCAGGTCTGAGAAATTTTTCACGCGTAGACAATCACGCCGTCTTTGACAAAACTTACTGTATTCCAATGGATTCGCCAAAACTTAGCGATTTTTAAAAGTTAATTTCCGTCTGACACAATTCAGTTAACATCAAGTTGACTGTATAATATTTTGTGAACAATTATATTACTTTCTTCTACTTCAGTGTTTCATTTCTAAAGCAGAAGCAAGCATATAAATCTCAGCTCTGAGTTTTTGTTTGTTTATACAGAGACATTCCATAAGGATTCAGGTTAAAATCCCCCCCCCCCCCCAAAAAAAAAAAAAAAAAAAAAACTATTTTCCTTCAGATCATAATCAATGCTTCCATTATTTAGGCTTCATTTCAAAGAAGTCAGTGAAGAATTTCGTATAATTACTTAAACCAAATCGGAAATCTACACAGCTGAAATTGTATGTAGGAACATTACATTTCATTCTTCTAGTTAATACTTCAATGCGCCAGATTAAAAAATTTCCGAACTAAAAGTGTGCTACCAGTAGCCGAGAGGTTTTAATCTCAAAGTTGATAGATGGGAGATGCTCGATTTGAATAAAATCAAAACCAAAAGGCCTAATCTTTCGGAATTTTTCGTTGTTTTCTTTGAATTTTGTACATTCTTATGAGCCTCCTCCCCTTTCGGGAATATGTACCTCAAATGGATAATCGGCCGTCATAAACAACAACAGCCTCAATTTAATATTTTTTAATTGATTTTGTTTAATTAAATTCATTTGATTATCATTTTATTTAATAAAATGAACCTTCCTGAAGCTGTTTTTTAAACGATTTCTCCATAAAAAAAAAAAAAAAAAAAAAAAAAAAAAATTACAGATGTTCACGGTGTTTCAATTGTGAGAAAAGATTGTAAACAAAATACTTGACTATTTGCTTTTAGATGTAGTTTGAATGATGGAAGCACTGTATATCATATAAGGAATTTATTTTGAATATGTATAAGGCATTTTGTTCTAACGCAAAATATTTTTGTTATATTTTAAGATGTTATTTTCATTTTTTATGAAACGCACATTGAATATTAAAACTAGTAAATCTGCAGATCAAGAGCCTCAACGTCAGCTTTGCACATCATTTCTTTTTTAAAACACACTTTGGGTAATATTCAACTTCCTGGAAATGGTAATTTAAAATTTTCAAATTACGTAATTATTTATAAGAATAAAATAAGAATAAGAAGTTTTCAGCCAACAAAAGCGTTAAATTAAAGATTTAGTTACGTTAGGATATTCTGAATTTTTCATGATCTATCATTTTTGTTTTTTTATTATAACATAGTAGATTTCTTCAGGGGGGCTCCGCGCCCCTGAACCCCCCGTAGTCTCATTGAACTTAAATTTGTAACTTTCTATCAATTTGCTAATGGTTATCGTATATCTTGTATTTCTTTATACATTTTGATTTATAAAGATAAGTAACAGTTTTAATAAGCATTTTTCATTATCCTCATACTTCTACATACCTGTCCACACCTAAATCTGATGTATCAGGAACTTTTGAAAGTGTAAACTCAGTAATCTAGGGTTTTACAATTTTGTTTCCGAAAAAAAGAAGTTTTGATTGCATTTTGTGGCAGATATCGCAGCCAGCCAGACAGACAGACAGAACAGACTGACAGGGGTAAAACAATAAATTTTGTGTCGCCAAAATAAGCCTTCACTGAAGTTTCGCCAATGACGTCATTATTCATGAGTTATTGCTATCCATGTTTCTTATATTTTTAACGACTACTATAAAATACCTGTTTTATTTCAACTATGACGTCAAATTTTATCAGGTGAAATATTTTTTTAAAATATAATTAATTTTTATTATTTTTTTTACTTCTAATTATGCCCCCATTTTTGTCAGAAAAATTCTTATTAACGAAAAAATTTCCGTGTTTATTATTTAACAAAGTACTATATTTATTTTAATTTTAATTCTGACGTCATATTTATTTTTTCTTAGTTTAATTTTTCGAATGGAACTTCTCAATTGAAACTTATTGCCGTTGACAAATTATTCCAGATTTTGATTTTTTTTTTTTTTTTTTTTTTGGCAACGATAAAGGAAATTGGTTAAATTTTATCTAAAAGATAACTATTGATTCTGCATGAAAAAGAAGGAAATTTTGAATTATTAAGGAAAATATGTGAATAAAATCAATAAAACATAGCCTATGTCCTTTTCTGGGCTATGTTATAGTTATACACAAAGATACAAAGACATTAATTCATCAGTTTTGACGTTGACTTCATTTAAATTTACGCGTTCAATAATTACACGCATTCAAATTTATAACATTATAAAAATAAGGATTAGGATGAATGGTTGCTTAGCAACCATTAAGAGAAAATAAAGAAAATGAAATAAATACATTTGAAATAAGTAAGTCTCTAAAACAAATTAGTTTATATTATTGGAATACATTTATAAAAAATCTCCAAAATTTACAGTAATAATTTTAAAACTCTGACAAATGAATAGACAAAATTTCAAAACAATATGAATAATTTAACATCCGGTAAATTTCAGCATCCATTTATCATAATTTGACATTTTCTCTCAAGAAAAAAAAAAAAAAAAAATAAATAAATAAATAAAAAATGGAAATCGTTGGATTTGCCATAGAAAAGCATTATTGCGCAAAGTAAAATATTCTATATTTTTCGAACGAATGAACCAAATCTTACAAAAAACTATACAGCTTAATCCCGTGCCTCACTAACATACCCACTTAATTTCAAGTCAATCGGATGCTTTTTAAGGAAGTTATCGCGGAACAGACAGACTGACAGACAGACAGGCACAAAAAATTTCGTGTCTCCAAAGTAAGCCTTCACTGACGTTTCGGCAATAATTAAATAAAACAAATTAAAAAAAGTTTGTCTATTTATTTATCAGAAATGAACAGTTCTTAAAGTCACAAAAAAAAAAAAAAAAAAAAAAAAAAAGATTCTGCAATATTTTGCAATTAACTGATACTTAAATTTCGTTAAATGCAATATCAATTTTTTTAAAATTATTATTACAGAGAGATTTTGATTTAGAACATACTGAAAAGTTTTGAAAGTAAATAAAATTTAATAATGCAAATAAAAATTCACTAAGCTAACTTATTGTAAAATATAGTCTTCTGTCTCCTTGTTACTTAAACTGTTGTTATTGTTGTTAAAGAAGAATAATTAAAAGAAATTAACAATAGCATTACACAATTTTTATAGTTTTTTTACTCTTTCGGCAATATAGTTTTGTTAGTTTGATTTGTACAGATTCCGGTTTGTTAATCATATATAAGGTCGAGAATACTCGCCAGTATGTAGAATGTGGGTGTATCAAAACAATGGACAATAATTTAACCTTATTAAATACTAAATTCAAATTATAATATATCACTGATTAAAGAATTTTATTGTTTAAATGCAACTTTGCAAATAAAAATAAATAAAATGTGAAATTACTTAAATCTGAGGTCTGTCAAAAATTGTGAAATTTATAGTATTTAATAAACACAAATCTAATCAAAACTGGGCAATTTTAAAAAAGTATTTTATTTTTACATTTCAAGTGATAGAACTTTAAAATAATTTAAATATTTCTTTTCCTTCTTATGTAAGGATTATTTTCATTTTTCTATTAAATATCTATTTATCTATGAGGAGCCCAGAAGCCAAAGGGTATAAGTGACAAAATTGAAAAAAATGAGTTAAGTGCACAGACTATCTGGAAATAAGTCTATTTATTTGTAGGTAAGAAGCTATGAGTGATTTTTTATTTATATACTGTGTTTTAGGGGTCAGATACTTAACCTCTTTCTCAAAACTGTAAAACGCGTGGAGGCCAAAGGGTATAAGTACAGTTGTATCCATTAACGTCTACAGCAGAAGCACGACCAACGACATACAAGGCCATTTACCTTTTTGTACATTAAATAAATGCATTTTAACTGTTAACATGTAAGAAAATCATGCGTTAAGCGTAGATTATAAAACACTTTCCAACACTCTCTGAAATCTTTGCTATTTAGGGTAATAAAGTTTAACTGTCCATAGCCAAATATGTATTCTAATAATTTTGAACAGCCCTATGTTTTATCTGTCGGTTGATATATAGTTCATAATGGGGAAATATAGTTTAGCAAGAAAACGCATAACAGCTTGAAATTTCTCTTTAAGCAGTTTTTACTAATAGATGGAAACACACTTGTATACTTTTGTTTATCCTGTAGTTTACCTTGAACCTTTATTATACGCCAGTATTTATCTAAAATTTAGCTCAAACTAAAACACTCTTTAGACTACTGAAATCACATTTCCAGAAATTATCATTCATAGATGACCATGTACAAAATTTTGTGCCTGACCCTGTATATTATTTTATTTATATTTTACAAGCATTTCTTAGTAAACTGAATTCAATTCAGTATAGAAATATATGACTTATTTAAAAGTAATCTTTAAGTAAATTACGCTCATATTCAGTAACCTTTACGAAATCTTTTGTATAACCCTGTATCTGAACTATAGCATTTTTATGAACTATAGCATATATATTAATATGTATAAATTTAGTTAAACTTAAAAGCGCAAATCATAGCTAAAAAGGCATTTCGACCATCTATTAATCATCATCGACAATATACAATACTTCGGATAGAATATACTATTTGAAATCTTTTTTGTGTCCCTGTAAATATTGTGTACTTCGTATTATGTGCGAAATAACCTATATTTAGCCTCAGCGATGTATATAAATTTTATTGTACATGAAATTTGTAATATAATTAAAATATGTTGTAAAAAATTCCCTCTTTATATAGGTAATGTAAATCTTTTGTGTAACCTTGTAAATAAAAAATATCTATTCTTTTCATCTAATATTTTACAGAATGTTTATTTTAATGCAATTCGTAAATGCATATAAACTTCAATGAGTGACAAGGTGTAACATCTTTAAAATTCATTTGAAACGATTTTTCCCATAACCCGTAACACGAAACCCATAAGTGAAAACTTTTCATTGTCCCTGTAAATAAACTAATCGTGTTAGAAACTTCATTTGCAATAGGTTCGTGTTGAGATAAACGTGAATAATTCCCAAAAATTTCAGGGCAATACGAATATATTTTCAGAGATTTAGGGCCCAGACAGACGGACAGACATACTAAAATCATATTCACTTTTCAACTTTATTTTGGAAAGTGTTAAAAATATAAAATTTCAATGTTTCAAAATTTATATTAAAATTTTAAAACTTAGAAAAAAAAATCCTTTCATTCATTAATATCAACATCGTTCATATTTTTTTTTTTCATTAATGCATTTTTTATTTCAAGATTTTTCCTTTTTTAGAATTTATATTAAAACAAAATTTTATCCTTTCATTTATTTGTATCAACATTGTTCTTAATTTTTTCATAAATACAATTTTTTATTTCATAATTTTTCATTTCTTGTGCTCATTCGGTACCTTGTACCCTTTAGTTTCCAAGCACTTTTCATTACTGCTTGGAAGCCAAGGGGTACAAGTGCCGAATGATGATAAACATTGCTTAGTTATAAATAAAAAGAAAAATTGTATTCCACTTTTTTTTAAACAGTTATTGAAATAAGAGTTCAAAGATCACTAAGAAGTAAGCAAAAGTTTCGTATCTCAATTCATTGAATTACAATTGATGTATAATTTTGAACTCAATTTACTCGAAATCTAAATTTTGTCACTTGTACCCCTTGGCTTCTGGGGTCCTTATACACTGGTGTCCAAAAGTTAAGCATAATTGGTTCAATTCGATGTTTTCAATTGAAAACGTTGGCCGGTAAAAGGCTAATCAAATGGAAAGTAGAAAATCGATGAAAAATGAAAGTGGGAAACTGGTGGCGGTGGGTGTTTGGTGGCGGTACCTGTTAGGATACATTGAAATTACAAAGATCTTTTAGAACTTTTTACAATATAGTTTCGGTTTCGTTTTCTAACGAAACATATACACTGGTGTCCAAAAGTTAAGCATAATTGGTAATTAAGTAATTATTTTTAAGTAATGAAAGAAATATGAATCGGAATGTGCTGAAACTCCAGGTGTGTAAACAAAATAGTACGCGTCACATATTTTCGCGAAGAGTTTTCCCCGAAATCAAACAGGGTACCGTCAACAAATTGAAAAAGAACGAAGATCTTTTGGATAACCCTGTCAAAACTAATGTAGCAAAAGCGTTCAAACTGCACATTATGATTAATTGGCTTATTGTAATGTACTGTGTTAATTTTTACAAGGATAGCATGTATACTCGTAGAGAAATTAAGGTTTTTATAAAAACAGTCCTAAATTTTTCCAAGTTTTTTGCTTATAATTTGCAGAGTTCTTATTACAAAATAATGTTCTTTTCTGAAAATATGACAAACATCATTGTACACAATACCCTGTCATCAGAATTTAAAAATAATAAAAATTGTATGAAAAATGAGTATGTTTAGCAAATAATTTTTCATTGCGCATGCGTCAACGATATCAAAATGTCATTTGCATATTGTGCTAGCTAAATGTATAGAGCAACTTCTGTAAAAGTTTCAAAAACATAGCTTGAAAATTCTGAAAATGGGAGCCTATAGAATCAACTCAAAATCCGTTATTCCTAAAGGAAGCAAAAAAATCAGGGGTTTTACCTAAATATAGTTGTACATGCAATATTGTGTAGGCACTAAACAATGGAATATGGATACAGCCCCTCATAATTTTGCTTCATTTAGGGAATAAAGGATTTTGAGTTGATTCTATAGGCTCCCATTTTCAGAATTTTCAAGCTATGTTTTTGAAACTTTTACAGAAGTTACTCTATACATTTAGCTAACACAATATGCAAATGACATTTTGATGTCGTTGACGCATGCGCAATGAAAAATTATTTACTAAACATACTCATTTTTCATACAATTTTTATTATTTTTAAATTCTGATGACAGGGTATTATGTACAATGATGTTTGTCATATTTTCAGAAAAGAACATTATTTTATAATAAGAACTCTGCAAATTATAAGCATAAAACTTGGAAAAATTTAGGACTGTTTTTATAAAAACCTTAATTTCTCTACGAGTATACATGCTATCCTTGTAAAAATTAACACAGTACATTACAATAAGCCAATTAATCATAATGTGCAGTTTGAACGCTTTAGGCCAGTCAAATTGTCAGAAAAAAGGGCCGATAGGTGCAAAAATTCTGCTAGAAGATTTTATGTTTTTAAAGTGTTTATGGGGATGCTAGTAACAAGAATTAATGGTTTTCCAACAAAATATCTCGAGGCTAAACTTTTTGGAGCCAAAAAACAACAAAATTTTCGGACTTTTTTCCGTTTTTTGTCTATAACTCAAAAATTATAGATTTTTTGTGTACAATACTTATTTACAAAAAGAAAAAGCATTAAATTCTCTACAAATTTCATTACAAAATCGTTTTTTTAAATCTATTATGAAGCGCGCAACAGTTTTCTGAAAATGGCCCTTTTTTCTAACTTTGCGGAAATATCGCAAAAATGGATATTTGACACCGTTTTTCATTATTTTATCCTCTTTAATGTATTTCAATAATATTACAGGCATTTGAATTATAGCAATCATGATTAATTACAACAGTAACGTTGTAAAATAATTAAGAACATTGTAACTTTTTTTTGTATTTAGAGCTTAAGTGGAGAACTTTAAAATTAGGTATTTAACTGAATGTAAGTAAAAAATAATTACGATGACATTTTTCATGTATTTAATAACGTCTAGAACACTTTCGGGTTAATGGAAATGGTAATGGAAACTAAGCGAGCTAGGGCTTTTTCACTTTTTTTTCACAAATCTCACTTTTTTAAATTTTACAGGAAATGACCTTTCTCGCCTCTCATTCAAAAAAAATTTCTTACATCGCTAGCTATGAAAATTAAATACACCTGTTAATGGATGAGAATTAAAATTTTTAAGAAAGGCAGGCAGAAGGAGCAGAAATTTTGGAAACTCTATGCGAAAAATTACGAAAGAGTTGGGGGTGTTTTTTAAAGTTATTTTAAAAAGTTATATTTCTTACCACCAGAAAAAATTTGGATCACAGGTAGCGATTGTGTTTGATAGATATCCATCTGAGGGAGAACAGAATGGAATGAAAAGTGCAGAAAGAATACGTCGATCTAGGATGCATGCTTCTCCTGAAGTAATTGTTACAGCAGAAATGTTGCACAGAGTTCCTCAAGACAAGTTTCTCGCCAATGACAGAAACAAGAGCCGCTTCATCTCATTGCTTAAAATAGAATTTCAAAACAACCGAATTCAAGTTGACCAGGCAGAAAAAGCAGCTGATATCATGATCGTTATCTCAGCCATTTCAAGAGCCAAATCTTTTGAAAGTGTTGTAATTGTCGGAGAAGACATTGACCTTCTCGTGATCATTACAAGCTTGGACTATCAACACAAAAATCTGTTTTTCCAAAAACCAGGAATAGGTAACATCGAAACCAAATGGTTTTCAACCATGTGACACAAATACAACTACAACAATGTTCTTTTCACTCATGCAATAAGTGGATGCGATACAACATCCGCTCTTTTTGGACAAGGATAGTCAAAGTTTTGTAAAATTTTGAAAAAACAGGATCAGCTTGAAGAAATAGCCTGCGTGTTCAATAAACCAGATTCTACCCATCAAGAAATCATGAAGGCTGGAGAAAAGTTCATTATTGTACTATACATGCGTAGATATCACACATATTTTAAACACCTTGAGATTCCAGTTATTTGCTAAATCTGCCACATAAAGCAAAGTTTATCTTGTAAGATTACCACTGACGAAAGAGGCTACGCAGCATCATTTTCTCCGATGTTATCATCAGATACAAGCTTGGCTATGAAACAACATCCCTCCTGAAGAATAGGGGTGGGTTCGCAGATCGGACGGTCTCTTTCAGCCATTTCAAATGTGCAAAGACCCAGCATCTGAATATTTGCTCCATGTTCTGTCATGTAGCCGTAAAAAAGGGTGCAGCAAAGCATGTTCTTGTCAAAAATCAGAACTTAAATGTTCGGCAGTTTGTAAAAATCGTAACGGGATCAACTGCGAAAATGTCAAAGACATTATCTATCCAGAAGAAGAGGATGGCGAATCTGATGCCTGGGAAACTATCAAAACCTAGCAATGATGAGGACTTTCATAGTCAGGTAGCTGATGTCGCGGCTTGCTCAAAGAATATCAAGGCTATTGAAGAACAAGAAACAGAAACCTGCTCATTTGCTCCTCAAGCTGAGGTTGAAGAACCATTTTCATTAACCCGAAAGCGTTCTAGACGTTATTAAATACATGAAAAATTTCATCGTAAGTATTTTTTATTTACATTCAGTTATATACCTGATATTAATGTTCTCCAAGCTCTAAATATTAAAAAGTCACAATGTTCTTAATTATTTTACAACGTTTATCGTTGTGATTAATCATGATTGTTATAATTCAAATGCCTGTAATATTAGTGAGTTACATTAAAGAGGATAAAATAATGAAAAATGGTGACAAATATCCAATTTTGCGATATTTCCGGAAAGTTAGAAAAATGGGTCATTTTCAGAAAGCTGTAGCGCGCTTCATAATAGCTTTAGAAAAACAATTTTGTAATGAAATTTGTAGAAAATTTAATGTTCTTTCTCTTTGTAATTGAGTATTGTACACAAAAAATCTATAATTTTCGAGTTATAGGCAAAAAACTGAAAAAAGTCCGAAAATTTTGTGGTTTTTTGGCTCTAAAAAGTTTAGCCTCGAGATATTTTGTTGGAAAACCATTAATTCTTGTTACTAGCATCCCGATAAACAGTTTAAAAACATAAAATCTTCTAGCAGAATTTTTGCATCTATTTATGACAATTTGACTGGCCTACTTTTGCTATATTAGTTTTGACAGGGTTATCCAAAAGATCTTCGTTCTTTTTCAATTTGTTGACGGTCCCCTGTTCAATTTCGGGGAAAACTCTTCACGAAAATATGTGACGCGTACTATTTTGTTTACACACCTGGAGTTTCAGCACATTCCGATTCATATTTCTTTCATTACTTAAAAAAAATTACTTAATTACCAATTATGCTTAACTTTTGGACACCAGTGTATATGTTTCGTTAGAAAACGAAACCGAAACTATATTGTAAAAAGTTCTAAAAGATCTTTGTAATTTCAATGTATCCTAACAGGTACCGCCACCAAACAGTTTTCCACTTTCATTTTTCATCGATTTTCTACTTTCCATTTGATTAGCCTTTTACCGGCCAACGTTTTCAATTGAAAACATCGAATTGAAAGCATATTTGAAAATCAAACTTTCACAATACTGACTTGATAAAATTAGCTGATTGAATAAAAAGAAGGCTTGATTTTTCTTCTTTTTTTAAATATAAAAAAAATATTTTAACCATAAAAGCGGATACGTACGGAAAATCCTAAAAATGTTCTTTTTCATCTTTTTAAATAAAAAATGTTTTCAGTTGAATTTATAAATTTCCCAATTTATTCACATCAATTCTTAACTTCAAAAATAGTCTTACATTATTTTTTATTATTTTATTTTCTTTCTTTTTCTTTTTTCTTTTTTAATTCAGAGTAAAAATTGTTAGAATTATGTTATTGGTGAATAAATTTGGAAACTTATAAATTTAAATTAAAGCATTTTTTGTAAAAAAAAAAAAAAAAAAAAAAAAAAAAGAAAAAGAAAAGAAAAGAACATTTTTTAGGATTTTCTATATATTTTCGCTTTTATGTGGCCCACATTCCAATTAGGAACTACCATGAATAAATTTGGAAATTTATATATTTAAATGAAAGCATTATGTATTTTTTTTAAAATGAAGAATATTTTTAGGATTTTTTGTACATTTTCGCTTTTTTTGTGGCGAATGTTCCAATTGGAAACAACATAATATATATATATATATATATATATATATATATATATATATATATATATATATATGTATATATATATTTGAAGTTGAATTCGAATGACTCATATTTTTAAGCTAAAGCATTAATACACTTTATTTAAACAAAAGCATTAAGGCAAGTACATATATGTTTATATATAAAATAATTTAAAACACATCTGGATAGTTTGAAATTGTTCTATAAAAATTTTAAATTAACCATAAATAATTACTTTCTTCAAATTCCAACAAATATTCCTAAAGTCTACAAAGGAAAGAGACAATTAAACCTCTATTATTTTTTTTCTAGCTGAAATTTTCAATAGTTGTTGTTATTGAAAGCGGCATATTGCCAGTAGCTGAAAGGTTTTGCTCTCAAGTCCTGGGTTCGAACTCAATCGCGCCCATCGCCCTAGGCGTTCAGAGTTTTCCGTGGTTTTCTTCAAACCTCAGATTTCCATGTGTAAAAACGTGTTAGGCTCCATTAGAAAGACCACATGAAGGGCATTCCCCCTTGGGTATATATCCCTCGTGCAGATAATCGGCCGTCATAAATAACACCAACACTGGTGTGCCACATGGTGTTAAATCATAACAGCATATTTTTTAAAACTTAATGCAAATTTTGTTCCGGAACACTCTGGCACATTGATGTAGCAGACAAATTCTTAAAGACAAGATTATTGAATTATTAACTTTTAATTATTTCTCAAGAGTTAATTTCCAACTATTTCAAATAAATGAAGAGTAAAAGAAAGCACCTGTTACATTATCAACACCATGATTATGTGATGTAAATATTTCTGGTATCCTAACTCACTTTCAAAGTGAACCTTTCTATACTATAAAAAATAAAAATAAATCACGGTAGAATCCTTGAAAGAAGATTTAAAAATATGTCTTTCAAAAAATCCACTTTTGTAAAAAATATTTACAAATTAAACTGCAATAGAGAGAAAAATAAATTAATGTAAATTGTAGACAAGTTTTTATAATTTTGTTTATTGTCTTCTTTATAGTAAATAAGATTCATGTCGTCTTTTACAATATTTTAAATAGAGTTATTTTCACTTTGAAATCGGTCCCCCCCCCCCAAAAAAAAGTACTTTATTAAAAAAATGGCAACTAAAATCGAAAAAGTAAAAATAGCCCTATTAGAGATTGACCTCATACATCTTATGCAAAATAGATCGTTTAAAAATATTTAAATTCAAATGAGAAATTCAGAAACACCTGCCCATAGCTCATATGTTTAACATTAGCAAGTGCGTGTTTTCAAGTTAATAAAGACTGAACAGTCCCTTTAAAAAAGATACCAGACTACTATGGTTTAAATAAGAGCAAATAATAAGAGAAAATTTGGTTTAGATAAAAAATGATAACGATATCGAAAAACAAATATCCCCTCACTCTAAAGATATCTTACGATATTAGGTGCCAGATCCCTCTCTTTCCTAAAATGATTTATTTATGCACAGTTTTTTTTATAGATTGGAGTATTTAATATTTGTTTAATGAACATCATTATACTGTTTGAAAGTATAGTGTGCCTAGTTGTTTTTAAATTTTAAATGTGTGTGTGACTTTATTAACTCCTTTCCCTCTTCCTGAGTTACTCTGTCTTGTCGAAAAACAAATACCCCCTCACTCTAAAGATATCTTACGATATTAGGTGCCAGATCCCTCTCTTTCCTAAAATGGTTTATTTATGCACAGTTTTTTTTTTTTTATAGATTGGAGTATTTAATATTTGTTTAATGAACATCATTATACTGTTTGAAAGTATAGTGTGCCTAGTTGTTTTTAAATTTTAAATGCATGTGTGACTTTATTAACTCCTTTCCCTCTTCCTGAGTTACTCTGTCTTGTCGAAAAACAAATACCCCCTCACTCTAAAGATATCTTACGATATTAGGTGCCAGATCCCTCTCTTTCCTAAAATGATTTATTTATGCACAGTTTTTTTTTATAGATTGGAGTATTTAATATTTGTTTAATGAACATCATTATACTGTTTGAAAATATAGTGTGCCTAGTTGTTTTTAAATTTTAAATGTGTGTGTGAATTTATTAACTCCTTTCCCTCTTCCTGAGTTACTCTGTCTTGTCGAAAAACAAATACCCCCTCACTCTAAAGATATCTTACGATATTAGGTGCCAGATCCCTCTCTTTCCTAAAATGATTTATTTATGCACAGTTTTTTTTATAGATTGGAGTATTTAATATTTGTTTAATGAACATCATTATACTGTTTGAAAATATAGTGTGCCTAGTTGTTTTTAAATTTTAAATGTGTGTGTGAATTTATTAACTCCTTTCCCTCTTCCTGAGTTACTCTGTCTTGTCGAAAAACAAATACCCCCTCACTCTAAAGATATCTTACGATATTAGGTGCCAGATCCCTCTCTTTCCTAAAATGGTTTATTTATGCACAGTTTTTTTTTTTTTTTTTTTATAGATTGGAGTATTTAATATTTGTTTAATGAACATCATTATACTGTTTGAAAGTATAGTGTGCCTAGTTGTTTTTAAATTTTAAATGTATGTGTGACTTTATTAACTCCTTTCCCTCTTCCTGAGTTACTCTGTCTTGTCGAAAAACAAATACCCCCTCACTCTAAAGATATCTTACGATATTAGGTGCCAGATCCCTCTCTTTCCTAAAATGATTTATTTATGCACAGTTTTTTTTTATAGATTGGAGTATTTAATTTTTGTTTAATGAACATCAGTATACTGTTTGAAAATATAGTGTGCCTAGTTGTTTTTAAATTTTAAATGTGTGTGTGAATTTATTAACTCCTTTCCCTCTTCCTGAGTTACTCTGTCTTACACTTTGTGACTGACCCCCCCCCCTCCCCCTCTCTTGAATTGTGAGGTAATTTATGGAAATTTAATAAGGACCAGCACAGCACGCAATTTTTTTTTCTTGCAGCTGGACTACCTTTGCTGGGAAATGTGTTTTACAGTCATAGTAAAGAGTAGACTAAAGCGGGTGTAAGTGGTTGAGCAATACGATATGGAACCTGGACAATCAAAACCTTCTTGACTTCAAGGACACTAAAAAAGTCTATTTATTAGTAGCAACAAAATGGGTGTATTTCAAAGTTTGTTATTGTATTGTAAAGGGTTTTCCGCAAGTCTCCCCATGTTTTCTTCTCTTTCAATTGCAGGCCTTAATCGTTCTTATCAGCCTTATGGGAAGACATGGAAAAAAAAATATGCGATGTATCAGAATGCGTGATATATCAAGCATAATTGAGGGAGAGGGTAATCTACAAGTACATATTTTATATTTATATGCAAAATTTTAATTTATACGGGGAATATAATAAAAAAAAATGATGATACATTTATTAAAATTTACACACTTAAAGTTATTTAAAAGTGTATTTCTAGTAAAACAAACGTCTTTAAAGTGATTTTTGCTAGTACACATGATAAAAGAGCACTGTATTCAAATGAGCGGTATAATAAGGTAAATCGATAGGTTACCATCAGTATTCTCGCGGACATTTGACCAACGTTAGTAATTTGGCTGATAAAAAATATAATAAAAAACATTCGCCAAATGTAAATTGTATTAGCAAAATGGATTCGTCGTGTAGCTTTAAAAATATTCTTTATCCTTTAATGCACCTCCTTCTTTTCAGTATGTTCTATAATAAATTGAGTATTTATAACTGCGACAACGATTGTTATTAATCTAATTTCAACTATCCGCTACAAATATGTTAAAAATATGTATACATGCATATGTATGAATAACGAAAAAGAAAAGAAAGAGAAAGCAAAATTTGAGCACTAGCAATTTGGCGAATCTAATCGCTTGTTTACTCGCCAAATGAAGAATTTAGTCGCAGTTCGGTGTAATGGTGAGCGACAGCGATAACCCTGGTTACAATATAGATATTAAAGTACTAAATTAAATCCTGGCTAAAACTGATTAAATTTGCAAATTATAAAGTTTTATATGAAATATTAAATGCAATTTCATGAAAGTGTTTTTTTTTACTGAATTATCGATAGTTAAGTTTTCTATTCAGACATATTTTTAAATCTATCAAAAAATGAAATAATACAAAATCAAATGCATTAAATTTTAACTTCAATTTATATAAAATTCGAAATGATTTATTTATGTCTTCCAGGAAGCTCTTTATAAATCCAAATTTATACAAATTTCACGTAAAGGACATGTAAAAATTGACTTTTGGGTTAGCTTAAAGTATAACAAGTTGGAAATTGCACGTGAAGCGTAGCAAATGGGGTGCGTTCGCACGATAATGAAGTTTTAAAAATATCATTCTCATATATCAATCTTATAAAATTGTAAATAGTTAATTACAATTAAAATGCGCAACAAACAATGTTCTCTCTGTACTCATTATGTATTGTAATACTTTTGTGTGGCCTTGTAAATCAATAACAAAAGTTCTTTGCACAACAGATTATGCAAAATCTATATTATAATATGTACTTTATGATGCATATCAATATTATTATGTTCGAATGAGTGTAACATTATTAAAATGCATTTGAAATCTTTTTTTTTTTCCCCATCGACTGTAATGTAACGGAGTACTTTTGATTGTCCCCGTATTTGATCTATGCATCCTGTTTTAAAAAAAATTGAAATGACGTGACAAAATTATGTAATAAGTATGCAATTTAAATTTCAAACGATTAAAATGCATTTGCAACATTTCCCCCCATTGACCGTAATGTAACAGAATACTTTTGATCGTCCCTGTAATTGATCTATCTATCCGATTCTCATAAAATTTGAAATGACTCGACAAAACTATGTAATAATTATATATTTTAAATTTCAAAAGATTAAGTTGGGTAGTTTTTGCGTTGTTATATGCGGACAGACGGACAGACTGAACGACAACTATAGGTACTACGTATTTACATAATTACGAACGCACCTAAAAAGACAGTAAAACAGAAGCAACTTCAAATTAGTTTTTTTATTTTTTTTTCTTCTCAAGTTTGAAAATAGAATTGTGAACATATGATTCCTTTATAATATAGATAGATAGTTATTTTACAAGGCAATAAAAGGAAAAGATTCTGTATGGCTAACTTACTGTCTATCGCAGGTAATTGTTTGAAGTTGAGTTTTATGACATCATATAGTTTAAATACATCCAACTTCATATGGCTATATATGACAATATATACGTTGTTTGCTTAGAAGAAAATTTTAACAAATGCAAGTATGAGCTAAAATGTTTGAGAAAGACAGTAAAATTGAAAATATTTAGCAAAAGAATACATTATTTTTAATTTTTTTTTCTAAATTTGAAAAGACACGTGACCTGATAAATTGCCTTCCTTTTTTTTGCATAATACGATGAAAATTTATAGCATCAAAAGTGTGTTGAAAGAATAGAGAAAAGTATAGCGTCTGAGCAAACACAGATGGGTCAGTATTTTTCAGATGCATTTTCTTGTTATACAAAAGAATACTCCCAAAATAATAATAAAAAAGGGGTTTGATTTATCGTTAGACCGAAAATAAGCCAGCACCATAGGGAGGCAATAAAAATGGGATAGAAGCCAAAAGAATTTTCTGGATTGCACCGAGAAAGTGAGATTTTCATATGCTTTAAGGGCAAAATACTTTTTATTGCGTGTTACGAAATTTATTGATGTGCGCAAGAATATTTTGAAAATTTATTTGTGTTAGAAGACTAACAAAATTGGCAGATGGCAGGGAAAAGCAGTAATTCTCAACATTTCTTCTTTTACCTCCCATCATATTCAAAAGCATGGTTAAACTTTTGTGGCACTCTAAAATCATGATAACGAAAAAACATGTCAAAGTAGTGTATGCCATTTTAGTTTTATTTACTAAAAGAAAACAAGTGCTCCAAATACACAAAAAGTTACAAAAATACATACAAAAAAAAAAAAAAAAAAAAAAAAAAAAAAAAAAAATATATATATATATATATATATATTGCAGATATAAATTTTGTAGATGCACAGAATGACTTATTATTGTGCTCATAATGTAAGAAATTTAGGAATTTTAACTATTTATATAAAAAAATGATGCAAAATTTTGCGATTTTGAACTTTATATTTGTTGTTATAAGAATTAATCTTTATATTTTTTCTAGTGTAGATACTTTTGAACACACATTATATTTGTACCCAATAAAAAATTTTGAACCCCTCCAAAAATGTACAAGAAACCTTTTAAATAGAAATTGATTTCATGAAAGTCCAAATAAAAAAATATGTGTAAATTATTTTTAATTGCTAAAAAGGTGTATGATTAAAAAAAGAAAAAAACACTAAAATAGATACGTGAATATTCTTTTTTTCTAACCGATGACCAGGCCCCTACCTGCCGAGTTATCTCAGCTTAACGGGTTAGATACCTAATATCGGGGCGGACGACCGCCTAATTGCCACGTAGCGGCAATGAATGCTTCGCATGCCATCATTTCTGCAGTACTTGCTTGTCGTTGAGCATACTTTGTTTCGCCTGTTAATTAATGGTACATCCTGCTATTTGAACTGCAAGATGGTCTCGTAATTTAGAGCCTTGATCAGATGACGAGACCTTCACCTGGCAAGGCACCTCCAGAGGTATAAATCACAGGTAACTTGGAGAACTTTTCACCCACGACGGATTTTACATGCACCAGGCGCCATTAGCGTACATGATGGAATTTAGCCGGCAAAGTGCGGGGGATCTACGCAGACAAGTGCCGAGGTCGGCTGATTGTGGCTAACGGTTGCTGGACTGAGTAGTTTATTGCCTTTGTGAAAGTACTGAGTTTGGCGCCGCACATCACTCCCACTCGCCGTGCCAGGTGAAATGGGGCTGGAGCTAGAATTTTCTGAGCCGAAACGGTGGCATGTCCTTAGTAGATAACAGCGGGGACAATTTTGAGGGATATTTAGAAATATAAATAACCAAAACTAAAAAGGCCGAAATGCTAAGTAGTGCCAGAGAAGGGAGAATTTTTGGACCGAAATGCAAGGCAGTCGAATCGCTGCTGGTGATGACGAGATCCCGCCTTTCTACCGTACCCAAGGAAAAAAAAAAAAAAGGTGGTCTATGGGTTGTCCCATTGGAGCGGGTCCGGTAGCTCGTGCGGACAGAGTCCAAATGTACCTAATAAAGAGGCGTACTGTCACTGGAAAAAAACAAGGGAAAACGTGATACGGAAGGGATACGTGAATATTTATACTTCTTCTAAGCGTAATACCAACTTAATGAAAAATGTCCAAGGCGTAGATCGAACCCGGAAGCGTATGTCACATATGCACATTCATTTAGCGACCAGTCGAAATACTACCCTGTGATTGGTCGAAATAAAGAGGGTAAAATATCTTATATATCCAGATTTGGGTTGAAGAATTTCGCTAGTGCAGATAAATGATTCTTCATGTTTTCTTTATGTTTGCGTTATGACAGAAATGCGAAATGATTTTATAAATCACGGTGGTGATATAATAAATATTTTGCCACCAATTTTCGACTTTAAAGTTACTGAAAAAGCGTTTGTTTTCGGAAATTTTTTTTCTTGTTTATTAAGAATAAAATTATCTGCTGAACAGAAGCACATTAAAAAGCTTTAAATTTTATACCATTTTTTAAAATTTATATATATATATATATATATATATATATATATATATATATATATATATATATATTTAACTAGCATGTTATCTGTTAAGATTTTACTCAGTAGCTATCAGAATTGCCAAATAAAGTGAACTATCTTACAAAATAAGTTCAATATATTCATTCAATAATATTTTATTTTATTTATTTACACATTTATTTTTATTGATCTACTTTCGATTAATAAATTATATTTTTAAATAAATTTCTGTTACTGAAACTAATTTTTTTATTTATCTAAACAACTTTTTTTATTGATTTACTAACAGCTAATAAAATATGATCTTAAATAAATTCTTGTTAATGAAACTAATTTTTATTTACTTATACAATTATTTTTATTCATTTACTATCAATTAATAAAGTATAATTTCTTTAATTAATTCTTGTTAATGAAACTTTTTTTTATACTTAATTTTATTTACTTAAACAATTATTTTTATTGATTTATTATTTAATTAATTTTTAATATTTGTCATACTTATCTATATGTTTTTTCTTAATGATTTACTATCCAGAATAAAATATGATAGTTTTTCAATCAATTTTTGTTAATGAAACTAAATTTTAATATTTATTTTTATCTATTTTTACAGTAATTTTCATTAATTTACTATCCGTTAATAAAATATAATTTTTTAAATCAATTATTCATGAAATTAAATTTAATAAACTCCTAAGGGTTATGTTTTAATTATCAAAATGAAAGACATTTTAAATCAATTATTACATAATTTAAAATTATAGAAAAATATTTTTAAATTGTAATTTTACATTTTTTTTTAATTTACTGTCAGATAATATATTAACATAATTTTTTAGATCTAGTCTTTATGATGAAACTAAATTTTAATGTTTAATATTACCTAAAAGTCACATTTTAATAATAATAATAATAATAATAATAATAATAATAATTAATATAATAATTGCAAAATAAAAATATTTTTATGCACCTTTTTCTGATGTTATTATTGCATTAAAATATTTCTTTCATTTTAATTATTAAAATATAGTCTTAGGTGACATTAAATATTAAAATTTAGCTTAATTAAGAAGAACTGGTTAAAGAATTATTTTATTATTTGCAGTAAATTAATAAAGAATAATAAAAAATATTTAAAAATTAGCTTCATTAAAAAGAATAACTTTATTAAATAATATTTTATTAACTGACAATAAATCAATAAAAATAATTGTATAAATAAATAAAATTAAATATAAAAAATTAGTTTTATTAACAAGAATTGATTAAAGAAATTATATTTTATTAATTGATAGTAAATTAATAAAAATAATCGCATATCTAAATGAAATTAAATATCAAAAATTCGTTTCATTAACAAGTATTTATTAAAATAATAATATATTATTAGCTGTTAATAAATCAATGAAAAAAAGTTGTTTAAATAAATAAAATTAAAAACTAATTTCAGTAACAGAAATTGATTTAAAAATATTTTTTATTAAGCGATAGTAGATCAATAAAAATAAATGCATAAATAAATAAAATAAAATATTAAAAAGTAAATTTTATTAACAAGAATCGATTTTAAAAAACCTTTAGAATAATTGAAAATAAATCAATAAAGATTAAAATATAGTAAAAATAATTGTATAAATAAATAAAATTAAATATAAAAAATTAATTTTATTAACAAGAATTGATTAAAGAAATTATAAAACAAAATTCAAAATTGATTTTAAAATTCTTTAAAATAAAATTTTGAATTCGTTTTGGTTTTTTCCTTCTATGAATTTCTATTTAGTCTTCGATAAGTTTATGTTAAAAAATTTAGACTTGTGTACAAAAAAAATTAAATTTTTTTTTCATTTTTCATGCAAAAAAGAGAGAAAAAAATCGTTTAAAAATTACTAATAAAAGGATGACATCATGTAAATTTCTACTTACGTAAAATAAATATTTTAAATATTTAAAAAGCAAAGTTAAAAAATATTGAGTTAAAAAATATGAGAAACTCTTATTTACGCAATTGATTCTTTATGTACTTCCTTATGTATGTATTTTTACTTACTTCTATCTTTACAAGAATATAGTGTTGGATTCATGAAAATTTTCGAATTCCGGTTTTTGACGGATTTACACATTTTACGGCTCAGAGATTCCGAAAAAAATATTTTTACATAATGTCTGCCTGTGTATCTGTAAGTCTGTGACTCTGCATGTCTGTGTGTAGGTGACATAAACTTCGTGGGCGCTCTATCTCAAAAACTAATGCACAGAATTTAATAAAAAATTATATTCAGTTAGTCCCTGATATAAATTGATACTGATTAGTTTTTGCTTCGAAGTCTTGGTTCAAATTAATTGTTCTGCACCCATTTTCTTTGGCCATCACCATTAATTGCCTGTGATGCCACCCATGTAGAAAATGTGTAATCAAAATAAAACTTTTAGTTTCTCCGATCTGTATTCTAATCAGAGATTAGTGTACTGACTCTGTGTCATATGGAAATTTCCTCCTTGCGCCCCAATCGAGTTTTTTCTATGGGGGGGGGGGGGGGAGGAGGATTCGCAGAACGGTTTTTTGTGCGTGCATAACATGTCCGTTTCTTGCGATACACATACGGTTCCAACGCTCTTTAGGGTTTTTGCATGCTCTGAGCATTTTGCGATGAAAAAAAATGGGTGTTGCCATTGGAAATTTTCGAGTTTCTGTAACTATAACCGTAACCGTGAGCGCCATTTTGTTGTCGTTCACAGAATCTCGAGCTCATACCTCTGAATAGCTATATCTGAAATTTCATTTCGATCGGTTGAGAGGACTGGCCGCTAGAGCTCCGTATATCGGCAAATTTTTTTTTATGATCACCCTGTATTTTAAGTTTTTTCAGTTTTACGTAATTATGCAGTTTTAAAATGTTGAATTAAAATAAAAAGTCTGATTAGAAAAAAAAAGTTTACTGATTTAATGAAAATATGCATATACATTTATTATCATCAATTACAAATAATTTTTCAATACACTTCCAGAAAGGTGCTTCAACTTGCATACGAAAATTAAATTTTTTTAAAAATTTTGCTTAAGAATTCAGAAGGTTGACTTATGCACGAGTATATGCGGTACTTATTTTTTTTTGCATTTTATCATTATTATTGTTATTACTATTAATTTATTTATTTTGAATTTCTTTCTTTATTTCTTTTAATTTTGTTTATTTCTCTCTCTCTCTCTCTCTCTCTCTCTCTCTCTCTCTTTTTTTTTTTTTTTTTTTTTTTTTTTTTTTGTAAATTCTTTCTACCATTTTGGAAACATTTTTCAATTCTGCTTGTGATCTGTGTGATTTTTTACATTACTGCAAGCAACACTTGTCGCATTCTTTATAATTGCGCCTCCTTTTTCTTTCTGTTCATTTGTAACCTTGGCCCCTGGTAGACACGCATTTACAGTAGTTAATGATGGGTTGTTAATTTTCAAGTTACAACACGTCCTATGTATTGATTTGATATTATGGTGATTTTTTACAAAGTTTTATTATTCTAATTAAAAAAATTGTGTATGTTGCGTCCATAGTTTATCGGAAAGCACTTCTCTCTCTTTTTTAATGTTTAAGTTATTTTCGTTGCATGGCTACCGACTTTTTATTTTTGTTGTTCTATAAGAGTCATCCATGAAGAGAGGTGGCTATTTTATGTCTGTTAATAAATATAATATTTTCATATAAACGAATGATCCTTTTAAATATTTTAGGATAATAACACACAACCCGAACATATGTGGTGACCCGGACGTGATTTGAACACGCAACCTTCTGATACATATATGTATAAATACACTATATTGCCATTGATTATGGGACACTTGTGATTTTAGACATTTTACTAAATATCTAGAAAAATACATAAGGAATCATCTCGAAACTCTTAGTGTATAAATATAATAGTATACGTCATACATCTCCGTAAAGATTTTTTACCGAAACTCCATAGGGGACCGTCAACAAATTAAAAAAGAATGAATATCTTTTGAATAACCCTGTCAAAACTAATGTAGCAAAAGCGCTCAAATTCTAGATTATGATTGAATGCTTTATTGTAGTACACTGTGTTCATTTTTATGTAAACAGCATGCATACTTGCAGAGTAATTAAGGTTTTTATAAAAATGGCCCCAAATTTTTCTAAGTTTTTTCCTTATAATTTTCAGAGTTCTTAATATAAAATAATATTTTTTTTAGAAAATATGACAAACAACATTGCACATAGTACCCTGTAATCAGAATTAAAAAATAATGAAAATTGTATACAAAATTAGTTGGTTTACTAAATAATTTTTTACTGCGCATGCGTCAACGATATCAAAATTTCATTTGCATATTATGTTAGCTAAATGTATAGAGCAACTTTTGTGAAAGTCACAAAATCATAACTTGAAAATTCTGAAAATAATCGTCAATTGAGTAAGTTGAAAATCCGTTATTCTCAAAATGAAGCAAAAACAAGAGGGGTTGTA
Source organism: Maratus speculifer (assembly GCA_964019185.1). Classification (NCBI taxonomy): domain Eukaryota; kingdom Metazoa; phylum Arthropoda; class Arachnida; order Araneae; family Salticidae; genus Maratus; species Maratus speculifer. The sequence goes on from OZ025291.1 coordinate 54,510,633, forward strand.
TCCATATATTCATTGATTAGTGTCAATATAGAATACACAATACGGGATGTTACGACTATTTTTGGATAAAATCCCTCATTTTTTTGCCTCATTTTGGAAACAACGGATTTTGTTCTTTTTCTATAGACGATTACTTTCAGAATTTTCAAGCTATAATTTTGAGACTTTTACAAAAGTTGCTCTATACATTTAGCTAACATAATATGCAAATGAAATGTTGATATCTTTGACGCATGCGCAGTAAAAAATTATTTAATAAACCTACTCATTTTTCATATAATTTTTATTATTTTTTAATTCTGACTACAGGGTACTGTGTGCAATGTTGTTTGTCATATTTTCTGAAAAAAAAATATTATTTTATATTAAGAACTCTGAAAATTACAAGGGAAAAACTTAGAAAAATTTGGGGCCATTTTTATAAAAACCTTAATTACTCTGCGAGTATGCATGCTATTTGCATAAAAATGAACACCGTGTATTACAATAAGGCATTCAATCATAATCTAGAGTTTGAGCGCTTTTGCGACATTAGTTTTGACAGGGTTATTCAAAAGATATTCATTCTTTTTTAATTTGTTGACGGTCCCCTATGGAGTTTCGGTAAAAAATCTTCACGGAGATGTATGACGTATACTATTATATTTATACACTAAGAGTTTCGAGATGATTCCTCATGTATTTTTCTAGATATTTAGTAAAACGTCTAAAATCGCAAGTGTCCCATAATCAATGGCAATATAGTGTATATTCGGGTTGCGTGTTATTATCCTAAAATATTTAAAAGGATCACTCGTTCATATAAAAATATTCTATTTATTTAACAGACATAAAATAGCCACCTCTCTTCATGGATGACTCTTATAGAAGAACAAAAATAAAAAGTCAGTAGCCATGCAACGAAAACCATTTAAACAATTAAAAAAGGGAGAAGTGCTTGCCGATAAACCATGGACGCAACAGTGTATGTTATCTATACGATTCACTAGTAAGGTATATTGCATCCGTAAAACAATGAAACAGTAAGATTGGTTAATATTGTAGACCCATATTTCTACCCATGATTCTGGTCTCCTGCGCTTTTATTGATGAAAAAATAAAAGAATGAAAATGGATTTACAGTTAAATTTATCTCTCAATTTTATAAACTACGGATTTCTAGAATTTCAAATTTCAAGTCGTTGACGTGTTACGACATTAAATAATATTTGTCGAAAATTAGTTTAATCTTGTAAGATAAAACGACTTTATTTCTTTCGCATTTACCTAATCTCATTCTCATTTAGAATCTGAGTGTGATAAAGAAAAATGATCTAACAACATCTAAAAATACAGTAAACTTTTTCATGCAAAAAAGAGCGAAAAAAAAAATCGTTTAAAAATTACTAATAAAAGGATGACATCATGTAAATTTCTACTTACGTAAAATAAATATTTAAAGTATTTAAAAAGGAAAGTTAAAAAATGTTGAGTTAAAAAATATGAGAAACTCTTATTTACGCAATTAATTCTTTATGTACTTCCTTATGTATGTATTTTTACTTTCTTCTATCTTTATAAGAACATAGTGTTGGATTCATGAAAATTTTCGAATTCCGGTTTTTGACGGATTTACACATTTTACGGCTCAGAGATTCCGAAATTTTTTTTTTTACATAATGTCTGCCAGTGTATCTGTGAGTCTGTGACTCTGCGTGCCTGTGTGTAGGTGACATAAACTTCGTGGGCGCTCTATCTCAAAAACTAATGCACAGAATTTAATAAAAAATTATATTCAGGTAGTCCCTGATATAAATTGATACTGATTAGTTTTTGCTTCGAAGTCTTGGTTCAAATTAATTGTTCTGCACCCATTTTCTCTTGGGACAAAGTTCCCTTCAATACAGGGGCATTCCTTTCAACATTTTAATGCCCTTTTTAAAAAGAGTTCAACTTAAGAATGCTTCTAGATTCCTTTCCTGAAAGTCCTACAGTTCAAGAAGTTCTATATTTTAGTAGTCTAACAAGTTGTTTGCCCTTGTATACAAGGCTTAAATAGATTTTTGAAAGATTTTTTTTTTGAATATTATTGAATAGGTTTTAAAATATTTTTTTAAGTTTTTTTAGTTTTACGTAATTATGCAGTTTTAAAATGTTGAATTAAAATAAAAAGTCTGATTAGAAAAAAAAGTTTACTGATTTAATGAAAATATGCATATACATTTATTATCATCAATTACAAATAATTTTTCAATACACTTCCAGAAAGGTGCTTCAACTTGCATACGAAAATTAAATTTTTTTCAAAATTTTGCTTAAGAATTCAGAAGGTTGACTTATGCACGAGTATATGCAATACTTATTTTTTTTTTGCATTTTATCATTATTATTGTTATTAATATTAATTTATTTATTTTGAATTTCTTTCTTTATTTCTTTTAATTTTGTTTATTTCTCTCTCTCTCTCTCTCTCTCTCTCTGTTTCTTTCTTTCTTTTTCTTTTTCTTTTTTCTTTTTTTTCTTTTCTTTTTTTTTTTTTTGTAAATGTTTTCTACCATTTTGGAAACATTTTTCAATTCTGCTTGTGATTTGTGTGATTTTTTACATTACTGCAAGCAACACTTGTAGCATTCTTTATAATTGCGCCTCCTTTTTCTTTCTGTTCATTTGTAACCTTGGCTCCTGATGGTAGACACGCATTTACAGTAGTTAATGATGAGCTGTTAATTTTCAAGTTACAACACGTCCTATGTATTGATTTGATATTATGGTGATTTTATACAAAGTTTTATTATTCTAATTAAAAAAATGGTGTATGTTGCGTCCATAGTTTATCGGAAAGCACTTCTCTCTCTCTTTTTTTAATGTTTAACCCATTTTAGGCCAAGCACAGAAATTTTAGAAAATGTAGTATTTTTTTATTTTGAAATATGCTTAAATTACATACATTAAGACACAAAAAAAGATTCGTGCATGAAAAATAATATTTTATATAAGAAATAATATTTTATATAATAATATAAAATATTATTTCTTATAATGAATAATATGAATATGAATAATATTTTTATGACTTTTGTTTTATTCTTATTTCATATACAGAATTTGCAACTTTAATCTATTTTAAAAACATATAATTCATTTCAATTGGAATAATAATATATTTTTAAAAAGTCGAATTTGTCAAAGGCGTTTCAAATTAAAACTCTAGCATATTTTGAAAATTTTTTAAGAGAAAGTGTTTACTCCAATTGAATTACTAATATTTTATGGATGTCTTCAAAAGCCTTAAAAAATAGAAGAAAAATAAAATTCTTGAAAAAAAAGTGTCAGAGTGTTAAAAAAAAATATTTATCGAAATGTTTCGTATACGAACCTTTGGCCGAAAATGGGTTAAGTTATTTTCGTTGCATGGCTACCGACTTTTTATTTTTGTTGTTCTATAAGAGTCATCCATGAAGAGAGGTGGCTATTTTATTTTTTTAAATAAATATAATAGTTTTATATAAACGAATGATCCTTTTAAATATTTTAGGATAATAACACACAACCCGAAAATATGTGGTGACCTGGACGTGATTTGAACACGCATCCTTCAGATACATATATGTATATAAATATATTCGGGTTGCGTGTTATTATCCTAAAATATTTAAAAGGATCACTCGTTTATTTAAAAATATTCTATTTATTTAACAGACATAAAATAGCCACCTCTCTTCATGGATAACTCTTAAAGAAGAACAAAAATAAAAAGTCAGTAGCCATGCAACGAAAACCATTTAAACAATTAAAAAAGGGAGAAGTGCTTGCCGATAAACCATGGACGCAACAGTGTATGTTATCTATACGATTCACTAGTAAGGTATATTGCATCCGTAAAACAATGAAACAGTAAGATTGGTTAATATTGTAGATCCATATTTCTACCCATGATTCTGGTCTTCTGCGCTTTTATTGATGAAACATTAAAAGAATGAAAATAGATTTACAATTAAATTTATCTCTCAATTTTATAAACTACGGATTTCTAGAATTTCAAATTTCAAGTCGTTGACGTGTTACGACATTAAATAATATTTGTCGAAAATTAGTTTAATCTTGTAAGATAAAACGATTTTATTTCTTTCGCATTTACCTAATCTCATTCTCATTTAGAATCTGAGTGTGATAAAGAAAAATGATCTAACAACATCTAAAAAAACATTACAGTAAACTTTCGGCTATTCGTCATTTATGGGACCAATGATGTGACGGATAATCGAAAGACAGTACAAGACCATTATTAAAATTACATTGCTGTACATAATTACATTGCTACATAAATAAGAAAAATTAAAAGGCTTTTTTTTGTGTACTTTCGTTTATAAAAAGTAAGATTGATAATAAAAAATATATTTATGAGATAACTTTAGAGTTTCACTCAATAAATATGTAGTACCTGTTTTCATACAAAGCAATCCATTATACATTTTTTGTCTGAGTTTTGCTTCTTCTTTTACTGCAGCATAATATTACGAAAACTATGTAATAAAAGTGCCCGGGTTGCATCGGCTTCCTTTTGCATCTCAAACTGATTAATGCATTTGTAGAGTATATCCTGCCTGCCTGATTCTTAGATGATAATTCCCGATTCATCACTTTCATCCGCCTCAGTTTTTTTAATTAAAAACATCTTGAATAATTTCGTTATTCGTCAATTCTTTATAATCAATATCATTCTTGTCACAACTATGCTAGTCTGTGATTTCATCTGCAGAAATATTTTTTAGATGTTGTTACTGATGTCACATAAACCTTTCACTCAAAATAGAGCCACCTCACTATGTGCGACGAATATGACGAGTTTATGTGCAATTTTCTTTTTTCGTTCCTGATTAAAATAATAATAATAATAATAAATATGAAAGTGGACAGAGGGGGGGGGGGACAAGTTAACCGATGGTACTGGTTAACAGAGGATGGCGGTTGAGAGAGTGGGAGATAATTGGTTTATTGTCTTCACTGTATCAATATCAATTGGTATTACACATTACAGCTTATTTGGTTAATGTGGTAAAAATGTCTTGGAGACAAAATAACATTTCAATAATTTGGCAACTAAGATCAATAACTAATATTTAGGCTACTAATAATTAATTCCATGTTTTTAAGGTGTAGTTTCTTCAGAAGAATGAGGAAAAAATTGTAATTCTTTTACAGAAGAAAGCGCACACTTTGTTCAGAAAATTGTTTTAGCTAATAAATATTAAATATTTAGCCCATTTATAATGAATTTGGGATTTTAAGAGTCTTTAAAGTTTCAATAATTCTGTGGAATTATTTTACATTCATCGTCTCCAAAAACAGAGAATAAGACAATAAAAATAAAGCACTACATGTGCAGCCTAAAGTATCACAATCTTTAAAAAGTATATATATATATTTTGAGAGGATAAGCAGTGGTTTAGGACAAATATGAAAAATTATGGATATATATGAAAATAGGAGGTGAAACACTTTTAGACCAAACAGCAGCTTTCCCTAATTTTAAAGATTTAAAATTTTATAAGCGTGATGATTTTTTTGATGCAGCTTTTAATTAAAGATGTCATTTAAAAATAGTTTATTTGTCAAAATAGTTGCATCATAAGATTATTTTAAAAATTAATTTCCAGAAGCTTTTCAACCGAACCATAGCTACTGGAAGAAAATTGAATGCAAACGTTCTCATAATTTAAACTGCAAACATTTCGGAAAAGTAATTTCTACGAAATATTTCTTGAAGTCATTAAATCTCCGATTACACATGCATGGTATGATATACCCAAGGTAAGTTCGGTTATTATATTTCTCACCACTAATTTTCGAAAACTAATTTTCAAATTATTTTATTGCAGAAATTGTGAGCAATATCAACATTAAATAAAAAAGACGATTTTTGTTAAAACTTATTGGTGGAAAAGTATGAATTATACATATCCTGGATACATGCGAGCATTCAGACAGAGGTTAAACAGACATACATTGCTTTCTATGAAACGTGAAACTTTCTTAGAATTTCTGAAAATACCCACTATTAACTATCAAACGTTAGTGTGCTAGATACATCGTAATTCAGAATGTAGATGGGATATGATCGAACTGCTTAAACTGTACTTTCTTGATATCATTGCACCTCGCAAAATAGTCTTTTGAATATCCAGATGCACTAGCCCCATCATTTTAAAGTTTATGAATAGAAATTCATGCACCACTTGGTCTGAGACTTATGTTTATTTACTGAAAAGGTGGTCGGCGTCTTTTGTTACCTATACAAAAATTTTTATTGCAGTATGATCAGTCACATCTTACAATTTGGAGACGACCTTCTGGGAGACTCTCAAAAGGATATTTTTTGGTGCACCTATATATATTTTATGATTTTGCTTTCAGTTGCTATGGAATGATTTTTTTACATTAAATCTAATATACATTATTTTTACATATTTTGTCTAATTTACTGTTTCTTAGATTAAATGTTATAGTATACTCTGTTACGCATAACTTAATTCGTTTTATTAACATAATTTAATTTCGTTTGTATGAGTTCATTTACTGAGAAATTTTTTCTGTAAAAATTAAGGAAGGTAATTGGATGATGTTTTTGAGTTAAAAAGTTATTTTCAATTAATTTTCTCAAAATAGCAAAAATATATTATAAACAAAAAAGCTTCTAACTTATAGATAAAGATAGTTTGTATAAAAGTTCTGTATAAAACAACATTATCAGAATAAAGTGAAATGATGAAGAGTCTACGGTAAAACAAATATAAGACTGCCACATCAAGTAAAAAAAAATGTTCAATTTTGTTTGCATTAAATATGACGGTGCATCAAAAAAAATTCAAAGTATATAAATCAAATTTCCTCTGATATCATATGTTTATGTGGAGATTCTTTTGATAATATAAAAACCATCCCTTTATCTGCTTTATGATTTCTCGAGCATAATAATAAATGTATTTCTAAACAACAAATCAAATCCTTCTTTTACCTTTTATTGCATGTCAGCACTTATAATCATCGGGAACGTTCATTCCGGGCAGACTTCATTTATTCCGCGTCACTCTTACAGAAAACAAAGACTGATTCGTTCTCAAATTTTCGTTCGTCCTTTCCATGAGGGAAAGAAATTACATTAAATAAACCAATCATTGGGCTTGAGGAATAAAGCATGCATCTACGAATGTTTTCTAAAAAAAATAAAACTTCGGGATAAAAATCTTTTAACAGGAATGTAGAATGTACTGAGCATTTTCCATCATTTTCTGCACTCTATCCATTAATGCACTAGCTGTTGGTAACCATGGTTACAAATTCCTAAAATTTCCAGATCGGAAAGAAGGTAAAAGTCATTTCCTACATTAAATTGTCTTATTTGTTTGCTATCACTTTTAGTTTTCATCACAGAGAATGGAATTGTAATTTGATTTTACGATAGGCCAGAGTGAAGAGCACTTTGGTCGGAATAAAAAAATTATAATGCTTGGCATAATCTAAATAACTATAATGCTATCTATAAAAATATTTAAAATAAAGCTATATTAATACAGATTTTAAGTTTTCTTCGAAGTTTTCCAGAAGCATCTATTTACAATCATTATTTAGAATAAATTAATTTTTTTTTCTAAATTTAATATGTATAACTTAAATAGAAGAGCTCTCTTTAAGTTCTTTCTTTTGAGAAGCTTTCTTCTCAAAAGAAAACTCATATTTCTGAAATAGTCTCAATGCTATTTAATAAAAATTGTACTGTCTTTCGAAACATTTACAGTATATTTTGTTGATATTATTTTAAACTTTTTTTGGAGTTTTTGAAAATTGTAAGCTTTTAAAATAAATATAATAAATATATTTTTATTAGGAAATAAGCGAAAGCGATTATCATAGGCGAACAATTCTACTGCGTATAAAAGTTCTGCGTATATTGTTTTTTTCGGATAATAGTGAGTCATTTTAATTGAAATAGCGATCAGGAAAATTGGTAACGCAAAGAAAAAAGATAAAGTAATGGAAATTATAAAATTGTTTATATCTTTTGAATTAATCTTTTTGAATTAATTTTTTTATTCAAGGCTGTTATTATTATTATTATTATTATTATAAATATTATTCTGACCAAGCCCCCCGCCCCTTCCTGCTGAGCTTAATGAGTTTTCTATTTGGCCTTGTGGTGAAATTCGCTTTATCGGCTCATGGTAGAGACCTTCCTGACTCGGATCATGACCGTCATAGATCCATCGCTTTTTTTTTATCAACTTTTTACTGTGTTGGTCCTTTTTATCATGATTTACACTGATATTAGAAATTATTGAAAACATTATAAGCAAACAATGTTGCTGTGTTGGTCCTTTTTATCTTGTTTTACACTGATATTGGAAGTTATTTAAAGCATTATAAAAAGCAATGTTACTGTGTTGGCCCTTTTTATCATGATTTACACTGATATTGGAAATTATTTAAAGCATTATAAACAAACAATGTTGGTGTGTTGGCCCTTTTTATCATGATTTACGCTGATATTGGAAATTATTTAAAGCATTATAAACAAACAATGTTACTGTGTTGGCTCTATTTATCATGATTTACACTGATATTGGAAATTATATAAAGCATTATAAACAAACAATGAGTAAATATTACAGATCCTAAAAACACTTCGGAGAATAGCATTCTCTAGCTATCCGCATTCATGGCGGGGGGAAATGGCACATTTAAATTAGTGTATGTAAGTGTTAAAGGCGCCATTGCCTGTGAGAAAACTAGTTGTGTACGGTATAAGTGTAAGCAAGCTATGAGAAACTTTGGGGATTTTGTCTTATGTGTGCCTACCATTCTTTGATATATCCCAATACTTCTGCCTTTCGGATGGGATTCTGGCTTTCAAAATCTTCTTAATAAAGAAGTAAGGTATTGGGATGCAATGATCAACATGGTCTTGGATGTGCCTTGTTTGATCAGTTGATCTGAGAGCTCATTGCCAAATGCGCCCCTGTGCGCGAAAACATGATTAAGAGTCATTCCATATAAGAATCACCCAGGCTGTGATTAAATGGCAAACCAATTTTCGTGATTTTTTTTTTCAATGAGATGACCATTAGTAAGAAAAGATCCAAAATATTAATGCTGTGAGACCATTGGTTTAAATTTGGTGGTGGTGGTGGTGATGGTGGGGGGTGGGGTGGGTGGAAGGTCAGTGTCCCGCTTGAAATTTTATGTTTTGCATAGTATTTCTCATAGTATGCAATGAATTTATCTTAAAAAGCAGATTGCATGGTAGTACTATATAAGTTATGCCATTTGTTAATCAGTAATAAAAATTATGGGATATGTGTAAATCAGTGAGGTAGGGGGTTTCAAAAGTTGATTTTATTTCGAAATTTGACTAAAGTTTTGACACATGTAGCTCTTTGCATTAAAATCATCACATCATTTTTAACTGCTGTATACTTTCCTATGGTGAAATGAAACACAGAATAGTAGGCCTTTCCATCGACAGACTTTAATGTACTCCAAAATTTCATGCCAAATTAAAAAAATATATATATTTTTGGCTATTTTAAGTGCGGTATGTCAGATATCCATTAAAGTCGGAAGCCTGTAAAATAATAAGAGAAATGTACAATAACTTTTCAAAATCACCAAACATAATCATGGGCACTAAAGCAGTTTTCATGGAGTAATGGAAATCGTATTTAGGGAAATATGCTCACCACGGCCATAGTATTCATTTACTGCCAAGAATAAAAGCACTTCACAATTATTTTTGAAATGCATATATTTTATTATTCTAACACCATTTGTGTTATTTATTGTAGAATAATAAATATTTTAAAATTATTTTACTATAGGGAATGAAGTGAAGAGAAGAGAAAAGTGAATTGATCTTTAATAAAATAAAAAAAAGGTGCATATATATATTTTTTATTCTAACATCAACTGTGTTATTTATCTTTAACAATAAATATTTTTAATACTTTTAACTAAACTTGCTTAGAAAACAGATACACAATTATATTTTCAAGAAAAAACATGAGTAAAATAATAAACTAATACTTTGTCCAAAGTCTTTGAAAATAATCTCTCTTTTATATGCAAGTAATCATTATCAGCTTGTAACTCCTTAGATGCTTCTCTTAGCAACAAAGAAAGCCAAATTAACTACCATTTTTTTATGACCATCTCTTTATTAAGAAAACCATTCAAGTTTATATTGAATGAAGATGAGATACTAAAAGGTTAATTTTATTCATACATCCTACACGAAAGAATAACTTTATAACTAAATAAAGATCAAATCAATTTTGAAAATTCTCAAACATTAAAGCATTGAACACATCATTTTAAAAGGGCGATATTTTATTGAAAATTTATTTTTCATTACACGTAGATGTCAATTATGTAGTATTAAATGTGGCATATTTTTTCACAAAAAAATACATTTTTGTTCCCTCTGTAAGAAAAGGACAAGTCGTTGAGGGGCCACCGAAATACTTACCCATCATGGATATGCATAACAAATATGAAAATAAGACGTGTAAACTGTTTATAAAAAGCATCTAAATTCCATAACAAAATTTAAGCGGATATTTAAATATTGTTAATATACATTGTAAGGCTCTATTAATGAATTTCTGATGAACAATTTCTACAAATTATATAAAACACCAAGGAGTACAGAATTGCGTAAAAGAAACATCCTTAAAACTCCAAAAATAATCAGCATATTAACTAACAGTTTACTGCATCACATTAAGAGCCTCATTTCCAATTAAATTGAATTACCTTTGAATTGAAATTTGAAGGAAATACAAGATCATGAAAAATCGAAGAGTGTGAAAAATAGGATTACAAATATCTTGGCAACTAATTATCCGATCAGCATCATTCTTCATGAAAATTTGTGTTATTTTATTGCCTTTTGCCTCCACTCTTTAAGATAAAAAATTTCGGAATTTTTTATGTACCTTTCATCAGAACGAATTTTTCGAGAGTCCGGAAAAAATAGTTCTGGATAATCGAGGTTACCGATATTGAGTAGGTTTCGTTCCATTTTTACATACAAAATTTCAAGTCTCAATTTGTTCGGGAGATAGAGTGTTTTCAGACAGACAGACAGTCACACAGACAGACAGACGGACGAATTTTTTTTTCTCTAAAAATTTGTTTTTCGGAATCTCTAGTACCTGAAATGTATTAATCCATCATTTTTTTCTCGATTTTCAAAACGATTGCAAGACTTACCCTATACTACGTATGATTGGTAAGTAATATAGAATGACCTCTTTCGATTTGCCCATGATTTCAAAACACATTCCTCATCTTCAGACATATTAAAAACAATTGTATTATTAATCTTTAAAGAAACATTTTATGGAATTTTCGTTCTGTCACTGATTTACAGAAATGTTTCCGAATAGTTTTTATAGAGCTAGTTTTCTTAAACTGAAATATCTGTTTTCAGGATGCTGTCAATTTTCAATTAAACATTTGCTATTGCGTAATTGAATTTATGCATGGCAGTGTAACAAAATAATATAAATTTTACTGTTAATGCTAATACTGTAGATGGATAATTTTTCTTCATAATTTTTTTTTGAACATCAAAATGTTTATTTAAATAATAATAGCATTCGAAAAAAATTCTATATACTGGGTTCAGAAAACTATTTAATATGCCACTACGTATAGCGGCTGGAGAAAAGCTTAAAGTCACATGCTAATTTTGTTGGTTAGAATAAAATTTCGAAAAGAGTTACATATCTTGAATATAGACACATATATACGATATATAATGTGAATTTAGTTTAATTGCAAAGTTAAAAAGTATTTTTATCTACAAATGTTAAAATCTTGTAATATCAACAAATGGAAATGAATTTGGGACCGGTAGCTTCATTTTAATTTAGCATAATGAGATAGAATCATGACTGCAGTATTTTATGCGGGACTCATCTACTATAATGTTGTTTGTAGGTTAATAGTTGCTTAGGCTTGATGTTTTAAAATATGACACTGCTGCTTTGAGCGTGGGTACGATAAAACATTGGTTGAGGAAGAAAAGGGTTAAATAAAGATTTTTTTTTTTTGGATTGCGGACTGACAGAAAGACAAGTTTCCTAGTAAATAAATAAAATTATAACTGCTGTGCACTATTTTTTTATATATACAGTTAACTATGATAGAAATAAAAGAAGCAGACGGCTGTTAAAACACTTCACCTGGGGTAAACAGAACGTTATTAGAATGACATTTCAAGATTGTACTTATTCTTCTTCTATAAAATCTACTCTTGAACTTTCATTAACGTCCAGAATGGTTCAAAATGTATTAAAATATGCCGAAGGCTTGAATTATACTAAATTCAAAGTCCAGCCAAAGTTACAAAAGTATCACATTGATGCAAGAGTAAATTCTACTTCTTCCAATGTCTTAGAATTCAATCTATCGCGCAAATTGTTTTTTACCAATGGAAAAGTCTTCAGTTTTGGTAGAAAATAAATGTGGTTTAAAATATCACTGGCATGATTCACAAAGTTATCCGTAATTGATTTTAAAATGTGCACAAGGTGGTAGCTCTGTCCTGTATGGGCAGACTTTAATGGAAAAGGAAAAGCACGTTTGATTTTCACCAAGACCAATATGAACACCTTTGACTTTTAAAATATTATTTATAATAGTTTTGTTCCACTTAAAGATGAACTTATAATTTACAATTTGGATTTGCTTCAAGTAAACACAAGTATTCAGAAATCTGTGTGAAATTCAGACTGATTATCTTGAAATAACATTTAACTTCAAACATTCCATCTAAAAATTTTCCTGAGGCAACTTCCATAAAGAATTTGTGGGTAATCATAGTTTGTCAAATTTATGCCAACAAGAAGCAGTTTGATTCAATTATTAAATTGACAGTAGTCATTTTGTAAATATAGAAACAAACATTTGTTTTCACACGTAAAAACTTGACCAAATCCTTATCAAAGTATATTTCGGAAGTCATCAATTCATGGGGAAACAAACAAAATACTAAAAATTATTGCAAAAATCATTTACGTGTGTAATTTAAATTTTAAATATACTGGTCCTAAACTTTTTTTATCACCAATTTGTGTTATGCAGAAATTAATTTTTACTGATTTATTTAAACATGTTATTTTAATTTTTAAAAAATTACAAAACTTGCATAAATTTATGTACGTATATACGTGCACAAAGATGCTGGTTTTGCATTAGAATAGGAAATTTACTGTTTTTGTTGGTGGTCCTAATTTTTTTTCCAGCATTGTATAACTACTTGAAAACGTTTTTAAAATCTATAATAGAAAAAAATGTAATATTAAATTTTACTTTTAATCTCAAAAATATACTAGTTTACATGTTATCTAAAAATAAAGAATGCATTTCAGTATTATGGGTAATTCGGAGTTGGTCGTTGTGCATTTTTGCTCGTGGTTATTTTATAAGGTGCCCTGGGGAAATAACGCCACGTTAAGGTTCTACCAATTTTCATGGCTTAGTTTTGGATTGTATTTTTCAAACAAATAATACAGCAACTCATTGACTATCTGTATAAAAAAAAAATTTAACAGATATGTATTCATAAAATGTAATGGCGGGATTTTTTGACCAATGCTATTTGGCGTTATTACCCACCTATATGGGTAATAACGCCATGCAAACAAAACTATGAAATAAGATGGAATAATGGCATGTAGATTGCCCAATTCTAAAAATACAAATTCTACAAACTTAGAAATTGACAAATTGTATTCTAAGCTATTGAAAATGTTCTTTTTTTTTTTTAACCATTTGAAAAATGGTTGTTGTTTTCGGGAGAATGGACCCGATGATGTTACCACTTTTGAATGATGTTACCACTTTTGAATGATGTTACCACTTTTGAATTTAAATTAAATTCTTTATTTTTAGAAGAATTTTTATTTGAATTTAAATTAAATTCTTTACTTTTAGAAGAATTTTTATTTGAATAGTAAATTAAAATGGTTAAAATCATTGTAATAAAGGAGAAAACTAACAAATTTAAAAATGGGTAGACGGAAATTAACAGATACGGAAAAAGCCGAAGCCAAAGAAATGAATGAACGTGAATATCGCATTCAATGATATTAAACACAGTCAACATGTATAAGTTGCTTATTAGTTTGGCGATTCGTATCATTTGGCGAAATTGGTCGACGGGATAACTGAGTAATACTGTATTTGGTTTGGCGCAAAAACGTCTTTCAATGCAGAAAATGATAAAATCAAAAGATTATTGAGCCGCTGAAAACCAATTACGTGTTGAAAGGCGATCACGAAAAAGGAAGCAATTTAATGCCGAACCGATTAATTGTAAAACATCATGTCGCCAGGGCGACCAATCCACTAGCCATGGCGTTTTACTATCGGTCGGTTCTAACCAGGAAAATTTGAGTGCCAATAGTGATTCTAACAAGCCGGAAAATGTTATAGCTATTACTCTTGATTTTCCACCACCTAAAAAGAAAACTAAAAAGCAATCGGCTTGGGAAAAACTGGGAAAAAACTTTTTTGATTCGATGTCTGATGGACCCATTCACAGATGCATGTGCTGCGATCGATTTTGGTTTAAAACCTCCATCACCAAAATTCTGCTCTGTAAAATCAAACAATATATGCCAAAGTCTTACAAGTATAACAGTATATGCCAAAGCTGTATTTTAATAATGATTACTTTTGCACCAACAATGTTAAATAGTTTGAAATGTTTCTTTCGTCGCCAACTTTTATGCTTGGCGACAATAGAGTGATATAACTTAAACGAACCGTACCTTCAAATTGCAGCATGTATAAAGTCATTTATAGCAGTGGCACGGATAATACACAATAAAACAACTGGTATTTAGCTTAAAATGATAGATGAATGTATCGAGTGAAACATTTTTCAAATGGTTGGGGTAATTTCTTAAATTACAATTATTTTTTTTTTTTTTTTTTTTTTTTTTTTTTTTTGTGAAAGTGTAAGAAAAATAAAGGTGTGGTGTGTGTGTGGGAGGAGGCAAAAGAATATCAGATCGTGAGCTTCTTTTTTCTTAAAAAGGACCGTTTAAATAGAATTATTAGAAACATTGCGCGGTTTTAACTGTGTTTATTTGAATGAGTATTTAGGATGTAATTCGATCACTGTTGGGAATCAACAGGGGTATTAAAAGCCAAGGATTGGCGTTATTACCCCGGTATAGTTAATGAACAGTACATTTTAAACTACAAATTATCTCGAGAAGATATCCGAAATCTTCTACAACATTTTGAAAGTACATGAAATGCACTACAAGTTTATGTAATAAAGAAAGTATTTCCGGATAACCAAAATAGTCTTCACATCACAAAACTTACCTCGCAAATTTTAGTTGCTTGTAGAAGCAATAAGACCTACAAATGGAACAAATGAACTTTATGCTGCTTTTTGCGATTTATGTGATTTAAAACCCTTCTGTGCAGAGCACATGGGTATCATTTACCGGATTAGTTCATAATTATGCATAATATTAGCACTTGGCGTTATTACCCCGCCTGGCGTTGTTACACCAGACCACCTTATTTCATTATATTAAGAATCATCCTTGACTTTTTTTTACAGTGTACACTCAGATTATATCAAAGTCTGAGTAGATTTCTTTCCTAATATTGTCACATTATACTATTATTTTTAACACAATCAAACTGATTGGTAAAGTTATCATACGAATTAAATATTTCCAGCTGAGCGAAAAATTGCCCAGGCCGGGAATCGAACACCGATACTTGGCTTACATGGCCAATGCTTTACCTGTTAAGCTATCTGGGCGATAGCCGGCTGGGATTTTTCGCTCAGATAACCTTATTGGTCGTAATATCTGGTCTGTCATTTGAAACAGCTTGCAGAATAAACCGCAAGTAATGGAACTCCATATAACGATGGATACGTAGATATACTATTATTTTTAACACAATCAAACTGATTGGTAAAGTTATCATACGAATTAAATATTTCCAGCTGAGCGAAAAATTGCCCAGGCCGGGAATCGAACCCGGATACTTGGCTTACAAGGCCAATGCTTTACCTGTTAGGCTATCTGGGCGATAGCCGGCTGGGATTTTTCGCTCAGATAACCTTATTGGGCGTAACATCTGGTCTGTCATTTGAAACAGCTCGCAGAATAAACCGCAGGTAATGGAACTCCATATAACGATGGATACGTAGATATACTATTATTTTTAACACAATCAAATTGATTGGTAAAGTTATCATACGAATTAAATATTTCCAGCTGAGCGAAAAATTGCCCAGGCCGGGAATCGAACCCGGATAATTGGCTTACAAGGCCAATGCTTTACCTGTTAAGCTATCTGGGTAAGCTATCTGGGATAACTTTACCAATCAGTTTGATTGTGTTAAAAATAATAGTATATCTACGTATCCATCGTTATATGGAGTTCCATTACCTGCGGTTTATTCTGCGAGCTGTTTCAAATGACAGACCAGATGTTACGACCAATAAGGTTATCTGAGCGAAAAGTCCCAGCCGGCTATCGCCCAGATAGCTTAACAGGTAAAGCATTGGCCTTGTAAGCCAAGTATCCGGGTTCGATTCCCGGCCTGGGCAATTTTTCGCTCTGCTGGAAATATTTAATTCGTACTGTCACATTATATTTTATTTATATTTGTGATGTTATTATTACGAGGAGGAACCCGTCGAAATTTGACGATAGAAAATGGTTAAGAAGGATCTTTTTCATTGATTTATAATAAATCTACAAAATTAGTTACAATAAAAAGTGCATCTTATATAGGCCAGTCTAACTTTCAAACAAATAATTATTTTAAGCTAAAATTAACAAAATACTATAAATCACAGTCTTTCACGTGAAATCTGAACCCGTAACCATTTCATATTCTTAAAATTTTTACGCACTTCTCATATCCGTAGTCACTATGTTTAAAAGATGGTATTTTAATTTTATCATTTTAAAATCCCTTTAGTCCAAAACTTGACGTTACGATTGTTAACAACATCTTTGAATGTAAACAGTCGATACGAAATTTAATTTCTATTTTTAAATGGAGTGATCCTGTTGCCACAATTACAAAATTGTACTAAAAACTAATAATAATAATAATAATATCTTAAAAATAAATTAAGATACAACTTTCAAACAAATTGCATTAAAAAGTATATTTTTTTCTCCATACAACTGTGTAAAAATTTAAAATGTGCGATGTTTAAAAGTAAAAAAAATTAAAGTAGAGAAAATTGCAAAACCAAAATTGCATGGGCAAGTGTTGTCATTCGCAAAATGACGTGTGCGTTACGCACACATACATTTGGTCTTTATAAGATAGATATTTATTAAATTACCTTTTATTCTTTATTGATGCTGTAGTCCTTTACTTAAAATATAGATGATTTCAAATATAATGCATATTCTCAGATCCTTCAGCCAGTTTCTGAAAGAATCGTTAGTATGCCATCACTTTGAAACTATTTGCCATGTTACTAAAATTTTTCTAGGAAACTGCGATTCCTAGAAATTTTTATGCAACGGCAACAACAAAAAGCCATGTAACAGATACCCTTTTTTGCGCTGTAAATAAAAAAAATTGTAAGATTATAAACAATGTTTTAGGAAACTGGGATGGTTATGAACTTTTATGTAACTGCAATCCGGATTTTAGATAAAATTTTTATAAGATTACTGTAATTTTAGTAGATTTTTTTGTAAAGCTACAGAAATCTACAGCTTTACAAAAAGCTAATTCCGTAGATTTACATCTTTCTCTTTACTGTGTACAGATAAAATTTTAGTAACCACACAGAATTATATTATAACATTATCGTAGCTGGCGAAGGGCTGTTAATTTTTCAGCTCTAAACGCATCTTGCAAATTGTTTTGATTTTATAGTGATCTATAGAAACTTTTATTAGTTTACTTGTAATTTACACTCATTTTTTCATTACTGTTTCGATTACTGATATTATAAAAAAATAATAACAATAATTTACATTAAAATTAAAACATTTATGTAATAATAAAAAATTTCTTAACAAATCATGCTATCAGTAAGAAATACTTTTAGAAAAAATATATATGGCAACAACGCATTCCATTAAAAACTTATCGAAAGAATTCAGAATCGTGTTCTAAGAGCAAGATTGTATCAAAATATCTTCACCAAAACTTATTAAATTTGAAACTTTTGCTGCATCGTCACTCCATTGCTATTATAGAATATCTCTATTTTGACCAATGAGAATGCTCCATAATACAGTGAAGTAATCATTTTCTATAAAAGCGGAGGTGTGATGATGCAGCAAAGGTTTCAAATTTTTAACAGTGTAGTTTTAAAATACGATGCATAAAATATTCTTTAAATCATGCCATAAGAAAGTATTTTTATCCGGCAAATAAAACTTCATAAATGTAAAATCCCCTGCAAACTCAAGTACTGTTTGCGAAATTTATACCCATTTCTGAACGCTGTATTCCACTATCGAAGAATCTGTTACTTCCATGGCAAAAAAGCATTCCATTGAAATGGAAGCTTTGGAGTGCTATGGAGGCTATGGAGTGCGTCCCATCAAATCGAATGAGACGCACTCCATAGCCTTAATCTCTTTCCGTATCATCAATGCTGAGTGTGGTCAGTTTCGGCTTCGACTGAGCCCCAATCGCCGTCAGCGCCATCTATTTTTTGAAATCCGAACTAAAATAAAAAATCACGGCGAAAAAACTCCTGACATCATACATAACCCTCCTGCAAAAAAATTTTCAATAGCTGCCACCGTTTCGAAGTTATTGAATTTTAAAATCCACCGGTTATTTTTGGAACACCCGGTACATACATATTACTGCTTTTAAAAGAATTGACAAAAAAAAAAGATTTAAAAGAATTGATATATTGTTGCAAGTGAAAATATTTTTCTTTTAAAAACTATATTAAGCTATTTTTGATCTTTTCCTTTCTTTCTAAAAAAATAGATAGATAAATAAAAACGTTTTTGGTTACAACAAATTAACCACGAAAATAAAAAGTTGAAACCACAGAGAATTAAAAGGAAATAACTACAAAGAAGAAGTTTTAACGAAAACAATACAGAGTGAAAAAAAAATACAAAATAAAACGAACTACAAAGAAAAGTGAAGCCGTCACAGATTTATAAACTAAAAGCATAAAGATAAAAAACTCAAATGAAAAACAAATAAAGCTCCAAAGAGGTGTCAAACGTCTTAGAAATCATAGCCAGTGGTGCAAAAGGTTTTGAGAACTGGTAAAAGTTGAAATAAGGAATCGATGTCGATAAAATAAAACACGTACAGAGATGTGGATTCCTGAAAAACTTGGTCAAAAGTTGTATTGAACATGCTGTAAAAATTGATGTGTAAGTTTATTCAGGGAAAAAATGTTAAACAGACACCGGACTTGTTAGATATATCCTGTTTTTTATATGTATATATTCATGCAAAAAGAAATGAAGTATAGATTTTTAAAAAAATATTTGAATAGCAGATATTTTCTTTTCGTAAATTCTAAAATTCTTTATAGATTAAATCAGATTTTAAATAATAAAAACTTTGCCAACATTTATTATTATTATCATTAAAAATATTTTTCCGATACTGGTTAAAATTATGAGATATATGATTTTTGATAAGGATTCTAAAAAACTATTTCTTAATTATGTTAACTGTCAACATTTATATTTTTACTGTTACAAAATTATTAAAAGTTGTCCATTTCGTTGTTGAAATTTATTCCTTGGCTTTAAAGTAAAAAAATGGCTTTTTTTGTGGTACACTTTAATTTTATCTTTATCATAGATTAGAGATGTCACATAACCGATATTCTCTGTAAGCATATAATATGTGTACATATTACATGACAAAAGTTACGATATTTTTAACTATCTTTTTTGTTCTTTTATTTTAAACAATATTAATTTTTTAATTAATCTTTATTTGAATATTGAAAGTCTCAGAATCAAAATAATCATTAATGTTGCAATTATATATTTCCTGTATAATATACTGTAAAATAATCCAATAGATATGTATACAGTATTCTTTAACCTTTATTACATAATAAAAATCTGATTTTTTAGAAATAGTAGAAATTGAGTCGGGACAGCACGGGCCTGTTTTCACCGATTTCTGTACGGGTCGGGCCTAGAAATGTAAAAATATTAACAGGCCGGCCCAGGACTTGGAAATTCCGGCCCGTGCAGACTTCTAGGCGATTCCAAAGAAAGAAAAAAAAAGAAAGTTCCTTTTTTTCTCCCTGTGAGTCAAAACCGAGCCTGCAGCATATAAATGTGTGGATCATTCGTTAACATAACCTAACATCGGAAAATTGCTTAAATATATATATTTTTTTCAATCAAATATGATCTTATTGATTAAGTTTTGATCTTATTGATCTTAGGGTTTAAAACATACGCTTTAAATTTCTACCAATACTCTCCCGGTTCTAAAGATTTAAATAACAGTACATAATAAAATCGCATTCACCTTCAAACAAAACATAAAAAAAGAACTATTTAACATATAAAGTAAATAAATTTGTTTCATTTTAAATACACACACACACACATATATATATATATATATATATATGTACACTAGAAGATGCTTGAAATTGTATTACGCATTTCCAGACTTTAGATTGTTGATCAATGATAATTTAAGTTGACCTCACTATTGTAGCCGACCCAGTAGCGTGGTTGGTAGTGGCAGCTGCTGCCACACCGCGGGTCCCCAGTTCAAATCCGGGTTCGGGTATGGATGGTGTGTTGTCCCTTATAAGTGTCATAAATATATGCAATGGATATCTGTAGTAAAAAGTGTTCTGTATTGTTTCTGTGTATTATGGATCAATCGAGGCGACAGCCGTTGTAGCTATAGGCCTTAAAGCACTGTCAGTTCAAAGTTCACTATTATTAGAGATATGGATGTATTTTTAAAATATCTCCCCAAGAAATTAATACTTTGAATTTCACCTCTTCTATATCTTTCTATATATCTATTTCTATATCTTGATATATATTAATAAATAAAAAAAATCTCTACAGAAAGTTTGAAAATACACTTTTGAAAGAAATGAAATAGAGAAAAAGGAAACGAACGCATAGATGCGTTTTATTGCAGCTGTCACGGAAAATCACTGCTGAGAAAACTCTTCGGAAAAGTATTAAAACAAATATAACTCAAGTTTTCGTGGATTCGTAATATTTACTGCAATTCATATTTTATTAGTTCATTGTTTAAAACGTAATGTTATTACACAGTAATTAAAGGTGATCGATAGAAAGTAAGTCGTTTAAGAAAATTATCAAGTAAATAAAAGGCTTTCTTTTACAAAAAGGATACAAAATTTTGCGAATAGGAAATTTTTGTGCATTAATTTATTGAACGTTTTAATAATTTTATTTCAAGAAGTAATGAACATTCCGAAGGTGAGATAACAATGTTTCACTATTCAATCTCATTATCTCATTTTGTTTTTTTCTCAATCCATATTGAATAATTGGTCACAAAATATCTATTTTTTTAGGTATATATATTTGTGGATGAAAAAAAAAAAAAAAAAAAAAAAAACCTGGCTAATTTAAAAGAGAAATGCGTCAAATTAAAGGCATCGGAAAGTGCGAAGGACAGAACTTAGGTCCTTGAAGTCATCCGCCACAGAATTCGTGGGGCGCGACGTTCCCTGTGCCTATACTTTACTTTTACTTTCTTCCTAATGGCGATATCTTTCCAAAACTTGACCAGATCGGATGACTGACCACAGCATGTCTTGACAGTAATTCTGGAAGGAGAAGAGAATGTGGAACAGAAACCAATGAAAACGCAACCAGTCAACATGAGGATGCGGAAGGGAATAGGAGATGAAAGAAACTGCAAGATGGGATATTAATTTTTTTTTATGGTCTAAAATACAGATATTTCAGAAGAATCAAATAGTGGGATTTTGAAGCAGACAGTTCGTCTAAATCAGAATTTGAACCAGGGCCTACAAAAGCAGATATTCCTAAACGTATATCCCTTTCTTACACAGAATTCGCTGACCTTAGAATTGGTGAATCAGGCAAGAAAATTGCGTTAAGAGCTTCAAGATGCAGGGATTGTAACAGCAGAGGAGAAGAGTTTCGTCCTAGGTAAAGACAAGGTTAAGTGGCAGAAAAGGAAACTTTGTAAGAAGATATACGAGAAGAAATATCGTGGAACATGAAAAAATACAACCAATAATTTTATCGTAGAAAAGAAAAAAAAACGGGCTTTATAGAAAGCAGGCTACAAGCGGTACTGTCGAAAAACAAATCACATATTGCTATGGGCGTGCAAAATATACGTGTCGCTTTCTATGAGTCTTTCATGAACACCAAAAACGCAAATGAATAAACATTTAAGTACTCTATTACACTGTAAAACATTTGTGGTAACGTTACTCCATAAAATTGGTGGCAGCTACGATTTACACTTCATTGAGTAATTTTTCACTTACATAATGGTGTAATAAAAACATACAGTACTGGTGTAACATTGCAATGTTACACCGGTTATATCGGTTAAAATACTCCATCAAATTGGAGGCAGCAAGGCTGCCACCAGTTTTATGGAGTAACGTTACACAAATGTTTTACAGTGTAATCGAGTTCCGATCGAGTTAAAGGTCTTAGGTCAAGTGGTTCTACCATCTAGTTTATGCAGTTGATCTCGGTGTCGATCGGTGTCGGAGTGGAAGCTCGTTCGTATAAAGAATGCATATCAAATGTTGCAGTTCTTTAATTATTTTTTCTTCAAAGCAGGTTTATTCTAGTTTAGAAAATAATATAATGATTTTGCTATTGCTCCACAGTGACCATAAGGAGGTGTCAAATGACCCAAATATTCTGAAGCACATTCAGAGAACATCGTGATGATTGTTTCATCACAGCTTCTCCCATCTCCTATTTCGTTCTTCATCTTCATGACGACCGATTGCGTTTTTGTTGGTTTCTTCTCCACATTCCTTTCTCTCTATCCAGGATAACTGTCAAGACATGCTATAGTCTATTATCTAAATTTGTGCCTCTAAACGCATAAAAAACGGAAAAAGAGCAAAAAACATAATAAAGAAAAAAAATTGTCGAACGATTCAAACAATTGAAAGAAAAAGTGTTTTTTCGCCCATTCTACAACGCATCCTTTCGTAAGTATCGAAACAAAAGTATGAAGCCCATGATTTTCGTGTTACCCATTGTCTTAAAAATATTAGGACTGCTGTTTGAAAGAGAGGTCTCGGAATGTAAACAATGTCGTAACATATTTTTGAAAATGTAGCTCATGATGATATTCTGTAGTGAAACTATCTAAATATTTTATAGAACTGTGGCGGGTGCTCACTTATATTGTACTCAGCTGACCTATAATAAAGTGCCTCCGAAAGGATAATTATGCTTTCAGTTTAACAAACAAACTCTATTACCTCCAATCTATGGCAGAACGGCTAACGATGACAGCAAAAAATATTTTCTAATATATTTACTTCATTATTTATATACTAGATATGGAGTAGAATTGTGTTGATTAAAGTTCCTGAATTTGAAATTTATGAGTGACTTTCGATGAATATTCTAAGAAACTTATACAGAGAGATTTGTTGTAATGACCTCTGTTTTCGTTTGAATGTTACAAATATTCTTAACATATATACAATGCACATATACACACACATACCTATGTATGTGTGTGTATATGTGTGTATAGTGTATGTGTATGTATATAGATATACATACATACATATATATGCTATGTAAAAATATAAGATTCAACCATACACAAAGGGAAAAATGAAAATCAATATAAATATATAGCAACGCGTTTATATAATACTGTTAAATCGTATAATCCGTTATTTCATAAAATACCTAGTTATTTTATGAAATAACTAAGCTAAAGTGTGTAAAATTTTTGAATTTTACGATTTAGCTAGTTATTTTATAGAATAACGATTGTCTAACCGTTAAAGTATTGAAGACGACACGGGAAAGCCGTTTGAACCGATTGTAGCTGGTTTTAGTCATAGTTTTGAATCATCTATGGTTGTTTTGCAATCAGTGTTTATGCTATATTTCTCAGACCTCTTCTTCATTACTACTGTCATTGAAAGTGCATGTTTTGTCACTAAATGTGTATTGAACTTGCTTAAATTTGTAATCTGTGTATTTATGATAGCATTTCTCATTTGAAATTTTTACAGATATTTTTGAAACCTTTCTTTTTTCTTTTTTCTCTTTTCTCTTTTCCTTTTTTTTTTAACAATAAGTTCTAGAGTAATGAGAGATCAATCGGTAAATGAGAAACACTAATACAACAGTAATTGGAATCCTTGTTAATCCTTTTGTGTATGATGGGAAGTATACATCCCAATTTAATTTAAATTACCAAATACAACGTTGGCAGCAGAAAATATAACCAGAATTTTATATTTATAACGTATGTGAAGAAAAATCTTTTACTTATTTAAAAAAAAAAAAAAAAAAAAAAAAAAAAAAAAAACTCTTTGTTGAACCAGTTATCATTCAATCATTTCAAATTTTAACAATTAGAGTATTTTGCCCACGATAGGGTTAAATAAGGTTTTCACGATCTTTTTATGGGATCTTTTTTATCACCTCTTGCATTCTGTTACTTTGTATTACTGTTTAATTGATATAAAAATATTATATTATGCGTTCAGTTTTTATATATTATTTATCAAATCATCTATTAATAATTTGAAATATATTTTTCAAATTACTTTAGCTGTTTATCATCAGTCAGTCAAAAAAAAAAAAAAAAAAAAAAAAAAAAAAAAAAAAAAAAAAAGATTTGTTTTAGCGTTAAATTGTTTATTTGATACTTTAACGATTTGGTTATCGTTATTCTATAAAATAACTAGTTAACCCATTCGTGCCCATCACTTTTTGCGCAAACTTTATTCGGTTGACACCACTATTTTTAAAAGAACTAAGTTTAGTTCGTTAGTTACGAAAATGTTTCAATTAAATAAAATAAAGTTTGCTGTTCTTTATTACCGGTGTCAAAAACAGCGCTACATGCACCTTTTGAAGCGTCCCTACAAAGGGACGCTAGGCACTAATGGGTTAAATAATATAATTTTATAATTTTACATACTTTAACGGATTTGGTTAGTTATTTGATGTAATAACTAAGTATTTTATTAAATAACTGAATTATACACTTTAACGGTAACATATACATCAGGGAATAATTATCTCTTCTTTTTTGCATACCAGTATAACATTAGAGAAAATGTACTGTTAAAATGCAATATTTTTTCCGATTAAATAAAAAAATTTTCTCCGATTATACTGATATGCAAAAAAGTAGAGAAATATTATACCTGATATACATACATATTTATATATACATTATTTTTATGTATTTATACATACAGGGTGTCCAACAAATAACACCCTGATTTCAAATTTAAATTTCTCAAAAACAAATATCGATAGAATTATGCGGTAATCGGTTTGATTATTAGAAAAGCTGTAAAAATCTTATACAGAAGTTTCGAAGGGTGGATATTTTAAAAAGTTTACGTTCTGATTGCAAAGAATGCTTGACTTAACATTTTTCTTGCTTTAAATTGCTTGGTTTGAATGAGATTTTGGGAGGACAACGCCATATTTTAAAGTTTTTTGGAACAAAATTTTTGGAATTTCAGAAATTTCCAAAACTCTACTCAGACTTTTAAACTTTACTCAGAAATAAAAGAAACTTGCAGTCTTCAGTTAAAAATTTTGCTGGACATATACATATATAAATACTTTTACAAATATAACCAAAGTAACATACACACATATATGTATTTATATCGTGCGTGTTTAAGATACAGGTTAATAAGCATAGTATTATAAGTAAGGTATTATATGACACCTTAATAATAATTGTCAAAAAATTTTCAATGTTAATAATGTTACAAAACACATTTAAAATTGTTACATATGTACTGTAGAGGTCTGCACGGGCCGAAATTTCCAGGCCTGAGCCCGGCCCGAAAGTTAAAATTTCGGCCCGAGGTCAACCCGGTCCCGAAAAAAGTTTAAAATTCGGCCCGAACCCGGCCCGGCTAGAGTAAATTCCTACAAAACATTGATCTTTACTCTTACGGAAGAGTTCTGACCAAAAAAACTTATATTAGTCTTTTTTTCCATGTTTATAATCTCCATTTATGCAGAATTACCGTAGGCTGCGATATTTAAGCTTTTAAATGAATCTTTGTTTGTTGTATGTAAATGTTTCAGTTATCATTAGTATTATTAATCCATATTCCATGTAATGGAGACAAAAAAAAAATCTAAAAAATGGTATATGATAAAAGTAAATTTTCCTAAGATGGAATCGCTGTGGAACGAAAAGAATACGTTCCCTTCTTAACAGATGTAAATGTTTAATATACTTTTTTTCTCGAGTATTGTTGCATTCATTTTGAATGGTGAACATTTTAAAAGAAACTTTCAGTCTTCAGTTAAAAAAAAAAATTCCGTCATAATCATGTTTTTTTTTTCTTAATATGTGTTTAACTCTATTTTAAAACGCCTAGTAATCTAAGATTCTTTAAAAGGAATAAATTCTAATGTTTAATTGTAGAATAACGACGGCTTAACAGTATATGCCTTTTTTGCAAAAATTTTTGGACAAAGCCAAATATTACTGATTTATAAAGAGTCGAGAAAAGGATTTTCATGTAGGAAGATTCAACAGGAACTGATTATTTTTGGTCCGTGAAAACTAGAAAGAATGAAATCAGTCTCGGTTTCGTACGGAAAAAAAAGTTATGCCCGGCCCGATACTCCAGCAAAACAATTAAGGCCCGAGCCCGGCCCGCCCCGGAAAGATTAGTGACTAGGTCCGGCCCGGTTCGGCCCGAATGCTATTATTGGAAATCGGCCCGAACCCGGCCCGTGCAGATCTCTAATGTACTGTGTCATACATATGTAGTAAAATACTTAAATATTATTACTTTTAAATTACTTATAAATATCGAAAATAATTTGATAATAATATTGTACCATGAAATCAGAATAATATTTTGTGCATCGTATAAATAATATACCTTTCCTTTTTGTTGACAGTTTTTCATATTTCTAAAAAATATTTAATTACGCTTTGTTGTTGTTTTACATATGCTTTGCCCAACGAATAAATTATTTTAATCTTGACAGTATTTAGAAAAGAATATTTAATCTCAATAATTAAGTCTCAGCAATAAACAGGAATTTCACTTAAAATAATAATAAAAAAATAAATAATACTATTATATTCTCGATATATTTCAACAAATGGTATAACATCTCGACAGAAAGTTTTTAAAAGCACTTTCGAGAGACTTGAAAGGAAGAAAAGGGAAAAGAAATGTATAGATTTTTCATTACGTTTTATTGCAGCTGTCACGGGGAATCAATGCTGGGAAAATCTTCAGAAAAGCCTTAAAATAAATATAACTCAAGTTTTGGGAAATTCGTAATATTTATTTTAATCCTTAGTTTCTTAACTTATTGTTTAATCTTTAACGTAAGTGTGAAGTGTGAAATATTAGAGGTGGAATCGTAAGTGAGATTCTTCAAATAATGATAATGTTGATGTGAAAAGTGCACATTTTCCAAATGAATAATTTTCGCATTTCAAATTTAATAAAGGTTTTACATCGGATATTTCCAAGAATTAACGGATGGGATTACAATGAAACAACAATGTTCACTTTCCGATTTTTTATTTTTTTCACTATTACTTACAAATAACATTCAATAATTTAGTATAAGTTTATTAGTCTCTTTTAAGAGTCCATTGGTTTCATAATCTTTATATATATAGAGAGAGAGATACGGCATATTAAACGATATGTAAAAATTGAGAACAGTGTTTATTGTAAAATAAAATCTAATGTATTATATGAAAGTTTAAACAATAGATTGCGAGAAAGCAATTAAATGTACATTTCACTCATGAAAAGAATTATGATAAATATATCAAATTATATCAAAAATGGCTCAAAAAATTATGTTTTGAAATAATATTTTTTTAAAGTGTTTACACTGCACAATAAAAACTATTAAACGACATAGTAATTTTTTGTAATGACTTTAATAGTTTACAGATAATTTATAGAGAAAGTCCAAAATTGTACATCAAACGTATCAAATGAGGTGCGTTCGTACTATAACAAAGTTTTGAAAATATTCAGATCTTGATGTAATACTATACAGTACTCCGGATACTGTATTGTATTCGAAATCTTTTGCGTGTCCCTGTAAATATTACCAGCTTTCTATTATAATGGATGTAGCTTGTAGTAATACTCAGTAACTTATATCAATTTCATAAAATGTGAAGCAGTTTAAAATAATTAAAACGTGCCTCAAACAATGTTTCCCTTATACCATAGCAAAGGGAACTTTTGTAAGGTAAATAAATAAAAAAATATTTTTTGCACCACAGATAGTACAGAATGTATAGTTTAATATGTATTTCACAGATGATATCAATTTTATTATGTTCGAAAGTATGTAACACCATTAAAATGCTCTTGAAACTACTATTGCTATTGGCAGTAATGTAACGGAATGCTTTTGATGCTATACATCCGATTTTCATAAAATTTGAAATGACAAAATTATGCTGCAATTATATATATTAATTTCCAAATGACTCGACTGGGTAGATTTTGCGTTATTATGTGCGGACAGAATGACGGACAGTCAGACGGATTGATGAACTGAACGACGACTATGGATGTTACGTATTTATATAATGGAGGACGCAACTAAAAATATCATCCGATCACACTGTAAGTTGTATCAACAAAATATGTTAGAACCTCCCCGCGATAACGAATCAGAACAAAAACCGACTTCACAGTCTTAAATGCATGCTATTATATATAAGTGACACATAATAGTTCAATATAAGCCGAAACTGATGTTAATCAATTGAAATGAAAAACTTCTTTAAAACACTATAAAATAAATTAAATTGCGCAAGGTCTTTCGAAAGAACTTAGTCTTTCTTCGTCAGGAGTGAAAAGACGTGCGTCTATTATGAATGTAGCGGCACGACTTAGTTGCTTAGCGGCGCGGCTTAGTCGTGTCACTACATTCATAGTAGACGCACGTCTTTTCGCGCCTGACGAAGAAAGACTAAGTTCTTTCGAAAGGCCTTGCGCAATTTAATTTATTTTATGGTGTTTTAAAGAAGTTTTTTCCCTTCAACATAATAGTTCACCAAAATACCAATACAAAGTGTCAAATAGCATGAAACTCACATAATTTCTGAATTATATTATGCATTTAAGGGGTAATATAACCTTCTTGCCTATAAAACAACTTTTATCTTTGCAACGTACTATATTGTGCAACACAAATTGTCAGACTTTGCCATTCAGTAAGGTAACAACAACAATGACAACATATAATACTCAATCAATAATAACACTAATATTGCTAACTTCCAATTTTCTTAAAGTGAAACAAGCCTGTTTTGAGTCAGTAAGTTTATTTAATAAAATGTATTATTTATTTATTTGATTTCCTTTATTAGTAAAATTTCTGATTTAAATTATGTTTACGTGACTTGGAAAAAAATTGGAAGCCTGCAGCTAATAATAAAAAGTATCTAATAATAATAGCGATAATGATAATTATTAAATTTACAGATAAACTAGTTAGATATGGCATTTCCAAAGTTTTCTTCTATCTCATATATGTTTATACTTCCGGAAAAATGCATCATAGCAGCGCCACCGGTTAGGTCATTTATACCAAAACCTACTCGGAAACAACATATGTCAACTTCTAATTAAATCTAAAATTTGATGAAAATGCGTGTATTAGTCCCTGAGATTCAGCTATTGTGGAAATCTTTAAAAAATCTGTATAACAGTGCCACCTGTTGGGCGATGTACACCAAAAACAATCCAGGATCAATTTTTATCAGGTACTAATTGAATCTGAAGTTTGATGAAAATCCATGCATTGGTTCTTGAGGTACAGTTACTGCGAAATTGTTAAAACCATAGCATAGTAGCGCAACCTATACTGCGATTAGCACCAAAAACTAAACAGTAATCTATACACTGAGAAAAAAAATATACCTCCTTCAACTAGAATGAATAGTTAGTCACTTTCTGAATACCTAAACTAGAACTATAGATGAAGAATCTATGCGAATAGGTTAAACAACTAAGCTGAATAGATGAAATAACATACCATTTCTAGTCTCTCGTTTTCTTGGTGACAAAACGATATTGAATCATTTCAGTAACGAAAAATACTCGCTTAATTTCAGGAATGGTTTCATAAACTAGAATTATAGTTTTTAAATCAAACCTCTTGTGTTCGCATTTATTTGTAGAGATTTTTAAATAAATTGGACAACGAGATTATGGGAAAATGCTTCGGAATTCTAGTAGGAGACTCTAGAATTCTAAAACTAAGTGAGTTAGAATTTATAGGGATGACATGGAACTATTTTTTCTAAAGCCACAATTCAGATTCTAGATGCCAGAACTATATTTTTCTCTCAGTGTATCAGAGACTAACTGAATCTGAAGATTGATAAAATTTCGTGCATTAAATATTGAGATAGAGCTTTTGCGGCAATCATGAATAATTCAGCATAGCAGCGTTGCCTCTTGAGCAATTTACGCAAAAAATTAATCAGCACCAAATTATATCAAGGACTTACTGAATCTAAAATCTTATGAAAATCGGCGCATTAGTTCTTGAGATAGTTCGTGGAAATTGTGAATAATGAATTATAGCAGCATCACTTCTTGAGCGATATACACAAAAAACTAATCCATTCCAGTTTATATCAAGGTCTGATTGAATCTGAAATTTTGTGCATTAGTTGTTGAGATAGAACGCCCACAAAATTTTTGTCACATACAGACTCACAGAGTGACAGACAGACTGACATACAGAAATTTTCTAAAGACCATCATATCGTGTTCCGAACTTTCAAAATCATATAAATCTATCGAAAACCGGAAGTCGAAATTTTTCACTAATCCAATACTTTCTCCTTGTGAAGAAAGGAAAAAGTTAATAGATAAATTAACTCATCACGAAAAATTAATCTTCTTTTTAAAAATGTTTCACATTTGATGCATAAGTATTTTCTGACGGCATTACAGACCTTTTATAATTCCTATACCATTTATGTGATGCCCATCCTTTATCAATCAAAGGAACTCTCCCTATTAACAAAGAACTTTTCTCATTTATTCTTTGCTATGATTAATGAGTTTTCATCTGATCAACTGCTATAATCCGGATAAAATTATTGACAGAAATGAATTGGTTTTGTTCTTTCTTTCCTTTTCATAACGTCAAGAGTTCAAAAAACATTTCGTCATCTCTGACAATTTGTTAAGCTTATTACCTGAAGACTAGAAACTGTTTATATCTTAAATTTATCAGTAACAAAGCTTTATTTATTTCACTACGGACTTTTCTGAAATCAACAAAAATGTGCTGGCCAGTTTTAGATGGCTGTGAAAAATCGATTGATATTTTATTCTTCATACGACAATCCTAAACATTGCATTGTTTGAACTTTTATACAATATGAAATAGGAAAAGAAAAGATGCATTTGAGTGAAATCTGTTTAAAACTACATTTTTGAAAAATTTTATGTGAAATTACAGAGGATCTATGGGTAATCCATTATCTTAAGTCTTATGTAAATTTTCAGAGATTTGAAAAAGCGAGATTCAGTTAAAAACCAGAGAAGACCAGCGAATAAATTTAGAATAGACTCTCTAAATCGACATCTTTAAAAATACACAAGACTCTGTAAATTTACTTTTAATTATAACAATTTAATTTAGTTCTTAAAATCAGTGAACCATTCAAACTTTAGTGAGCTTCAACGAATATGAATTTACTTAACTGAATAAACTTAACCGCGGTATCATTAAACTTTAACACAATTTGTTTCTATCCGTCCAGGAGTTTGAACCCGAGACCTCATGACAGTGGAAGAACACTTTACTGACTGACAAGGAAGGTCTCCATACTGGGCATACTCAGATTTTTTTGAAAAAAAAAATACGAATTAAACTATTCATGTATATAATAAAGGATCAGTGAAAATTAGCGGAGGAATTGCATTAGAAAACATGTAAAAAAATAAAATACTTTCTAATATTTGGCGTGAAAAGACCAAAGTGTCACACGATTTGGCGAGCAGAACTTTTCCCCGCCAAAAGCAAACGATTTTAATGCAACTGAAAACTTTGTATTTTTAGAATCCGCGTAAATTTAAACATAAACAATGAGAGAGTTTATATATATATATATTAAATTGCATATGTATATAGTATTTGTTGCTGTAGTTATTTAATTTATCTCTGGAAAAAATATTTTCATATGTAAAAATTTTTTTATTTAGTAAAATTATTTCCATACAATTAAGCGTATTTAAAAATAAAAGTCAGGTGTTTCCATAGCAACAAAATTGAATTGGCATTGCTCAACAGGACTTTGAACTTGAAACAATTTTAATTAATTTAAATTTGAATTTCGTTTCAAATCTCAAATTTTGATGGTTAAATTTGAATATAAATACATATAAATATCAATATAACGAAATTATACTTAAAACAAACTAAAACAGACAAAACCAAAGATATTTAATTTATCTAAACACATTGAACATGAAACTTTTTTTCTTTAAAATGCATTGGACATGAAAAACAAAAGCATTTTTTGAAATTGCTTTTCATCGCCAACCGATGATAAATTGCCAAATAACGCAATTTTCATTATTTTTTTACGGACAGGGTATGGAAGTTCCGCCGAAAATATTTTTACAAACGTATATATCCTCATGAGAAGAACATTTTGTAATTTTTCAGATTTTTCGGAGTATGTCCGTATGGAGACCTTCCTTGTGAGCAATAAGAGCTTTTGCTATGGGGTACGTATAAGTATAAGTACGAAGTATACATTTTATGATTCAGTGGGGTAAAATCCCCATTAAATTTGATGAGATGATTTTTTCCTTTCAAAATTATTTTAAGTTTTAGAAAAACAATTTTTAACCTGAATTTTCTTCTTTAATGATTCTGTAAAAATTGCAAAATAATTTTAAAAGTATGTATTTTGTATTACCAAATTTAAGAAACATAAAAATATCTTTAATTAAAGACATGGAAATCCCTACAGGGAATTAATTATAAGATAAGGGAAATGTGTGTAAAATGATGACTGAGAAATTCAATAGAATGCATTTAACCGGGAACTAGTGTACTTTTACAGAAAGTTTTACTTTTTTTCTGCGTTTTTACAGAAAATTTTGATAGTGTATAGTTCAATTTAATGACATTTTAAATATTTTTGAAGCATAAGTTTTTTTTAACTACTATTTCAACAATGACTATTTATTCATTGTGCATGTTGTACATATAGAAGATTGCACCAATATTATGAATTAACTTGTGGTAGAGCTATCACAAATGATAATTAATTTCTAACTATAAAGATACTGCACTTTTGCGCTTAATTGAAATCTTTTATCAAGAAGTTATTTTGCATTGAGCATAAAATTAATATTATTTTAAGATAAGTCAATCCTTCACATAAAATGTGGGTCGCATGGCTGACATCAGGATAATATTTTGGTTAAGTATCTTGATCGCTGTCTCTATAAGAAAAATATAGATTCAAAATATTCTCTTTCGAAGTTCAAAGGCTGATTCTTAATTGCCCTCTTTGGATCTCTAATAAGTTCGATAATTTTTAAGTTTATTTTTTGGTTTTTGAGGCTTCTACCAGACCCTTGTTGTTAAATT
This sequence comes from Maratus speculifer, assembly GCA_964019185.1. Lineage (NCBI taxonomy): Eukaryota > Metazoa > Arthropoda > Arachnida > Araneae > Salticidae > Maratus > Maratus speculifer. Next base: position 54,544,497 of record OZ025291.1, read on the forward strand.
TGGTTTTGTTTAATACTCATTTGCGTAAAGATATAGTCAACTGTCACAAGAGAGCCTTTCACACGATATGCCTTTGACGACTTCTAACATCGAATGTTTTATTAAAAATAAAACACTTGGCAGCAGGGAGATAAGGATATGTTCAATCGTTACTCTTAAGACCATTAGAAGAAAGTTTCGTAAATACTTCCAATTATTTTATTACAAAATATAATTACCATAAAAATTGATATAACTAGCTAAGTACCATTGTGTTCCATTTACGTAACACATATCTAATGTGTAAGAAAAAGCATTTAACTTGTATATATACTAAATCAAAATTTTGTTAGTCTTATGACACTCTGTAAGAGTAACAAAACTTCGATTTATTATATAGTAAATTTCAAGTAAAATGCTTTTCGTTCCAAATTCGATGTATTTTTTGTGAATGGAACGCAATAGTATTTAACTGATTTTATCAACTTTTACATCATTTATGTTTCGTTATAAAATAATTGGAAGTATTTACCAAAATTTCCTGTAATGGTCACAAGAATAACGAATGAACATCCCCATATCAAATGTATTGAATTGTAACGATGGTCCAGCAATGGGCACAGTTTTGAAGATGTCTCCTCAAATTGAGTAAGGGTTTAAAGGTTAACCAGTTTTTCAGACCAACACACTTAACAAGTTTTTAGACCAGCGGGATGTTCAACTTTTATTGAAAGGCAGCCATTATTCTTATCATGGTCTCTGATAGTTATAAATCAAAATGCATTACTTACATGATGAAATTTCGAAGGCTGAAAATATGTGATTTAAAAAAAAGTCTGTTATCACGTAATGCATTTCTAAGCACTGAAAATGAAATTTTATACTGAGTTTCAAAAATACTTTACAGAATACATTTTGCACAAACAAAGCAAGTTATGATCACGTGATCTGAAAAAAAGCTCTCTTTTCTGAAGTAGCATTTAAAAATAGTGCCATTACGCGCTACAAACTACTAATGTTTTGCATCTCGTTACTCACTATAATCCATTTTTCGAAATGTTTTGAGGGTTATGCAATAAAATTCTAGAAAGAAGAGATACTGCTGTAGTTCTGCTATTTATAGCATGCAACTTCCGATTCCAACCACTGATCCACTTCATTATGCGTGATCAAAATTATATATTAAAAAAATATGGGTACTACTCTGTTATCCCGTCGACCGATTTCGCCAAATTGTACAAATCGCCAAACTAATAGCCACGTTATACATATTGACGTAATTTTTATTTTAAATAATAAAAAAACAAATACTTAGTAGAATATTAATAAAAATACAAATAAAAAACCGAAATAAAAATCCCTTAATGACGTTTTAAACAAGTGTATAGTATTTAATGCCATTGAATTGACATTGACGATCATCCATTATTGGCATTTAATCATATAATTTGGCGATAATATTTTGGTGCACGGGATAATAGTGTAATACCAAAATATGTATATATACAGAGGTAGAGAGAGCGTGAGCGAAAACTTTAACATTGAAATGGGCAATATAATTTAATATAAATATAGTAAATATTACAGTAAATACGAGATAAAGTAAATTATTCTATTTTATCTTAAATAAACATTAATTGTTCTAACATAAGTTTCAATTAGTCTTTTAGAAATGACAATACTAATTTACATTTAACTGGGTTTAATTCTATGGTGATTTCATCTATTGGAAATTGTTATTAAATTGGATGCTAAATATACAGTTTTTCTAACGAAATCTCAAAATTTTTTTAAGTTTCGAGATCACTTTCATGAAATATAAGTCAATTACAGCATCAAATCCATAATTATTAATCACGTTATCATAATATTTTTCAAATATAACCTCTAAAAAACAATTTTTCATTTTCTCAAAGAGAAAAAGTGTTTGGTCTTACCGAGAAAAGCAATTTTTTCCACATACCAAGCACTGTAATTCAAAATTGTTTCAATAACCGCTTGATCTAAAGGCTTATTTTCTTTTTTCACATAACGGCACATTGAAACATTCGCATAAGAATTCCACAAAGAACATAAAAAAAAGCATTATTTGATAAAAAACAAAACAAGTGTGTAAGTGTGATCGCAGATTCCACAGAGGGTTTCGTTTAATATTTCTTTCAAAACACTTTATCATTAAATTAACAAACGAAAAACGGTTTTTCGGTGCTATTTTGAGATTTCTTCACCAATCGCGCCAACCAGAACGAGTATAACCCCCCCCCCCTAATGCTACCTTGATCGCTTTTTTTATTATTATTGATTTCTCTATCTGAATCTGCATATTTAGTGAAGATACGCAAGTAAATAAAATTATGAATAAAAGTAAAATATTATAAATCTTAGCATAAATTTATGGAGACCAAACTAATCACCAGAGGTGGCTCTTAATTTAAATGAGCAATAATTTAATAAATATAAAAAATATTTCATTTCGCGTGTCAAAATAGATGATATATATATCATTTAATGTATGAAATAAAAACAAATTAGCACGTTTTTTACGTGATCTATTTAATCTATTAATTTATGTTACATACATAATAATTTTATTTAAACTTACGTGCTACAACTAGAAGAAAAGGAAATTTCAGTTTTGAAATTTACGCTACTGCAAATTTTAAGCTTCTAAATGTTGCACATTTTGAATTTTTACACAATCGTATAGGGGAAAAAATGTATTTTTAAATGTATTTTGTTTAAAAGCTGTATCTCAATTTATTTTTGAGATATTAATTTTTGTTGTTGTTTGTAATAACAATTTTGTAATTGTGGCAACAGAAGTACTCCACCTCTCTTAAAAGTAAAGGGTAAAAAATGAAATAATTTTTATATACATTTAAACCTGCGAGGCAACAATTAAAAGAAAAAAAAAACAACAACAAAGTGAACTGATGATTTAAAAAATAATATTAAAGTCTAGTCTTTTTCAAAATTTTATGATTTGTTATATGACAAGAGGTATTCAGCTGTAAGTATACAAAATTTTAATGCTTTGACTTGTATAATTTTTGTGTACGGACTGTGTGACAGACAGACAGAGGACAGAGACGAATAGGGTTTTGTCAGATGAACGAAACCGTAAAAAGTACACAAACATCTTGCTTTATGTTTGTGTTTTATGTAAAGATGATGTTATTATATTAAAATGTACTCATAGTATTGATTTTCCTTAAAAATTAGTTTCTTGAAATGCATTATAATGCTATATAAATTCCGAAAGGGAAAAATCATTATTATTTTATCATAACGTGAAACAAAGTATTTAACTACAAATGTAGTAGATAATAATAAATTTCACATAACTGAGTTATGTACATGAATGCAGATGTGTTAATGCATAAAAGGATCACTTTAATGCTCTTCAGTTTTTCCTCGAGTAGTGCTGACAGGTATGAAAAAATCAACATTTAACATCTAGATGCAATGGTGTCATATTTCAAGGTACAAAATCCTAATACTGCTTTTTTTAAATATAATATTGCTAATTTGCTTCTTTTTAATAATTTTTGTATTCATTACAAGCTACAAATTTTAAATTAGATTAAGAGCAGGTCTATTCTCTGAACGGTCTATAGTCTTAATATCAGACTTCTTTCAGATAGGTATGCACCTAAAGGGGAAAAAAGTAAAAAAAAAATATTTTAATAATTTATTTTTTGTTGTGGTTATAAAAATTTGTAAATTATACAATAAAATAATTTATGAATAAATTATATTCTGTTTACCAATTTTGATATAAAGCAGAATATTAAATCTTGTTAAAAATGCTTTAAAATTATTTTAAATAACTGGGTTTAAACATTACTTTGAGACACCAATGAAACTAATGTTAAGTAATAATTTTAGTCATCCCATTAACATCTGTTTTCACTGATATCTTAAAGGAGTATTTAAAATCAGTTACAAATTAAAATAATTTCAAAGTGCAGGAAAGTGCATTTTTTAACAAAACTGATTACTCTTTCGTACAGCGAAACTTTTAAGTCGAAAATAATTTATTCAAAAAAAGATTTTCTTGTGTTATTTGCAAGTTTTTATTTCCGCAATGTAGAATAAATTAATATTTTCCGACCCATTTCTCCACTCTGGATGCAGACCAATCTGAGAAAATCTGATATTAAAGGTATGGAATGACCTACAAATAGTCCTGATTTTAATCAAATTCAAAATTTTTGGCTTGTAATGAGTGCTAAAAAGAAATAGGCTACCAAGATTAATTTAAGGGAAAACACTATTAAAGTTTTGTAACATGAAATTGGACGCCATTAAATCCTGAAATTGATTTCTTGGGCACCGAATCCCAGCAAGGCTGTAAATGCCGCTCTTGGAAAATTTAAAAAGTAAGTATTAAAGTGATCCTTTTACGCATGACCACAACAACATTCTTGTAACATAACTCAGTAAAGTGAAATTTATTATTATCTACTGCAATTGGCTTTAAGTACTCACTGTTAAAAGTGAAGGTGACAAACCGGTGCCATTTGGGACCCGGAGGTGAAAAGGCCCTAGGGTCCATTGGAATCCGGGGCATTTGGAACCATAGGGAGCCATAGGGGCTTGGATACGTGGTTGCAGTGCGGAAAGGTCTCTTACTGGGTGATTGGAGCTAAATAAGGTGCCATGCACTTCGTATTGGCAGCAATGTGGCACCTCATCCAGTGACTGGAACCATGCGCATGCGCTGTGACGTGTGTCTTTCTGTTTTCTGTGACGGCAAGTAAAATCTATGGCTATGAGTGAATGAAGGTGAGCTCGATGGCCAAGCGGTTAGAACGCTGAGCTTGTAATCAGACGTTGTGAGTTCGAATCCTTCGACGGCCAAAAGTCTGTTTGTATATTTTTTATTTTTTTATTATTGGACACTCTGGATTAAGGGTGCCACCTTTTCACCCTAATTAAAGGTGTCATTCTGGCTCCTTTAGGGGTGTCACCAGTGAGACAAGCCTTTCACCCCTAAAAGGTGCAATGTGTCACCATTAGTTTTAACAGTGCTTGGTTCCATGTTTTAACTAAATAGGGCATTTTTCCCTTTTGGACGTTATTCAGCATAATTATGCATTTCAAGAAATTAATTTTTATGGCAAATTACTAATGCATGTTTATCTCAATGTAACAACATCACCTATACATGAAACACAAACATAAAACATGTTATTTGCACACTTTTCCATTATTTTACAGGTGATGCAGTTTTTTTGCCCGCCACAGTAACTAAGAATTCATTGTGTATCACTATTTCAATTTATTTACGTTATAGCTATAGGTCTATATGAATATTTATACTTACTAATCTATTCATTTTTTACTATTTTCATCTGTGGAAATATTTTCTCTTTATACAAAAATGCTTCTTGACAAATTATAAGACTTTATTTTAAGACTTTATATAGCAAGAACCGACTCTCGATGCCTATCACTCTATCAATCAAAGCATCCCTCCCTGTTCACAAAGAACTTTCTTATTTACTCTTTGCTATGATTAAAGAGTTTTCATCCAATCAAACGCTCTAATCAGGATAAAATGATTGATAGAAACGGCTAAAAGGTTTTATTCTTTTCATCCATTTCATAGCCTTGGGAGTTCAGAAGTTTTTTTTTTCATCATCTATGACAATCTGATTTTGTTGACTTAAACTGATTGCCTATAGTAGGAACTATTTCTTTCTTCCATTTATGTTTTTTTCACAATATTTTTCGTTTTAGCAGCCAACTTCTTTCTATAATTAAATAAAAAATGTTTTTACTCAGTCTTTGAATCAGCATTTCATTTTTTTCTTTTGTTTTTCGAACTAACAAACTTCGTTATCTTGGCGATAAAAACAGAAAAAGGAAATTAAGAAAACGTAAGGCTAATATATATAAATATTTAAAAAGAAATCATGTGTGTAAAAATAAAAGAAAAATATAATAAAAAAATTAAAATCCCAAAATTGAAAACGCAAGTATTATAGACTATGAATAACTTATGGATACGGTTAGATAAGCTTCATAAGAATAATGCATAGTATAAATGTACTATTTTGTCAAATATTGTCGGCATTAAGCCCCAAGAAATGACCATATTACGCAACTCATACCCATAACGTATCGAAATAACACTACATGAAAGAAATTAAGATAACCAAGAAATAAATAAGATTGACTGGATAAAATATATACACATAGAAAACTAATTTAATATATTTCTGTTATTTTTTATGAAAAAAGCATGTAAAGCGCTGATGGCTCCACTGATAGTTTTCGAGAAACACTATCATCCTAAAGGATGGCTACTTCAACGACAAAAGTTCTGGCCAATCAGATTTCGGGATTACAAAACCTTGTTGGAAAAACTAAAATATGTACTTGTCGAATTTGCTCGATTACACCGAGATCAAGGAGGATTCGAAAAAATTTTAAATGCAAAAATGGCGTTTTTTTGTCTGTAGAATCCGAATCTGTAATAAAAAGAGGGAAGGAGTGTCATTCAATACTTCAAAGTCAGACTCCCCTGTGATCCAAAGGCGGCCGGCTGTGGGTGTCATATCTGATATTACTGCATAGCCTTTTTAAAAAATATTTAAAACATTTTTTTTTGTTTTTCAATCTGATATGTGTTTTTCAAGTTACTCGTCCATTTTCAGACATTCCCGATACCCTGTATATATTGATACTTTCATGAATTACAAAATACATTCCTATTAAAGAAAACAAAAGCCATAATTTATACAGTTTGATTCAGATTCACCCTTAACTTCGAAATGAACATATGTATTGTTCACAACCTTATCAAAATTAAAGGTTTTCTCAATGAGGCGCAATAAGCGAATTTCGGTCAGTGAAACTGCGTGCACTATCAGTCAATTACATTTAGAGATATGGAGCGTCTAGTTTTGCCTAGTTAGATGTATGTGTTACTCCTAACATTATCATGACATAGTAACATTTCAACGATTAAATGCATGTCCCTTAAAAATATCATAAAAATATCAAGTGTCTTAAAATGGACTGGCTGATTTTAAAATTCAATAAATAACGTAAGTTAACAACCATCAAACAAAATAATATAATAAGGTTATATAAAATACCAGGAGATTTATTTTATTTTACCTTTTAAGTGTGATTCTCGATTTTAATTTAAATAGATGGCGTTGCAAGTAATAAAACGTAAATCCAAGACCAATTTTTTGGCCTATTTCTTCTCTCAATATTCATGCGAAACAAGGAGGTTAAATATTGGGAGTTGTTCTTAGTTGCCAATGCAGTGTTCTTAGAGACCCTAAACCATATATATTTAAATTAAGTGAGAGAGGCCAAAAATGTCCGAATTTAACACCTACTGCTTGCAGCGCACTATCGCTGCTATTTTGAATTTAAATCCACAGTAAAAAAAACTTATGAAATATTACATAACCTTCCTGCAGGAATATCTTTAACAGCTATCACTATTTGCAAGTTATTGAAATTTAAAACCAATTAGTCCATTTTAGGACACCCAGTATGTTTATTATTATAAATTTGTGAACAAAAATCCAAATTGGAATAGGATTTAGGCATTCTGTAGTTTTGATTGAATAAATAGATTATGACCATGATATTCAATACAAAAACTGTTTGTTGTAGCATAATATACTACTCCTTTATAAATTCACTTTGTATATAAAACAAAATTAACGGGTAAGTTCAACCGAAACCAGTTTGCTCTAATTTAATGTAATTAGTACCTCTGATGTTGTTTACTTTTATATCCCTATTATATTACACCAAGCTCCATCTCAATAATTATTAATTTTATGCATAATTTTTGAATGTTTCAAAACATGGTTATAGATATTAAAATTTCAATATTATTAGTTCAATACTATACCAGCTTTAAATTCAATACTAATGCAGTAAAATTACAAGAAAATGAACAAATGTTTACTTTCTTCTATCTTCAATAGAAGCAGGCTATTCGTAATTCCAAGCCGACTATTCGCAAATAGCTAATGTACGACAGAATAACGAAAGAAAATCTGATTTTAATAAATATCATGATCGAGATAATTTTATTCCGATTAATTGATTGAAGAAGAAATTTAAGAGGGAATTTAAAGCTGGTATAGTATTGAACTAATAATATTGAAATGTTAATATCTATAACCATGTTTTGAAACATTCAAAAATTATGCATAAAATTAATAATTATTGAGATGGAGCTTGGTGTAATATAATAGGGATATAAAAGTAAACAATATCAGAGGTACCAATTACATTAAATTAGAGCAAACTGGTTTCGGTTGAACTTACCCGTCCTCGGTGCTCAAACTGAAAACTGAGCACTGAGGATGGTAAGCTATATGCTACCGAAACAGGTTTGCTTGTAATTTAATAGAATTAGTGCCTCTAACGTTGTTTACTTTTATATTTATATATATAAAAATCTATATAAGATAGTAATATATCATTATGTTAATATATATTACATATAAAATATTAGTATATTATCATATTAATATATTATCATAGGTGCTCCAAATTCTCTGGACACCGGCATTTTAAAATACTTTTTTGTTGCTTTATTTAATGGCCGAATAATTTGTGACAAAATACTGCAAAATAAACTGTAAGTTATTAGTGGCACCCAAAGAATTTGGCGTCCCGATTTACGAGGGACACCTGATAACACTAGTTATGAGTGAGAGTAATTTCTCAAGTGCAAAGGGTTAAAATAAAAATAAATAAAAATAAATTTATAACTGCAGAACAAAAATAAAAATAAAAAATAAAAAATAAATAAATAAATAAAATAAAAAATAAAAATAAAAATAAAAAAATAAAAATAAAAATAAAAATAAAAATAAAAATAATAAATAAATAAATAAATAAATAAATAAATAAATAAATAAAACAAAATTGTAAGTTAGCAAATTGCAGTGACTTTTAGGAAAAGGGTATTTTTCAACTCAAAATTTAAAGACTTATAAATAATTCTATATTTAAATTAATAATAATAATAATAAACATCATTTTTAAGATGATTAAAACAAATCATATATTACGTATGCCGTGCATTACACATTAGTATCCATAGAAAAAAAAATAATAAAAAAACAATAATTAAAGATAGACAACTTTAACTGTTTAAAATGTGCATTTTAGGTAGATTTCGTATGAAATACTACCTATTGCATTGTCTCCCATGTTGGAATTTCTGAAAAATTTTTGCGGATCTACACGAATCATGACTCCTAGACCCCAAAACTACCATCAGTAAAAAAGTTTATATATATATATATATATATATCTATCTATCTATCTATCTATCTATCTATCTATCTATCTATCTATCGGTGTATATCACTTTCTTCTAGACACGATAACTTCCATAATTATGCTCAGATCTTCATCAAACTTTTACATAAAATCAAGGGGCATAAAATCTCGGTTAAGTTCGTTAATGGGCAAAATCGGACCAAGGGGGTCAAAGTTAGGAGGGTTTTTGTGAAAACAGAAAAAATGCGATAACTTTTTAATTAAAATAGATATCGAATCGGTTTAAAGTTTATATTACTTCTAAAAGATGAGGAAAAAGTTTATGCGTGACAGATTTTTGATAAAGTTAAAAATGGGCTCAAGGGGCGAAAAAAACATGGTTTTTGGGAGAAAAAAAATCATAACTTCGTCAATTCTCAAGATATCAAATCCAACTAAATTTTATATAAATGTACTCAATATTATCTAAAACTTTTGTATTTACAAGTTTTTGATAGGACCAATTTTTACCGATGAAAAAAATTAAAAACGAAAAGAAAAAGGGGGGAGGAAAAAGAAAAAACCCATAACTTACTCAATTCTTAAGCAATTAAATCTAATTAAATTTATTTTACATCTTCAGAATAATATCTACAACTTTTATATTGACAAGTAGAACCAATTCTTATAGCAAAAATAAATTAAACAAAAATAGGAGTTGGAGAAAAAACCTTAAATCCAAACTGCTTATATTCTGACTCATTTTAAAATTCATTTTTGATTTTAAACGCATCCAAATGACAGATCCTCTTATTTAGCAACTATATAATGCGACTTATTGGCCAATTTTTTGATAAAGGCAGAATATATTTTTAAAAAGGCTGCCAAAAGAGGTATTTTGAACAGATTTCCCGAAGTTTTCATCATTAAAAAATTCATTAAGTATAACAAATTGCGTTTTTCATGAGTCATTTTTAAATTAATTTTTGTTCTCAAACCCATCCAATTTACAGGTCCTATTATTTAGGAACCATATAACTTGACGTATTGGCCAGTTTTTTGATAAAGGCAGAATATATTTTTTAAAAGGCTGCCAAAAAGGGTATTTTGAACAGAATTTCACGAAGTTATCGTGATTAAAATTTGAGGAAATTTAAGAAATTGCGTTTTTACCGAGTCATTTTTAAATCTTTTTTTGTTCTCAAACGCATCCAATTTACAGGTTCTCTTATTTAGGAACTATATAATGTGACGGAGTGGCCAGTTTTTTGATAAAGGCAGAATATATTTCAAAAAAGGCTGCCAAAATGGGCACTTCGCAAAAAATTTCCCAAAGCGAGATGATTAATGAACTGTGGGTATTCAAATAACAAATTGGTTATTTTATGACTCATTTTTAAAACCAATTTTGCTCTGACGCGCATTCAATTGACAGTTTTTTGTTACTTAGGAACTATATAATGTGCGTATTCTTCGATTTTTTGATAAAGGGTGAATATATATATTTTAAAAGCTGTCAAAGTAAGCACTTCGCAAAAAAATTTCCCAAAGCGATCATGATAAAAGAATTGAGGTTGTATTCAAATAACAAATTGTTTATTTTATGACTCATTTTTAAATTCAATTTTGCTCTCAAACGCATTCAATTGACAGTTATTTGTTATTTAGGAACTGTGTAATGTGCCGTATTGGTCAGATTTTTGATAAAGGCTAAATATATATTTAAAAAAATCTGTCAAAGTGGGCACGTCGCACAAAATTTCTCAAAGCGATCTTGATTAAAGAATTGTGGATGTATTAAAATAATAAATTGGTTATTTTATGACTCATTTTTAAATTCAATTTTGCTGTCAAACGAATTTAATTAACAGTTTTTTGTTATTTAGGAACTATATAATGAGCATATTGGTCAATTTTTTAAATAAAGTAAGAATATAATTCAAAATATATTGCCAAAATGGGCATTTAAGTAGAGATAGGCATTTTTTTTTTTTTTTTTTTTTTTGAGATGAAAACTTTTCGAAATCTACCTCCGCCTATAGGCCATGCCGAAAGGGATTTTTTATTTGATAGAGTTAATCAGCCTGACTTCTAAACGCCTCATATTACGTACGACATGGATTAATCCTTAATATTCCTGGACCCACCACAAACAAATTTTAAATGAAATTTCAGCTTTACAATTTTTGGAACTGCAAAATTTTCAACTTTTTAACATTGCACATTTTAAATTTTTACACCATTGCGTAGAGTAAAAAATTTTTAATGAAACTTGTTTGAAATTTCTATCACAATTTGTTTTTAAATTATTAATTTCTTTAAATTTTTTATTACTCTTTTTGTCATCGTGGCAACAGAAGTATTCAGTTTTTGGACATTAAACTTGGACCAATCAGAAAACAAATAATAATAATAAAAAAAAAAAAAAAAAAAAAAAAAAAAAACAGAAGTATTCCATTTTTGAACATTAAACTTGGACCAATCAGGATACGAAAAAAATTAAATAAGTTGCGGAATTCAACCTATTAAAAGATTCAGATATATAATAGATTTCCCAATTCTCTACCGAGAACCGCAACTATTTTTTCCAAATAGTTAAAAAATGCTTTTCTGAAGTAATGAAGTTCAATTCTTGACTTTTGATGATATTTTATGCAAATTTGCAGGATTTAAATCTTTAAATATTTAAACGAAAAAAATGAAACTGATACATATTTTTTTTTAAATAATTTTCATCAAAGTAGATCCTGATATAGTCGCTACGTGTGCAATGAAAGAAGGAGATGACAATAAGATATATTTATATGCCTATAAATATTCTTTGCCACTTTTAGCAACTTGTAGACTTAGTTAATAATTATGAGTGATTTTATTACATAATTCTAATATATTATATTAAAAAACGTATTCAGTTTATTAAAATCCTTCTTAAATTTTATTTGTCTTATCTTATCCCTTTAAGTTCAGCGATAACAATCACAATGGTTAGCAGTATTACTTATTTTATCGCTTACTAAGGGAGTATAATACACAAAAATCTTCAAATTTTCGAAAAAAAAGTTTACTGCATTAAAAATTTCTTTCTTTCTTTTTCTTTTCTTTTACTTTTCTTTTTCTTTTTTTCTTCTGCTTAAAATGATGTTTAAATCATGTTTCTATCTTAATTCATACAGGAAGTATTAATTTTTTGTTTGTTTTCAAAATCTAGCTTTCAAGCAATGGCTGTCATGGAAATGACTTTTTGTGAAAAGGCCTTTTTCTTCATGGTGGGTTTTTTCACCATTTCACCTATTTAAATTGTTATAAGTCAAAAACCGTTAGAGATAAATAGTTCAAACTTGGAACGCCTGTTTCTCTATTGTTTTAATTTAATTTTGATCCAGCAAATTAAAAAATATATATATATTTACTTTTGAAAACATATTTTTTTTCTCAAATTTTTTCTTTAAATATTTTTAATTTTTATATCAATTAATATTTCTAAAAATGCTGAATTTAGATTAAAGCTTATATATTCCTGTTTACTTAAATGAAAAAAAATATTGAGATTTTATAAATAATATTTCGAGTTATAACGATTTTAAATTACCGTAATTTTTTAATAAAGTTTTAATTAAAAAAAAAAAAAGAGAAGTTTTATTATGTGATTTTGTTTGCAAATTATATGGTTAACCATATAAAATGGTTAACTATCCAAAAAATTCAAAATTTTAACTCAGTAAATCAAAATTATTTTAAAATGTGTCCTGGACCCCTTAAATTTGGATGGCTATCGTACTTTTAAGCAATGGTTGTGATGGCATCTTCTAATTTAGCAGTTTAAAATTTTGCTGCATAATACCAGATATATAATATTTATAGATATTAGAGGCTTTTGTTTTGTTTCATACATTGGTCATCGGAAAAGCATCTTGGATGTTGAAAAAAAATTGTGAAACCTGTTTTTTTTTTTTTTTTTTTTTTTTTTTTTTCTTGCAGAATTGTAAAAACCTATATGATGATTCAAAAAAAAAAAAAAATGCTTTATAAAGATATCTTAAATTTCAAATCTATTTTTCAGTTATGATAATTAAATTTAGTATATATTTATTAGGCAACAAGCGTATTCTTAAAGTGATTTCATTCTATTTTTTAAATTTTATAAAATTGATGTCAAAATTGAGTACATAATAATCTAGTATAAACAGACACACGTCTAATAGTCTACATATGTTATCATTGATAATTTTTAAACATTTAATACACATATTTTATCAGTCATAAAAATGTCCTAAACCGACTGTATATGAAATCAAGTGTGAAATATTCGACACTTTAGAAATTTATACGTTCCACGAGACAAGCGTGCACAAAGGGAATCCTGCATAACAATGCACATGGCGAAAAATTTACATCATTAGCTGCTGCTCCAGGGGATTTCTCTCTCTTTCTAGCCGCCCCTGATTACGAAAAAAGGGGAGAGGGTTGCGCCCTGTCCGAAACCGTATCCAACGACTTTCAACTTATGCCCAAATGAATCGTTTCCTTCCTTGATCAGAATGCTGGCTTTTAAATATAACTACTCTCCTCCATCCTTTAATTTCCAAAACTCCACCATCCCTCCCCCCTCCCACTTTCGAACAATACATCGAATTTTTGTTGATTTTTTGATGCTGTTGAGTCATAGTGTCACCCAGAAGTGTCCGATTCGGGAACCTACGGACTCTTGGGGGTGGAACTGAATCAGTGCACCACTGAGTCACCATCAGAGGAACCCCCGAAATTTTGTAGCCCCGTTTCCATCCTACCCCCTCAGCCGTAGATCTATCAGTTGACTTAATGGGACAGATTCTGGGATATGCAATGTGTGCCTACACTATTGTTGTCTGAAGATGACGATTTTGATTTTTTGGAGGGCTGCTCCCCTGATAAGGAATCTGTTTGCTCGACAAACTTTGCCGAGATCAGAGGATAATAATATGGACGCGTGTGTTTAGAGAAGAGATTCTGAGCTTAGACGGGATGATTTTCAAAAGGACCGATATTGACTCAAAGGGGCGCTAGGTGAAAACATTGGTCAAAACTGAGTAAAAAAAAAAAAAAAAACCTGATTGATAACACCCTTGGGAATTCATGCTTATCGGTGTACTTATACTTTATTACTCTTACTTAGTATGGAAATGGGTTTTTAAGTGAATTATAGATTATTATTAGATCACTCTGACAACATTTAACTAAAAAAAAAACAGTTTTAAAAGCTCTAAATGTGTTGCTTCCGATGAAACATCTCATAAAATATGGAAATTAACATCAGTTAAAATGCTATTGAAATTCAGGTTTTCATAATTTCTTTTAAAAGTAATTGAAAGAACTGGAATGGATTTATTTATCTAAATTCACCAATTTTTTTTTGTAAAATTATATTTTAGAAATAAATTGAAAAAAAAGGAAATTTGTATGTTTACAAAAATATTTATTCATTGTACAGAAAAATATGTAAATCTACAAAACTAGTTCTTGTAAAGTTTACAGCTATTACTATCTGTAGCTTTACAAAAGAATCTACTAAAATTACAGTAAACTTACTATTGTAACCCGAGTTGCAGTTGTATAAAAAGTTCTAGATATTCCAGTTTCCTAAAAAATTCTTACAGATTTTTTGATTTATAGTGCATATCTGTATCTATTACAGGAAATTTTGTTGTTGGTATTACATAACATTACAGATTTTTTTACAGAATAGATAAAGTTATATTAGCACCAGAAACAATCTATAAATAATTTCATCATTGGCATAAACAACTGCCTCTTTGAAGCGTAGCTTCAAATAATGATGTAGAAGACTTCTTGAAATGAGTAATTATCATTTTTGTAACACCAAATGAATTGTTATACAAACCACAATTGTCTCTTTTACGCATCTTATTTATAATAATAATAATAATAATAATAATAATAATAAATAAAAACTGCTGAGTTCATCAAAAATAAATTACAAAATCTTTGCTGTATTTACCAAAATATAAAAGGTGTAAAATTCGATAACAAAAAAGAAAACTAAAGAAAAAACTCTTTGACTTCCAACCGAACATAATGAAATAGAAATTTTGATATTTGTAAAAAAAAAAAAAAAAAAAAAAAAAAAAAAAATAATAATAATAATAATAATAATAATAATTTAAGCAAATTAAATTAATTAAATTTAGCTTTTTAATTAAAGCTTTTAATTTTTTTAGAAGTGATTTTTCAATAGTGATATATAGAGATTTTTTTTCCAGATTCAGTCAACTGCACAAAAAACAAACCGCATAACATGCATATTAAAAAAAGAAAAAAAAAAAAAAAAAAAAAAAAAGCAAACAGACTATTTCTTACTTATAATGAATAAAAAAATCTTTAACTCTTCCAAAAGAACCGCGAAAAAAAGTATTTTAATTGAAGTATTAATTTTTTTAAATTAATACACTAGAGGTACATAGAAACTTTTTCCAGGTTCAGTCAACTTTACAAAAGACAAACGGCCAGATGCATATAATAATTAAAAAAAAAAAAAAAAAAAAAAAAAAAAAAAAAAAAAAAAAAAAAATTAATCGTTATTTATAATGCAGAAAAAAATCTTTTAAATTACAACAGAACATAATGAAATAGAAGTTTTGATATTTATTCATAAAAAAAAAAAGCATTTTAAAGTATTTAATATTTTTAAATTAATACACTAAAGGTATACAGAGATTTTTTTTCCAGATTCAGTAAACGTTACAAAAGACAAATCTCCAGATGTGCATATTAAGAAAATAATGTATATATACATATATATATATATATATATATATATGAATTTTGTCTACTTTTAATGGTATTATATATATATATATATGACTCGTTATTTAGGTTGGAAATACTGAAGCAAAAGCAAAAAAAGAAATGATGAATTTATGAAATAAGAGGCAAGAGGAAATAGCTAAATTTCAGCCTTCAACCATTTTATGAGATAGATACGATATCAGTTCCCAAATGATATTTTATACAAATGACAAGGAAATATCAATAAATATCAATGATGAACAGCCGGCATTGCATCATAAACAGCAAAAGTGGACGTCAGTAATAAACAACAAGAATTTTTTGATGAGTATAGTTGACAGATATCGATCTCTGGCTAAGGGGTCTCACGATATTATGAATGTGCCAGCAGATCGGAAATGGTGAGTCAGATATATAATGGTTAGAGTAGGTGAATTATACTCGATATAAACAAGATTCGTTATGAGCATTATGTTTTATAGATTCAATAAGGATTTTTTTTATATCAGGAGATATAAATGGAAGAAAAAAAGGACATTACCCAAATTCTGATTTTACATCTTTATGAAATTATTTATTATTTATTATTATAATTTTGTTATTATTGTTGTTATGTTTAAATTTGAAGATATTTTTAAAGAAAATATTATTCTGAGTTCCCCATTTAAATTTAAAATTTGAAGAATATAATCAAAATTATTACAGGTCAAAACATTGATAATTTTCAGGGATTGTATAGTAGTTTAGAAAATAAGCATTTTATGAATTATATATTATTATACATAATTTTTTTTTTTACTTTAGGCTTATTTTAAAATTTATTGTAAAATTTTGCGGATATTCATTATATATTTTATGCATAGTAATTATTAAAAAGTGAATTTATTAAAATACTACACTTTTATGACAGAAAAGTATGCTATATTTAAGATTAAAAAACAGAGAAAGGTGATAGTTTCCAAAAAAAAATTTTACAGATGTGTAGACTTTTTTAAAAATATTGTAAGGAATTATAAACTTCATTTTGATGTGATTGTTAAATTTAAAAGTTATATAAAACAGTTTAATTTAAGTTTGTATTTTGTCTTAAGAATTAAAAGAAATATATCTCTCACTTGGAAAAGACTGGTACTCAAAATATGTGTACTTTACAGAAAAGCATTTTTTTCCTGAGATATGGAAAAAAAATGATGTAGTAACAACTCAATGTGTACAATGATAATTTTCCTTTATGATGCTTTTTTTTTCAAAAAATACACACATTTTTGAACATTTTATAATAATTTAGGGAGAAAAATAATGCATCCAACGTAGCATATGTAACACTTTTCAATATATTCAGAATACTGTATAAAATTTCACAATTCATTAAAGTGAAAGTTGATGTCCAATTAAACAATTTGAAAAACACATAGCGCATTTGAAAATCCAATTTCTACTGTTAGCATCAATAGTCATGAAAAAATATGTTTTTTAAAAAAGTGTGTAGCTTTGTACATGCTTTGTAGATTTATATGTATGAGACATAACATGATAAAATTTATTTGAGTTGAATAATTAATACCGTTGAAATTTTCCATTCAAAAATTAACGTGAATAAACAGAAATGTTCTTCAAAAATTTTTTATAATCCTGTATATTATCTAAAAAAATTATATATACTAATGAATATTAGAAAAAAAGATAGTTTAATTTAAAAATGCGTATCACAACTGAAAACTTATTTGATGCAATTATCGTTCATAGGCTTTAATAGTTTAATTATTATTCTGAAATAAAACCCTTTTTTTTCTTTGTCCTTGTAAATGAGTGGTAAATTCTATTGACACCATATTCTACAGTAGTTGCCGTACAGTACACCTCAGAAATATATATAAACTACAGTATTTTTAAAATAATATAATATCATTAAAATACTCCACAAACTATTTCCCCCTGTAAACCGTAATGTAATGGAATTATTTTTCTTGAGTGTCTCTGTAAATAAACTGTAAATGCTTGACACTTTATTTTCAATAAGGAACATGCTATTGTGATATCCAATAACATCTATAAATTTATCTACAATCGGGCTATATTTACGTGAGTTAGAGCTCGGACAGACAAACCCACATTTTTAAAAGTTTCTGTAAAAGAATAGAAAATTATCCGTAAGTTTACACTGGTTCACGGTAAAATGCATTTGATTGAGTTTCTCAGTCTTCATTTTATACACATTTCCCTTATTTTATATCTAATTTTCTGTAGAGGCTTTCATGTCTTTATTTGAAGATATTTTTAGCTTTGTTAAATTTTCTAATTCAAAATACACACTTTTAAAATTCTTTCGCAATTTTATTAGAAATATTTAAAAAAAGAAATTTAATTTAAAGCTTTTTTTTTTTTTAAACTTAAAATAATTTAGAAATTGAAAAATCTTCTCAACAAATTTAGTAGAGAATTTTCTGCGCTGATTTTAAAATCGGAATTACGGAATCAATATTCGATTAGAAACTGCGTCTTATTCACATTCATATTAAAAATGTATGAAGTGTATAAGTTTAGGGGACCGTGTTCATAGAGAAATTGTACCATAATTCAAAATTTTCAATACACAAACCTAAATTTGATGTTATTAGTCTTTTTAACTAAATTCCAACAGACATTTTTATTGCTTAGTAACAGTAATAATAATATCAAGAAAGATCAAAATTTAATATAAGACAATGAGTTAACAAATAAGACAATTAGTTATAGTGAAGTATTTCATAAATTTTAGCAAAATTCCAAATGTTTCTTCATTAAAAATTATTCTACATAGGGTCATAAGTGATTTATCAATATTGCTTGCAGGGTCATTTTGAATTACGCGATAAATACTTGAACAAAGAACTCTTCCCCTCAAAGTTAGTCGTCATTACAATGCTTCTGTTGTCAACTGTACATCTGCCGAATATGCAAATTAACTTACTGGCGGCATGATTTAAAAGCAGTGAAGTGTGTAGACTGGAGTGTGGAACAGTGGTCTTTCTTTTGTTTCTCATATATTCACATTGTCTGAGCTTCTACATTCTGAAATTCGTTGCATTAAAATAGAATTTCATGGATATTATTGATAAAATGTTTGAAATGGTATTATGTATAGGAGTTTAATGATACATATTTATAATTACAAAATAAGATCTAGAAAGAAAAAAAAAGAGGGGAAACTTTTTTAAAAGAATACTTTTCGTAATCGTGGTTAACTTGGAAGAAATTACTGTATAATTTCAAAGCTAGTTATACTATAATTTTCTAAATTAGGAAACCTTTTTTTCATGAAAATAATTTAAAAATCAAAAAGTATCATAAACCTAATCATAAACAAAAACTAGACAAAAAATGGATTAATGCGTATTTTTTCTAAATTTAATTGTTATGTATTTTAACATATCTTGATTCAGTAAAAGAAAAAAAAAACATTTTAGTAAAAATTTTCTACTGATTTGTTTAAAATTAATTACAAGTACCAATTTTCAGCGCTTTTTTTTCTTTTATCATTAATGATATTTTTTTAAACAGAACTACATAAGTTAACCAGCTAAGAGGAGTATGTAAAAAATGACCGTATATGATTTGTTTGTCTGAAAACAAGAAATAACCTGCCTTTTCTACATATCTCCTGAATGCTTATTTTGAATTTCAAACATCAAAAATTTCTCCACATGAATAATTTATACTCTGCACCATAGAAAAGTCTATAATTTGCACACAGGAGTAGATTGCATTGAACGTATGAACCTATATGGACGTGAATATTTCATAGATATTATATTTATCGGACCTGCTTCTAATCACAAACTGAATTCAGCTGCACGAATAGCACATTCCCAGCAACTTCGAGATACTTGAAAACAATAACGATATGCGGCATCATCATCATTGAACCTACCGAAACTGTAATTGCAATCACTGATATCGATTTCGCAATGATGTGAATACAGAAGATATATGAAGTGACACTAACAACCGCATACAGTTTCATGAATATATGTCACGAACATGTATAGAATTGAATCAACTATCAGACATCTCGTTTGTAAACTTAAGGTTTTTGCATAAATTTATGTCTCAAAAACTTCTGTTTATTAGGCATTATTGCGAAAAGTTCGAACATGCTCATAAATACTAGTGTTTTTTTTCTATTCTAATTAGAAACTTATTCAATGTGAAAAAGATAATTAAATTGAACTCATTCTAAATTAAAATAATTTTCTACATTTTCAATTAAATATTTTTTTAAGTTTATGTAAAATTTATATTTAATTAAACGCGTATTTTAATATTTAAAGAAAAAATAAATAGAATTCATATTTGAAGAATTTTTACGTATTTAAAATTTATTTATCTAGTTCATGTAGAGATTAAGGTAGATATTTTGAATTTTATAAACGCTTTGTTTTGCTGAGATTAATTTGTCTTGTGATAAAAGTCACACAAAGAAAAATGTAGTACAAAATATTTGAGTAGGAATGATTAAGTACCAATCAATAATTAAAAATAGAAAGTTCTCTTTTATTTATACAAAATTTATATCTTATCGCATAAAAGAAAATTTCCATGTTATTTTGATATTTTAGAACATTTTTTAAACATTTCAATCATTTCTTTTAATTACAATTTTCCAACAAAGTTGAAAAGTGTTTTTCATTTTGGATTGTCTGTCTGTATGCCGTCTGTGTATCCGTGCTCTAACTCGAGTAAAAATGTCGTATTGACATGTAAGTGACTTTTTTCATTGGGATTTGCCATGTCATGTTTGGTATCTAAAATGAAGTGTGTGACAATCACGGTTCACTTACAGGGGCTCTCAAAAGTATTCCATTACATTATGGTCTATGGGAAAAAATGGTTGCGGTATTTAATGATCATACACTTTTTTAGAGATGAAATTTATGTACACCATTGAGGTGTATTGCAGGGAGCTAATTGTAGAAAAAAGTGCATAGAATTTATTTTACATTTAGAGGGCAACACGAGAGAATTTGGCTACAGAAGAAATTAAATTATTAAAGCCTATGAGCAATAATTGCTCGAAGTGCGTTTTTAGATCTGGTACGCATTTTTAAGCTGGGATATATTTTTACAAATATTACTTGGTGTGCATAAATTTTATAACTAATATACAGCGCTGCACAAAAGTTCTTAAATATATTTTCTTCTATTCACAGACATTGCTGAATGAAAAATTTCCATTGTTATATTCGTTTAATTGAACTAACTACTATTATACTATGAAACATACATATAAATCGATAGATCATATACAAAATAGCATTTAGAAAAAATAACTTTTTTTTTCTGCTATTGATTGTAGTAGAAGGAATTAGGTTTTAAATGCGTTATAATTTTTATTAACTTTATATTTCACTTTAACAAATTGTGATATTTTGTAATGTGCTGGAAAGTGTTACATAATCTATGCTGGACTCCGATGTCTTATGATTTTTCGTTCTTATTACAAATATAAAAAGTAAAGTTTGATGAGAAAGATATGTGACAAAAAGTTTCGAGATGTAAATAAAAGTCATAAAAAATCTTTTTAAAAACTATTCATTGTTAAATATCATTTGTAACTCATGTTTGTTTAATTTGTCTATCGAAGCTATCTATCTGATGAAAATGCATGTATCTCAACAAAGTTTGATGAATAATAGAAATAAAACATGGCTAATTTCTTATTGTAAGTAGTTATTAGGTGCGTTCGTAATTATGTAAATACGTAGCACCTATAGTTGTCGTTCAGTCCGTCCGTCCGCATATAAAAACGCAAAATCTACCCAACCGAATCGTTTGAAATTTAAAATACATAACTATTACATAATTTTGTTGAATTATTTCAAATTTTATCAAAATCGGTTGTATAGTTCAATAACAGGGATAATGAGAAGTATTCCGTTACATTACGGTCAATGGAAGAAAATGGTTCAAATGCATTTTAATGGTGTTACATTCATTCGAAAATAAAATGTATATGGATCTATAAAATACATACTATAATATACATTTTGTATAATCTGTGGTGCAAATAACATTTGTTATTGATTTACAAGGCCGCACAAAAGTATTCCATTACGTAATGGTATAGGGAGAACATTGTTTGGTACACATTTTAATTGTAATTATCTATTTACAATTATATGAGATTGATATATGAGAGTGATATTTTTAAAACTTTGTTATCGTACGAACGCACCTCACTTGCTACGCTTCACGTGCAATTTTCAATTTGTTATAATACAAAATGATATTTAATATTGACTCACGCTTGCACAAATGAATGCATTAGAAGGTATTGAAAGTTAGGTTTGAAGTGCATTTTGATGGTGATGTATAATGTTTCCTGTATAAAAAGTTTTTAAATTCAAAATAACTAACATAATTTCTGAATAATAATTTTTCTTTTATTCAGTCACAGAATTTCCAGAAAAATTAAGCAAAAATAAAGAAAACTAAGATTTTTATTAGAAAATTCTGATAGATATTTTGAATAAAAAGCGCTCTAAATTGGCAAAACTATACACTATCGAAAACAAATATTGTTTTGTATTTTTTTTTTTTAAGGGGAAAAAACTAAGCAAAAAGGACTAGGTTTAATTTTAGTAAAATTTCAAACTATTTGTATAAATATTTTATAAAAAATTAAAATTTATGCGAATCTATTTCGATAAAATCAACAAACTTTAGATATACAGATTGTACAAGAATAATTGTTGTAATCATTTCAATAAAATATATGTTTTAAATATCGTTAGTTAATATATTATAATATATGTATAATTCTTACATAGCATACTTGATGTCTGGATAACACTTCTTAGAAATAAATAAAATTTAAATGTTTCACAGCGTAATTAAACATTTCGGAAATTCCCGAAATAAATATTTACCCAACATAAAAGAAAATTTTCTTTCTCAGTCTAGAATTCTAAATTCTACCTGTCATGTATTTAAGTTTTTTCCGATTAAGTTATATGCCTAATCTCAACTCGCTGTTTTTGCAAAATTTTCGATTTTTTAATATTATTTCAAATTAAAGTTCAAACATCTAGGATTCCAAAAGTGCCTAACTTTTGGTCGACCAATTATTTAAGTCCAAAATATAAACCGGAAATGCACTTTCTGAAGCCTGAAGTAACAGTTTAAAGACCCACAAAATGGTAAATAGTACATTTTAATATACAAATATATAATATATAAATCATTTACAGATCCGGTCACTAAACTCGGTGCATTTGTTTTTTGCATGAGATGGTCTTATGAAGGAGAAAGTTGTTTTACAGTTAATTGCAGACTAGTGATCATGCTCTTGTTGGGTACTTTATTAAGATACATTAATAATTTTTTAATAAAAATGTATGCTCAAGAAAAGAAAAAAAAATCAATTGAATGAGGAATTTTATATCTTGAACTTTTAAACTTATGTGTAAAATCCTTTCATCCTGAAGACGATCACAGAAGCGATTCAAAACCTAGATTTTAATGTTGTATTCTCAGACGTTTATGTCCATTTTGAATTTTTATACTTTTGTTTAATATGTTTTAACCTGATAAAAATTGCAAAAACAATTCGAAACGTATATTTTAATATTTTAAGCGTGTTTGTGAAAGCATGCTTAACACGCTTGTTTTGTTGTGTATATCGTTTAGAGTATGCACTACTAATTGATTTTAATACAAAATTTTAAGTAAATTTATGGCGAAACTGGCTAATTTATTATTATTAATCTAATATTTTTTTTCTACCGAAAGCATTAGAAAGTTTTTGTTGAAGAGAAAATCATTTAAAATTTTTATGAAAATTGATATGCTATAAAATTTATACACTACCAGCTTTTAATTTGCATTTAAAGGCTCTTATAGCACGCAGCACAGTCATGAATAAATTAAGTACAGGATATTTTTAAGTAAATGAAAGTAATTTTCAGGCAAATTATATCGATTTAATACCAAATAACATTTAAAGTGGTGCATATAATAATAATATTTGCCTGGGTAATAAAGGAACATAATGGCCGAATAAATTTTGGGGCACTTTTGTTCAGATAGCTCTCTTGCGATGAATATTGTTTTAAGTTAGTGGATTTGAAAAAAATATAGGGAAAAACATATGCATATATATATATATATATATATATATATATATACAGGGCTGCCACAGGTGACTATTTTTATATTGCGTTCGCACCAATATTTTTCTAATATAAATTTTAAAGTTTATTTTTATTGCAAATGTTGTCAATGTGTGTGTTAAGGATTTCTGTTTAAAGAAAGTGGTACCACTAAGAATTAAAAAATAGTCACCTGTGGTAGCCCTGTATAATCTGCAGATATATATATATATATATATAGTAACAATTGGTAATGTAAAAAAGAATCACAATTAGACACTTGACTTTTTCCCTTTTATTCGATCTAAATAACATAGGTTTTTAAAATTTTATTATATTATAAAACAAAGCAAAGCTGCATATTTCAAAAGAATACAAAAAGAAAAAAAAATTAGAATTAATTTGAATCAGTGATTAAGAAAAAAAAAATAAATAAAAATAAAAAAAAAATAAGAAAAACAAAGTAAGATTGCAATCGAGATGTAAATTGGCAATATCTTTTATCGTTTGCACTTTGTTTTACGTGTTGATGGAAGGTTTTGTTGTGAAGACGTAGTTTGTGACTTATTTGTGATGTGACAAAAAAAAAAAAAAAAAAAAAAAAAAAAAAGTAATGCATTGGAGTATTTTTATAGCGTTTTTACTGAGTATTAATGAGTTTTTATATAAATTTTTACAATAATTTTAATTGACATATCCTGTTTTCGGATGGAGAACGATGGTTACTTGAACTAATCTAGACAAAATATTTACAATTCTCTCTTAGAATAAATGTAAGTGTATTTTGTTTCTGAATTAAGGAAAAATTTTGTATTTGTATTCATCACAATCAATTTTTTTTTTACCTAAAAATATATCTACTGCAAAAATTATCTGTTAAAAATAATTGATCAAAGTTTCGAAATAGGAAAATAGTTCATAAATTATACACAATGGACAAATAAGGGATTTTTTATATTTTGCAAGTAGTAAGGGGGATATATATTTTACATGAGATAAAGTGACATATCTTATAACTTGTGATATAGTAACGGATTTCTTCAAAGCTAGTCTCAGTTTTTATAAAACTGTAATAATGTTAGGAGGTTTATAGTTTTGATTATCAATAATATTTTAAAACAACAATGAGTTAGAAATTGTGAAATTTTAAAATTACAAGAAAAAAATACCTTTAAAAGTGTAATACCAATGCTAGAATATTTCATTACTAAACTAGAATAATTTCAAATAATTTGAAAATATTTCCGAGATATTTATACTATAATGTACACATCTGTAATTCAACACGAATTTACCATTAAAAATTTTATTTTACTGGAAATAATTAGATGTATTTATCTTATTGTAAATATTCAAATGCAGAATGTCAGAGTCAATAATATTAAAAACATATTTATCATACATTGATTTTATTCAGACTATAAAATACATTTCCTAAAATATACATTAATATAAAAGTAAAGTGATGTTTAAAAATCATATAATCATATTAGTGAAGAAAATTCAAGGCTCTCTGTCTGCCAGACAGTAATTAATCACATTTTTACTTTCTTCTATCTTTACAAGAAGAAAGTATTGGATTCATGAAAATTTTCGACTTCCGGTTTTCGACGGATTTATACATTTTAGAAAGTCCTGAACACGTTTTGACTATTTTTAGAAAATGTCTGTCTGTGAGTCTGTGTGTCTGTCTGTGAGTCTGTCCGTCTCTCTGTGAGTCTGTCTGTCTGTATGTGACAAAAAATTTGTGGGCGCTCTATCTCAAGAACTAATGCTCGAAATTTAATAAAATTTTATATTTAGTTAGACCTTGATATGAATTAGTGCCTATTGCTTTTTGGTGAAAATTGGCCTGCAGGTGGCGCTGCTATACTACGTTTTTCATAATTTTCAAGATTACTATATCTCAATAACTAATGCACAGAATTTCACCAAACTTCAGATTCTGTGATCCCTTGATATACATAGACGCTGATTAAGTTTTGGTGTAAATTGGCCAGCAGGTGGCGCTGCTATGCCACGTTTTTCATGATAGCTATATCTCAAGAACTAATGCACAGAATTTCACCAAACATCAGATTCCGCGATACCTTGAGATACATAGCCGCTGATAAGGTTTTGGTGTGAACTGCCCTATAGGTGGCGCTGCTATGCTACATTTTGCACGATTTTTGTGAAAGCTATATCTCAAGAACTAATACAGAGAACTTCATCAAATTTTGTTTCTTTTACACTAGAATATATAACATAATTAGACGCTGATTACATTTTGGTATTAACCTTGCAACAGGTGGTGCAGCTATACTGCATTTTGCACGATTTTTCCGATAGCTATATCTCAACAACCAACGCACAGAATTTCATCAAACTTCAGATTTTGTTACAAAATGACATATAACATAATTACACGATGATTACGTTTTGTTATAAATCCTTTAACTGATGGTGCTGCTGTGCTATATTTTACACTTTTTTTAAAACTAGTTATATCTCAAGAACTAATGCACAGAATTTCATCAAACTTCAGATTCTTTTACACCATAACATAATTAGACACTTCTTTTACGTTTTGGCATAAATTGTCCAAGATATGATGTTGCTGTGCTACGTTTTGCAAATTGTTTGTTATAACTATATCTCAAGAACTAATGGACGAAATTCCATCAAATTTCAGATTCTGTTAGGTCTTGACATAAATAGATGCTTTTTAGGTTTTAGTATAAATTACCCAACATGAGGCATTACTAAGCTCATTTTCTCAGAATATTAATTAAATTTTGCGTTTTAGGCTTTTCGGATACCAGAATCTCATTAGGCTAGGTCAAATGTTCGAGGAAATTCGATAGTGAGTAACTCTGGTGTCACCACGTTTTCTTTCTTTCTTTCTTTTTCTTTTTCTTTTTTCTTTTTTCTTTTTTCTTTTTTTTTTTTTTTAATATTAAAATGTATTTATGAGATAGAAGAAAGTTTCGGGATTGACACATCCAACTAGTTTTAATTGGTTTGTAAGAAAAATTATTCGTTAACTGTAATAATTTTCGAAAGTAATTTTCTAGTACTGAGATTAATGCCATAACATTTTAACAAAAATATTTTTTACAAAGAAACTACATACAAAAATTCTTTTTTATAATTTAAAGTAATTTAAAATCATTATTTATATTTACAATTGTATTTTTGTTTTAATGCATATAACCACTTGCAAATGATAAAAATAAAAATAAAAACAAAATTTATAATTATATTCATGGTTTAAAATTTATTACATTCATTATGTTTAAAACTTTTTTACACTTTAATTTAAACTTTAAGATTATTAGACAGGTTGAATATATTTCCATTTTTGTATAAAAGAATAATTCTTGAATACTAACTTTGAATAAGAATACACTGCGGAAATGTATGTTCCACTTGCAATCGATCAAAATCTGACAAATATTTGAGGAAAAAAATTCTATTAATTTGACATTAAGAATTATCTTTGAATGGATATTTGCATAAAGCATTTTGTTGGGGAAAAAATCCTTTATTGATACAGAAAATGTTTAATATACATGTATTCATAAAGTGTCAAAAGTGCCATTACCATTCAAAAAACTGCAAAGAGTGAAATGACATCCCTCGCACCTTAAGTAAAATAAAAACCACTCAGCTGTAGCACAAATTTAGTAAAGTGTCTAGTACCAAGAAGTAGTAGCATGGGAAACAGTGACAAGAGAGCAGGTGTTTATATCACATCACTTTTTATTCGTGCGAATTTGCGGCAGTTTTAGTATTAAATGGAATTATACAATTTAAACATATATAAAAAAAGAAAAATAACCCGTGCTTGAGATTTTATGATAGTTTTAAGAATTTTATTCGTAAAATATACTTTTAGGATAGATAAATTAAAAAAAAAAATTCTTCTTATTTTTAGATGGAACATTATTTCAATTTTCGAAATATTAAAATAGACACATAGGCATACACACATATTATTTTTAACAATCAATACATTTACAAATATTGGATATATATTTTCTAATGTATTCAAATAATTGGTTAATGTATATATTTTCTAATGTATTCAAATAATTGGTTAATGTGTATATTTTCCATTGTATTTCCATAGTTAGCGTCGTTATATAGCGTTATATAGTTGTATAGCGTCGATTACATTCGGATTTAATAGTTATACAAATTGCCAATTTTTTAATGACATGAAATTTATTTTTTAAATTTTCGGTCATCTAAGAATTCTTTAATTTCCAACTTCTTCTAAAACAACAGTTGAAATTCAGATTCAATGGAATCAACTAATTTAGCAACATTATTCAATATCGTTCAATATGCAATCATGAAGAAGTACTATCGAAAATTTAAGAACAATTTTCCGAGATTTAGTGAACTATTAGACTATTTTGATACTAAAAAATTTCGAATAAATTGTTTCTGTTAATTTTGATGATCAATTAGTTCATCAGATGTTATTTTTCTAAATATAAAGAAAATTGTTTTAGAATCATTGATAACTGTGAAGTTCAATTGAAGCAGTGACTTCAAAAATTACAGAAATCCAAGATTTAATGTTTTTCAGGAGTCGATATATCTTTACTACACACAAATGTTAGATATTTTAAAAACTTTTCTGTGTTAACCATATTTTATAAAACTTAAATTTTTTTTTTAGTAATTAGTAATTTATTTTATAAGGATTTTAATTTAAAAAAATTAAAAACTCATTTGGATTTAAGTTGATTTTGCATATTTAATACCTTACAAATGATACAAAAATATATTAATCATCTTTTTATTTTCTTCTATCTTTACAAGAAGAAAGTAATTGATTCGTGAAAATTTTCGAATTTCAGTTTTCGATAGATTTTTATGTTTTAGGGGTAAGAGATTCCATAAAAATACGTTTTTACAAAATATCTGTCTATGAGTCTATCAGTCTGTCTGTGTGTCTTAATGTGACATACATTTTGTGGGCGCTCTATCTCGAAAACTAATGCACGGAATTTCTTAAAACTTCAGATTCAGTTACACGTTTATGTAATCTGAATCGATTAGTTTTTAATGTGTATTGCCCAACAGGTGCGCTTCTATGCTGCCTTTTTCACAATTATCACAATAGCTTTATCTCAAGAACTAGTGGATGGATTTTAATATCAATTCAGATTCCGTTAGCTCTTGGTATAATGTGTTTCTGATAGCTTTTTGGTGTAAATCACACAACAGGTGGAGCTATTATGCAGTATTCATGATTATCGCAATAGCGTTACCTCAGGAATTAATGTCCGAATTTTTATCAATCTTCAGTTTCAGTTAGTTCCTGATATAAATTAGTATCATGTTGCTTTTTGGAGCAAATCGTTTGACAGGTGGCGTTTCTATGTAGCAATATTCATGATTATCGCAATAGCTCTATCTCATGATCCAACGCACGAATTTTCATTAAACTTTAGATTCAGTTAGTCCCTAGACACAAATAAGTATTCTTTAGTTTTTGTAGTAAATCGCTCAAGAGGTGGCCCTGCTATTCGGCATTATTCATGATTATCGCAATAGCTCTATTTCAGGAATTAATGCACGGATTTTCATCAAACTTCCGATGCAGTTAGTCCCTAACATAGATCAGTATTCATTAGTCTTTTTAGAATAAATCGCTCAACAGCTTCTATCCAGTTTTTTTACGATTTCTGTTATGATTCCATCTCATATAGTAGTACACGGATTTTCATCTAATTTATATTGAATTAGTAGTTGAAAAAAGTTGTTACAGATTATATTTTGGTGCAAATTACCTACCGATGATGCTGCTATGTTTAATTTTTATGGAAGTATTAACGGGTATGAGATAGAAGAATGTTTTGGGATTGCCACATCCGAATAGTTATTACGTATTTAACAAAATAGATATACGTGATTTACGTCATCTCTGAAACTGCAAAGAAAATTTACTTTTAATTAGGAAAATGTAATATGACGACAGATAAAAATATATAAAGCCTCTTTCGAGTTACGCAGGATTCAGAAAAGCGCTTTTTAATCTTTACAAATATTAGAAATTAGCAATTCAAAGTTTAAAGAAACATTTATAAGAAAAACGTTGCTTTTTTTGACACTGATTTTCAGAAATGCTTCCAAGTAATTTTTATAATGAATAAATCATTGTTCTCGATCTGGAACATAGGTTTCTAAGATACTATGAACTCTATGAAGTAAACATTATTATGTTTAAGAAGCATATTTTAAAGACTAACTTCATAAACGGGGACATGTACATTAACAATAAAATTAATATTACATTTTTTCAATTAAATAACTGAAAAAGTTTTATTGCAAATTTATACTAGAGGAAAATGTGTAAATATCAGCAACCTCTTCTGTTTTGACTTTCATTTTGAAAAATTCTAGATTTTTGACCGTCATTAACAGTTATAACAAGTTTACTAAATGAGAGAAATCAAAAGAATGATTAATACCGATTATTTCAATTTGAAAACAAAGATTTACAAAAAAAAAAAAAAAAAAGGGCAAATGTGAGATTTTTCTAGAAAAGGTCTAAAAAATACTTTAAAATGATTTAAAATAAGATAAAAATTTTATATACAGAAATCGCAAACATAACTTGTTGTTTTAGCTCCGGCTCAATCTAAATGTCATACGTTTGGCCCATAACAGATACATCCCTCATTAGTTCGAAGTGTTTTCACAAAACTTTCCACCACAAAAGATGCAAGTTGCAGCACTTGAATCTGGTTTATCCCCATCGTTGATATGTAGCTTGATATCATCATTGCTATCTAGAAAAGGAGGTTCATAGTAATCTGATGACTTCGATTCTAAATCATATTGTTTCGTGGGTCGTACATACTTTTTGTGAAGGCCTTTGGTTTTTCCACCCCCTACTCCCTGGCTTGTCTCTTACTAAAAGAATACTCACGAACATATTCATGAAAGTACTTTTGTCAAACTTCTTGGTCAATTGTTCTTGCATGGTGATCCTTGATGTTTTACGTCCAAGAGTAGTGACTCCCTTATTTATGTTAGGGACAGATAACATGTAGAACGGAGAAATTACATTTGAAGTTCCCGGGAAACTCTGCGGTGTTTCAGCAGCCACATTAATTGGCAGATTAGTGCTTGATGTGCTTTTATATCAGGACAACTCGAAAGCGAAGGGGCCTATATTTATAACAAGAATGAGTGTCCATATATAACCAACCGTACCTAAGAAGAGTTGACGCTTTTTCATGTTACCTAAGGACATGTATGACTGAAGGTGTGTTTCTAAAAGTAGCTTAAGATCTCCACAATCTGGATATTGCTGTGAAATTAGTGTAGACAGCATGGCCGAGCAGTCTAAGGTGCCGGATTGAAGCTCTGTTTTTCGAAAGAGATTGTGAGTTCGAACCCGACTTCTGACATTATTTAAATCTATGTAAAATTAAAAAAAAATTTCCGTATTACAATTTTTATTTTTAACTGGCTTCAGAAAAGGAAGAGGAAGTTATCAATTCGACGCGTATGCATTTTTTTTTCTATGTATGTTCACCAATTGCTCTGAAATTATCCAACCGATTAATTTGGTTTTTGTATTAAATATAAATATAGTTTTAAAAAACTAAAAACCACGCTTTTAAAGTAATCAAACTAAAAAGTGAAAAATAAATATAGTTTAAAAAAGCTAAAAAACACGCTTTTTAAGTATATCAAACTAAAAAGTGAAAAATAATTCGTACTATAAGCTGATAACGAAAATAGATGAAAAATACTATATTACTATAAAATCATTGTTATTATAGAAATCAATTAATAAGCAATAAATAAAATTATCGTGGAAAAAAAGCGTGGGGTGCTTCTTAAGAACTGATAGATGGAGCATGGTAGATGGAGCACCCCACCCTTTTTTTCACGATAATTTTATTTATTGCTTATTAATTGATTTCTATAATAACAAGGATTTTATAGTAATGTAGTATTTTTCATCTATTTTCGTTTTCAGCTTATAGTACGAATTATTTTTCACTTTTTAGTTTGATATACTTAAAAAGCGTGTTTTTTTAGTTTTTTTAAACTATATTTATTTTGCTTAATGTTGCATGTATTATTTTTTATTGCAA
This sequence comes from Maratus speculifer, assembly GCA_964019185.1. Classification (NCBI taxonomy): domain Eukaryota; kingdom Metazoa; phylum Arthropoda; class Arachnida; order Araneae; family Salticidae; genus Maratus; species Maratus speculifer. Next base: position 54,576,754 of record OZ025291.1, read on the forward strand.
CATGTAAAGTTTTGAATATAAAATAAAATAGTTTTATAAAAACATGCATAGTACTTCAGAAAATAAAGACGGAAATGTAGCAAAATTAGATATAGGGTTGTTATTCTACAAAAACATAAGCTTAAAAATATAAGCAAAAATATAAGTTTAAAAACTTATTTTCCTATGAAAAAACTTTTTTTACATGCTTTTTAATTTACATATATTAATAAACTGCCAAAACTGTCTTTAACACGGCAAAATTTTCAAAGAGTAAAGGGATATTCTTTGCACCTAATGTAAAATAAATAAAAAAAAAATCCACCGTACTCTGAAATAATTTCAGTAAAGTGTCCTCTGCCAAGAAGTAGCAAGAGAAATCCTGACAAGGGAGCAGGTGTTTATATCACATCACTTTTTTTATTTCTACAAACTTGCGGCAATTTTACAATTAATTATACACAGTTTAAGATCATTTAAGGTTTGGCACATTTTCCTGAACAATGAGCATATACTAACGTAGTTCCTAATAGCTCAAAGTAAATAAAGCGTGATTTGTGTTTTCAGAAATAAATGTTTTATGGCTGTACGACGAAAATCAATTCTTGCTTGTTTATTTATTTAAACATTCGTCATGTAATTTACATTTTTAGGCGTATTTTCATTTAGTTAGTTATTTTAGAAATATTAATATTTGTTTTTAGATAACAGCCAAAACCTTATTAAGGTGTTTATAGCCAATTAAGTTATTATCTAATAAAGTTATTAATAGTCTATTTAATATCACTGTTACAGTTAATAGTTTGAGGACTTTTTTAATCACGTTTTATTTTAAGATTTATTTTGCTGATTACTGCGATAATTACTATATTACTATTAATTATTATATATTTAAAACTGATAAAAACTGATACAATATAGTGGCTTACTAAGTACACTATTGAAAGTCCTGTGCATAACATTTGCAGTTCGTTTACAGGGACACACAGTTAGTTCTAATTCTTTAACGTATATTTTAGTTCTACACCAAATGGTTGATGTATATTTTAATTGTATTAATATATTTCAAACAGATAAACACTGATGTAATATAGTGGCTAACTATGAGTATATTTCAAACAGATAAAAACTTATGTAATATAGTAGCTTACTAAGCACACAATTGAAAGCCACATGCATAACATTTGTAGTTCTTTTATAGGGACACACACATGTCTGTCGGTTCTAATTCTTTAGCATGAATTTTAGCTCTACATCAAATTGTTGATGTGTGTTTTAATTATATTAATACATTTCAAACATATCAAAATCGATGTGATTTAGTGGCTTACTACGCACACTATTGAATGACTCGTGCACAGAGCCCGATCAAGCTGAAACTGGGCCCAGGGCCTGTTAAAAAGCTGGGTCCCCTTACCTCCCCATTCCCGGCGAGGCGACACTTTCAGAAACAAAGAGTAGGTTTATATAATGAGTCGACAAAGTTGTTTGACTAAAAATTTCAAATTTACAAAAAAAAAAAAAAAAAAAAAAAAAAAAAAAAAAAAAAAAAAAAACTTACAAGAATAATTAAGAAAATGAACTGCCGTTCACTTTCTCAAACAAGCATTTGTATAATTCACAAACATCTATGATCTTCAGTTTATGTTGTAGAATAAATAAGGACGACTTTTTCAAAACTCGCCTTATTCAAAATCATAAAAATCGTGTTTTAAAAATATTTGATCAAGGGGAAAAATCAGCCGCATAATATTTGGGCCTAGGGGCGAGGCTCCGGAGGCCCGAGCATTAATCAAGCCCTTCTCGTGCATAGCATTTATAGTTCTTTTACAAGGACACAGAGGTATGTGTTGATTCTAATTCTTCAACGTTTTCCCGGAAATTGCCCGCATAATTCTTATTATATCTTAATTCAAAATAAGATTGGGAAATAAAGCTTTACTTCGTAAGTAAGAATGTATATGTTACAGGCCAAACCCGATTTTAGGCCAAACTAGATTGGCCTAGGCCAAACTAGTCTATCCTAGCGCCCATCGGATAACTAGTTTTTCCTAGGCCAAACTAGTCTATCCGAACACCCATCGGATAAACTAGTTTTTCCTAGGCCAAACTAGTCTATCCGAACGCCCATCGGATAAACTAGATTTTCCGAGGCCAAACTAGTTTGTCCGAACGGTCATTAGGATACACTAGTTTAGCCTGCTATTCATTGGTTTGAACTAGTTTATCCTAGGCCCATCTAGATTGTCCGAGGCCAATTCAATTAAGCGTGATTTTATTGAATTTAAAAACCGCCACGGCACCAACTTTCTAGATTTAATCTAATTTATCCTAGGCCGATGCAATTTAACGCGATTTCAGCTCACAGACTATCAAAACCTGAGAACTAATGTGCTCGCAGATTCTCTCTGTGTGTATCTAACCATGTACGTATGTATGTATGCATGTACATACGTTTGTACCCCGTAATGCGTATCTCCTGATAAAAATATCCAATTTGCTTCAAATTTTGGACATAGATTTATCCTGATAAGGAACTTCTCTGATTAGTTTCAGAAGTTCATTGAATAAGAATAAGGGGAGGGGCCGCACCCCCTCCTCCTTAATTTAGTTAAGTCAGTTTTTCACTGAAAGTATAAGATTTTATTAAAATGTTAGGTATAAGATCATTTTGATAAGTCACCTTCATGATTAGTTGTGGGTGTTCATTGTTTACGTATAAAGAAAGGAAGAATGGGAGGTAACTCACTTAATTTATGTAAATGTGTAATATGTATAAGAAAAAGAGAAAGGGGCGAACAAAATCAGGAAATATAACGGAAATTCTAGTTTGATCGATTTGGAACTTTAAGATAGTTTATGACACATGATATATTCCGCGTTATATTCCGCGTAAAATAAAAATCTTAAATTTTTGTTTTGAAGCGCCGCGACATCGAGTAAAATATCTACTGATATATTGTTTAGCGGAGTTACCTTCAGATGCAGTTTTGTTGATAATAGGGTGTGTTCTCTTTCGTAATGGGACTTTTTTTTATAATTTTTTATCATCTGTCATAAGCTATCACAAAGTTTCGAACAATTCCAAAAAGAATTTAACATTTTTACAAAAATTACTAAAAGCAAATAGTGGTATTTGACGCGGCATCCTTTTTCTTAAATACTTAACATAGTTTTTTATTATGTTTTTAAAAGCTTCAAATAATGGAAATATTCAATTAGTAGTTAAAACGTTAAAATACGCTGACCTTTTTAAAAAAATTTTAGCGTCCCCTTACTCTACCCACCTCCATCCTAAATTTCAAGTGTCATGCTTTATTTAAGCTTTTTCTTATTTTTTAAAAGGGTCTGATATTTAGATTTTTAATATGAACAATTTCGCGAGAAGTCATGTGTGCGAAAACCAATATCTGTTTCGAATTAAAAATCTTTTTGTAAAACCAAAAGTTTTTATCTGATTGAAAAAATAATCCGTTCTCCCTTTACATTTAACCTCAGAGCCACCAACATTAATCAGGTAAATGCCTTATCAGAAGGAACCTACATCCAAAATTTGAAACAAATCAGTTAATTCTTCTTGAAAAACCTATTTACTTAAATTAAGGGGTTACTCCCATTCCTCCTTTCTTTATACGTAAACAAAGAACACCCAGAACTAATCATGGAGGTGCCTTATCAATATGATCTTATACCTAAAATTTCAATAAAATCTGATACTTTTGCATAAAAAACTGACTTAACTAATTTAAGGAGGGAGGGGGGGGGTGCGGATTACCCTTTTATTCCCCTTCCCTTATTCTTATACAATGAACACCTGAAACTAATCAGGGAAGTTTATTATCAAGATAAATCTATGTCCAAAATTTGAAGCAAATTGGATATTTCTATGAGGAGTTATCGCATTATGTACTTACGTTCGTTCATACGTACATACATAAGTATAGGGTTACATACACATACACAGAGTCTGCCAGCTCATTAGCTCTCAGGCTTTGATAGTCTGTGAGCTAAAATCGCGTCAAATTGCATTGGCCTAGAATAAATTAGATCAAAACTAGAAAGTTAGCGCCGTGGTGGTCTTTAGATTCAATAAAATCACGCCAAATTGACTTGGCCTAAGACAATCTAGATCGGCCTTGGATAAACCAGTTGAAACCAATAAAAAGCAGGCTAAACTAGTTTATCCTAATGACCGTTCGGCCAAACTAGTTTGGCCTAGGAAAATCTAGTTTATCCGATGGGCCTTCGGATAGACTAGTTTGGCCTAGAAAAAACTAGTTTATCCCATGGGCATTCGGATAGACTATTTTGGCCTAGGAAAAATAAGTTTATCCGATGGGCGTTCGGATAGATTAGTTTGGGCTAGAAAAAACTAGTTTATCCGATGGGCGTTAGGATAGACTAGTTTGGCCTAAAATCGGGTTTGGCCTGTAACATATAGTTGACAAAAAAAGTATTTGTACACTTCACTTTTTTAAATTATAATGAAATTAAACAAAAGATTTAAACAAAAAATACTGTAATATATTAATTTAATGCATTATAACATTATAGAAGCAAAAACAAAATTAAACGAATCGATTTTTTACATTATAATAAACAAATATACAAAAATATAATGCAAAAAATGTCTTTGTACACTATATTAATGTAATATAATTAATGAAAATTTAGTAAAATGATACAAATTAATATTTTGTGTGAATTCATTTAGCGTTTATTACTACTTCTAGATGGTGTGACATAGATTCCATCAACTTTTTTGTAGCGGTCTGGTTAATGTTATTCCATGACACAATAAGAGCTTCTTTAAAACTGTTTTTTACTGATACATATTTTTTTCGGATTTTTGAATCCAATAGCATCTGCAAATTTTCTATTGGATTCAAGTCTAGAGATCTTAGAGGAGTTACTAGTCGTCTTCGAGTATTGTCGTAACTATGTGCTGGTGATCACAGCAGTATGCTTTGGTCGTTATCCTGCAGAAAGTGAAAAGCTTTCTCTACGCATAATTTCTTGGTATGGTTTAATAAATTATGCCGCGACACATCAATGTATGTTAAACCAGTCCTTCCATTGTCAATAAATTTTAAATGTCCTGCTCCATTAGAAGCTATACACCCCAAAACTATAATATCCTCCCCAACATGCTTGATAGTTTGAAGTATAGGTTTTGGATCTAGAACAATTTTATTTTTACGCCAATTTTTTCGAATGCTTGGTGGTAAGAAAATTCCGAATTTTCCCTCATCAGAAAAAATTACTGTTTTCCAAAAATTTAATGATTTACTTCTGTATGCGAAAACGAATACTATGCGTTTTCGCCTATTTGTTTCGCTGATGAATGGATTTTTCTTTGAGATTCTTTCTTTTAAATCTGCATTGAGAAGAATATTTTTTATTGTTTGAGGTATTACTCTGATGCGAGAAGATGTTGCAAGATCTCCAGCAAAATTTTGAACCGAACGCATAGGATGTTTTAAAGCTTTTTTAACAACACTCCCTTTTCCCCTCATTGTTAGTTTGCTGAGAAGTTCTGGTTTTCATTGAATTTCAATGCTTTTAATTTATTCATAGTTTCTCACTATGCATCCAATAGTTGTAAATGGTAATTTAATAGCTTTTACAAATTCTTGTTGCGAATTTAAATTTTTATTATGATCAATCATAGGATTTCATATATCTAGAGGTGCCTCTCTAGTTTTAAGTTCTATACTCAATTACTTCAAGAGCAAATTAGATTAAATGTCAGACAAATATAATATGAAGTTAAAAATTATTAACAGCTTCTGTAAAAGTAGTCCTTTGAACCATAAACACTATAAAACACAGTACATATCAGGATGGAGAAGTGTACAAATACTTTTTTTCCAAGAAATTTTTAAATTTTTCCTATTAGAAAAGTATTTTACATCTTTATCAAAATTTTCTGTTGTGTAATTTAAAACGCATGGTAAACAGACTGTATTAAAACAATTTTTGACAAAATATCTGTTTTTATTTAGAAAAAAATTAAAAATTTTAGAGTGTACAAATACTTTTTTTGCCAACTGTATATACGTTTGAAAGAAATGTTTTAAGTATAGCCACAAATATTAAAATCGGACAAGCTTACTAATTACAATCTTTACAGAAATCAACACAACACTAATCGCAAACCTTATTGAAAAAAAAAAAAAAAAATCAGTTTTACGCATGTGCGTAAGTATGTTAATAAGCTAATTTCTTAAAGTTTTTTTTTAAAGTTGTATCTTTTATCTCTTCTTTTTTCTAATATACCAACAAATACAGAAAGAAATATTTAATATTTATAAAGCGCTAGACTGACTATTACAATGAGATATTCCCCAAATTTTTGGCATCTAGTTCAATAAATCTGAAAACAAGATAAGCTGGTCAAACCTGTTTACAGATGAAAAAAATATCTCCAAGAAAACATACTCCTTTTTCCTCTCAGCAACTGTCCGCATAACTCTTGTTCCATCTTCATTCAAAAGAAAACCGGGAGAAAAAGCTTTCCTTTTGTTGTCCTCCGGAGAGATTCCTGGAAGCTGCGTTCGCTGATCCGGAAAATTTTCTCACATTCCGCAGAATGTCCCTAAGAAGAAAAAAAAAATAGTGAAAAGAAATATCGACTGCCAAAGACGTTGAAGAATTCCACAAAAAGGAATCAACTGATAACTGAGTTAGGACCTGATCCGCGAAAGAGTGCGTTGTTGGTCAGAGGAAAAAAGTCTTTTTTTGTTGGTTACGAGTTTTATCTCTCAGCAGTTAAATGTCTCATTAGGTTTTATGTAAAGATATAAAATATAAATATAAATAAATGAATGAACAGTTTTATATCTGTTTCTTATATCTTTTTATCAGTCAGATTTCAAATTATCAATGTCAAATCATTGCAATTGGAATGCAATCATATTTTTTAAATAATTACCAAATAATTAAAAATTTTGAAATATTTTTTCTGTACTTGGCAGATCTGTTCCCTAAGGGCTACATTCTCCAATTCCCTGTTCACACCCTGTACGCTCTGAAAATACGCCAATTTTCTCCATTTTAAAAAGAATACACAATTATGAGACGACAAATGACAATTTTATGCAATCGGGTTATCATTCACTTCTTTGACTGTGGATGGGGATGCGTAGACCATAAGGCCACATCCATTGCTATCGGCTGAAGGCTGTTTTCATGAGAGATTATGTTTGATCGATTACATACATAATAATCAGCTTGTATATATTGCAAGCATTGCTTGCATACATCTTTTGTAAAGTAAAAAATGTCGTTATCTTTAAAACTATTACGGTGCCTAGAAAAAAATCATTTAAATATTTTTGAAATATACTGTTTTAAATATGACATAATTTTCAGAATTAAATGGTTTTCGCAAACAATAATTTTTTTCATTTTAAAGTTTTCTTTAATTTTTAATAATCATGTGTAAATATATTTCCCAATTGAAAAGTATTTGGAAATATTATTATTTTGCCTTTTTAAAATCTGGCATCAGTGGTTAAAAAACAGGTATTTCAAAATCTGAATTCAATTGCGATCCAAACAGTGAAATTTTATTTAAACAGTCTGAGGGCATCCCCCCCCCCTCCCCGACTTAAAAATACTTATTTGACGTTACACACCACAATATAATCACGTACATGTCTGCAAAAGATCGCTAAATTGTTATACATATTTTTTAATATTATAATAATTCATTCAAAAGTAACATTAAAAAGTGTTTAAACTAGTTCTGTGATTTAAAAACTGTCTTCTTTAAGCCGAGTTATTTGAAAGGTTATAATAAATTGATTTCAATAGCAGCAGCATTATTTATATATTTATTTATATACTTTGGAATAGAGTTGATAAAGGATCTTTCTTTCTTACTTAGCCGACAAATTATTTCTAAAATATTTAATAATTTTCTACCTAAGCCCCAGATAATTTTACGAAATTTAATTATATGGAGATTTATTCACGGCGCAAACCACAGAGGAAAAAAGTATCCGGGCCAGGATTCGATCCCGGGTCTTCGGTTCACCAGACTTACGTCAGAGAAATGTAAATTTAATTACTTGAATTTTTATTCATATTTCTAACCAAAGAAAAAAACATAAAACCATTAAAGCGTATTTCAAACAATTACTGTCATAAGCAGTAATGTAATCAAATGTCTACATGAATGATGGTAACTGAACAAAAATAATACTATATGCACCCTTTTCTGCAAAAAAGATGTTGTTCTGCAAATGGATTTTGCATGCATACGATTTTCTCTATTTTTTAAATAGTGTAAAACATTTATATGTATTTTAAATATCACTTCTAAATCATGAAATACTTTTTTAATACTGTTTCTTTTCTGTAGCACTTTCTGAAGTGCATTCTTTTGAGTACCTATGTATGTGCACTATAGATGCTATACATTACATTTTTGATAACGATCCTCATATAATAAACTGAAATAATACCTAATAGTTTCGTTTGAATATGCGCATATTTAGGACCGTTAGAGTGTGAAAAAGTGATACAGACAATCAGGCAGATGAATCAAAATGATAAATATTTTTCAACTATGTTGCAAAGCATTTTTAAAAGCATTGACTCACTCGCTATTAATGTAAAACTAAATGCCTAAAAATATTAAATGCATATAATGTATAATAGCAAAAATTTACTTTTAAACAACTCAATATTATTTTAAACGTTTTGTGAAACGTAAAAATGTGTTTAAACGTAAAAAAGTGATTCTTTATTGATAATATGATTTCGAAAAATGAATGTGAATAAATTGAAAGTTATGTCGTAAATAGATAAACACAAGTCTTAAACTGCTTTGAAATGTTTGCAAAAGCTTGTTTTGAAGATCATTGGACTTGGGATCAAACAACTGAGGTTTTGATTATCTACAACAGCCATGTACCACACCATCAAAAATGGATCTAGTGCATGTTAGATTCATTGTGGATGCAAAGTATAGGTAAAAAGTAAAAAATTCAGTTAGTAGCCAGTGGCCGGTAGACTCAGTTTTATTCGTGGCCACTTTTTAAAGTTAAAGGCTACCATAATGATTCAAACTTTCTTGATATCCAAATAAACTATAATCGTTGTATAAATAAGGGAAAGTTGGATAAAACCGGGTAGGTGGATAAAACAGGGAACCAGGCTTTATGGCTTTATCTGTGGAGGTTTCTAGCCGAAACTTCTAAAATAACTTCTAGGTAAGCGGCATGCCAGCTCCCAGTAAGCAGAAGTTGTCTAAATCAACTCATTTCGCAGTGATGATTTTTTTTAAGTTTCGCGTGAAAAAGTTAAAAATTCGACGTCTTCAATGTCACGTTGCCAATTCTAAATACTTAAAGATTTAATTTAGTTGAGTATAGCGTACGATAACCTATTAATTACATGTTATTTTAACGTTTTGTATTAGTGTCTATGAGTTGCCTGAAAAATGCTAGTCACATTTCGTCAAAATGGCGTGGTTGGACAAAACCGGGATGCAGGTGGTCGGAAATAACAGGGAAGTTCCCGGTTTCGGACAGCTCATTTATTTGCGTGATTGAAATAGAATTAACTTGTTTAAAATACAAAAATTATTATTTAAATTAAGTTGTTATATGGAAAACTGTTTTTAGTCTTTTATATTCCAAATTAAGTTGAAAATAAATATAGAAAATCATCGATTTTCATCAACTGAGAGGCCCATGGAAATGGAAAATAATCCTTTGGTTGAATCTCAAAAATTGCTTGACCAAAAACAAAATCCTGATATAGACCTGCCAGTAGAAAACTATTACCCTCCATCTGAGAAACAGAATGGGTCTATAGGAAAGCAGCCAACGCCAACTTCGAAGGCTCCAGTTCTTGTAGAAGGCGAATATGTGGACTTTCTGGTTGCTGTGCAACCATCTATTTCTTCTCAAGGCCTGGTCAAAGGTATCAGGGGTCCTTTTGCTATCTCACCACAGTATATAAAACCTATTCTAGTACAAACGGACCTTAGGACCATCGGGATTTCCGACAAGTGGCGAGGGAAAACAGTTATTCTTACTTCAATCCCCTACAAATTAGAACTCGAACGAGAAGAAAAAGAAAGGATGAAATAGAAAGACAAGAAGAACTTAGAACACGAAGAAAAACTTTTCACGATGGCAGAAAAAAAAAAAAAAAAAAAAAAACTTGACATCAAACAAGGAGAAGGATGAAAGTGAAACACGCACTTCAACGGCTTACATGAAATAGCTAAACCTAAGGACAGTTGAATACCATGATTCACTGCAAAGAGCGGTCACATGAAGCGTGCACCAATGCAGATGAACAATTGAATTTCGAATTTTCGTCTGTGACTTTTGTGCCTGACATTTTTAACTCTTAAAACAGAACGTAGATTTAATATAGATTCATATTCTATAAAGTATAATATGACAATTTCTGCATTTTTTCTTTAATAAATGGTATTATTGCAAAGTTACAATGTACTTTTAATTATTTTTTCCAAGTTCCCGGTTTTGTCCGACTAGGTCGAACAAAACCCGGACGTTGCACACTTTAAAAAAAAGTTTTGTTATGATCTCAATTGCTATTATTCGTGACTGAATGAATGCTTTTCTTCTTCGTAAGGAATCAATTTATCGTTTTAATACAAATTTTGACCGTTTTGTTTACATAGTGTACAATAATAAAAGGAAAAACATTGGGCCGGTTTTATCCGACTTTCCCCTACATATTTTTCTAATATGCAAAATAAATAAGCAAATAAAATAAAATGTTATTTAAATTTTATTTAATAAGTAAATGTGTTAATACACTATACGCATAGTGAAATCTAAGCTGATAAGTGAATTTTGCAAGATTAAAAAGTATCTCCTGAAGAAAAATAACTGCTGAACATGTGGTAGGACTTGAAATATTGACGATTCTGCAATGTCTATAAAATCCACTTGCATCTGATTGGAAAAAAGAAATAAATTGCTGGAAATGCACGTGGAACCCTGATGTATTTTGCAGAATAAAAACTGTATTTCTTGAAAACAGAATCCAACTGAAGAGCACATGGTGAAATGCTGAAATATTGAATGACAGCTGAGTAGCTGAAATCTGCTTGCATCCGTTAGGGAGAAGAATGAATGAGTTTGCTAATTATATTTAATCATAGTATAGATCAGGCATGTCAAACACGTGGCCCGCGGGCCACAATTGGCCCGCCAGGAACTTCTCTGTGGCCCGCCAAGCTTTTAGCATTTTCGTATATTTGATTCAGTTCTTAGTTGGTGTAGAAAATACACTTTGCATTGCAAATATTGCAGCTTTGGAAAATTGATGAATGATTTTATTCAAAATATCTACCATTATTTCAGAATATTAATCTTCATTACATTTAATGGCACATATTGGCATACATTAAATTTATCGATCAGCAATTAAATAAGGAAAAGTCTAAATTTTTAAATTATTATTTGTTATTTTGGATGAAATTTTTTTACAGTTCGGCATAGAAGAAGCAAACAACACCGATTTAACACCACTGTGGCATAAAAGATGCAAGCATACTGTATGAATATGATAAAATCTAACTCATTTTAAAATTTGGTTTCCAGGAGATAGGGTATGCAAAAGTTATCAATAAGAAAGTTAAGAGCATATCTTAATCTGAAAATAGAAAAAATTATAAAAATTTTATGTTTTTTCCCTAATATTTTATTATGTGTTTTATGTTGAAACGAATACATTAATTTATTGCTCTCTTTGATACCCTACGAAATTACAAAGTAGTGCGTGGTGTTTGCTAGGTAATAAAAATGTATCGAAAATCAATTAAAACACAACGTTAATTTCTAATTAAAAGTCTCTAAAAAATCAAAAGAAATAGGTAGCTTTAAAAGAGAAAGTGACACGATTTCTCGTCTCGTAAAATAATAATAAGAGTAAAACTAATAGTAATAACAGAAAATTGTGACCTGTTTTTATTATTTGGCTGTATGCATTAGTCGAAAGCGAGCATTTTTAACATAAGTTCAATAATTAATTTCATTCTTAAAGGTTAGTAAACATATCATTGTAAATTATCCCTGTGTGATCTTTATATTTCTTAATGAGAATATAACATTTACAGATTCATAAAAGTCAATTTGAAATAATTTTTATGCTCAAAGACTGGAAAATTGTGTTTGCCCTGTAGAAACTTTGTTAAAGTTTGCTAAGAATTTATTCACAAATATTTCGAAAAACCCACAAATATCTAGAAATAATTTGAAAAAATAGATTTTAAACTGAAACTTTGTTGAAACATATTAAAAGTAATCAATCTGCTTTTAAAAACAACTACTAGATGCATTTGCATACAACACGAAATCGCCCAAGTTGGAATAATGGATGTCCAGAATAGTTAAATCAATTTAAAAATATGCAGGGGTATTTCTATAAATATTCATGATACAGTCAAAGATCTATAATCCGCACACTCATAATCCACTATTTTCTATAATTCACGTTATTTTACGAATGTAAACAATGAAATAAACAGCTAAAAAATTTACAAATTAGTGATCCAAAAACGTTTTTTTTTTTAGAAAAATTTAAAAAAATGAGAAAACAATGAGGAAACAGTGAATTATGGGTGTGCGGATTATAGATCTTTGACTGTAAAACCAGAAATTTCAATAATCGCATGAAATCTATAATTTGAATATGTTTTACTAACTGAAAATTTTTATTAAACCAATAAATTTTCATTAGTAGACAGTAGCCATCAACAAACTATTTTTTTAATAGCCACTTTTTCTCATTTAATGGCCCCGTGGCCGGTAGCTAGCGTTAATTTTGCCCTTTAACTTTATAATTCTTGAAAATATAGGTGCAAGAAATTTTACTCTGCAGGCAGCTTTTTTTCGCAGACACGATACGTACTTAAAAATACCTGAGGAGAATCAGGAAATTATTCCTATGCCAGATCAATAACCACAGTTATTATATTTTAATCAATTATGATTTTTTTCATAATATTATATTGTAAATAATTGTGTTCTATCAATGATTGATTTTATAAAAAGAAGCAATTACAAAATAAAAGAAAATGCAGATATTAGGATTACAAATTTAATATAATACAAATTAATACTAATATAATCAAAATTATACAAAAATGTAATAACACATTTTTGTATAATTTTGATTGCGATTTAAACTTTAAAAAGTTCAATATGTGTTTAAGCATGTTTTTATTTTTATTTTAACTTGTTCTTCTTTACATTTGGCAGTGCACTCTCGTAAGATACTTTTACTACAGATTTGTTTTTACTTAATAAATATTTTTAAACATTTTCTGGTGCGTGTTTCTAATTTTTCCAATAAATAGTTTTAAAATTTTTGTATGTATACTTGTTTGCTGATTTGTTTTTTAAAACAATGCTGTGTTTTTAATGTGCAGTTTTCATTTTGTGCAATAGTCATCAGATTGACCCGCTTCATAATTTTCGATAATGTGGCCCGCGGCTTTCTGTACAGTGCTAAATCTGGCCCGCGGTGGTAGACGAGTTTGACATGCCTGGTATAGATGCATATTTCCATGAAAAAAACTGTGTTTCACTTGGCGATCGGTAAGAGATTTTTTAATCGTCACTTGACTTGAGGCGACTAGGGTGGCAATCAATAGCTGACTTTTTAATCGCCACTTTTACAATTTTAATTGCCATGTGGCGAGTAGCAACCGTTAATTTTTACTTATAAAGCAAAGCCATCGGGGAGTTGATTGACAGCCTCTAAAAGAACCTAGATCACCATCCAGTCGTCTGGATCAGAATCCAATGTGAGGAAACGCTTTAGTAGTTCAACTTCACTGCAGGCTCTTGTAATTATCTTTCAAAGTATGAACCAAGGTATTTATTAAACATGGCAATAACAATTATGCAGAAAAAAGTCAAGAATAAGTATACCAATATGAAAAATTTATTGATCATAATCTCAATGAAGTGAAAACTACATATTACATACAAGTGATGTTTCCAATTCTGGAAATTTCGAAATAAAGAATGCGGACGTTTAATAAAAATTAGAATACGTTTTCTAGTGATCCTAATACAATACTTACACACAGTTAAAACAAACTGAAAATTAAAATAAGAAGAATACCATGATAAAAAAATAATTAAATTGATATGTCTAATTCTGGCTTTGAGGAGGATAGATAGGCTTTAATTACAAAACATAACGCTTATCCTTGGTGTTAGGCAGTGTGCAAAGCGTTTGAACCGACATCTTAATTTGTCTAACAATTATAAATGTATGAGAGTGTTGTTTCCAAAGTTCGGACAATCTATATATTTAAAACACCTGGCTGTTTTTTTAGTCATCAGCCCTGAGTTTTCTACAGGCCCGATTTTGATAATTATTTTTTTAAATGAAAGCTGTTCATGTGTAGATGTGCCCATTCTGGCTAATTTTTAATTTATTTCCATTTTTATATTTTATTTTTAATTTTAAAAGCTTTTTCGCGACATTTCCTCAAAACAGTGGCAACAGTTTAAGCTTTTCTCACTATAATAGAAATTTATTTTTCTTTATTACTTTCCACCAATCAGGAGAATGTAACTGATGTCATATTAGGAAAAAAAAAGAAAGAAAAAGAATAAAACCTGTGATTTGCCGGTATTACGATCTTTCTATTTTACATAATATCAAAAATTAATTACAATCATTTCGTTGTATTAAGTTATTATTTAAAATAAAAATAAATAAAACGTTTTCTACATTTCAATAACAAACACAAAATTTTTATTCTTTTTAATAACAAAGATATCGTTTTTCTTTTCGTTGTCATGGCAATAAAACTAATTATGACAAGTTCATGGAGACTACAAACTAATAAATTAAATTTATTGCAAGTGCTGTAAATGTGTATTGGGTTGGTTATGCAGTTTTAGTGACTCTCTGTTTCTGTAATAATTAAAATGTTTTGTTGATATTACAAATACGAGGTGGAACCCGTCGAAATTCTACAAAAGAAAATATTTAAAAAAGAACAGTTTCATTGACTTATAATAAATATAGAAAATTTGTTACAGTAAAAAATACATTTTATATTGGTCAGTTTAACTCTCAAACAATATTATTTTAAGCTAATATTAATAAAATATTATATAACACAATTATCCAAATTATTAAACGAAATATAACCTAAAATCACTGGATTTTTTAACAGACTTTTTAAAATAGTATACGTATTTTAATTTCCATTTTTTTTTTCAATTTTAAGGGAAAATGCAGTGATTCTGTTGGCACAATTACAGATTTGGTACTAAACAAAGGACAAAACAAAGCATAGTTCAAAACTGCATCAAGTTTTCGACTCTTTGGTCATAATTTAAAATATTTAAATTGTTAAAAAATATGCGATTAAGACCAGAAGAATCTGAATTTTCGGAATTTTTGCTTAAAATAGGTAATGGAGAAATTCTTGCATGAATGAAGGATTCTCTGGAGACTCAAATAAAGTATGTTTACCACCGTCTATTATAGCAGAAAATGACATCGTATCCCAAATTTTTCGAAAAGGATTTTCATTTTCAGATAGTATCACCAAATTGGCTAAAGTTTCAATGCCAGCCCCGAAAAACGATCATTGCAGTGAAATTAACCATAAAGTTATTAACCTTATACCTCGCACATCCAGAACATACATGAGTAGAAATAATTTAATAACTGAAAGTGAAAAAGGAAATCCCCCAATTTCCAACAGAATTTTTAAATAGCTTAGAATTAAGTGGATTGCCTCCACACATTCTCACATTAAAAATCGAAGCAATTCTAATATTCCACACGAAAGTCTACAAGAAAGTCTTTTAAAAGAGACCAGGTAAATTGTACAAAACATGTACGATAATTTTTTGGATCTAGCTGTTACTACTGGCGAGGGAGTTGCAAAAAAAGTTTTGATTCCTAGAATGGATTAAATGCCATCAGATACAACTCTTCATTTAGAATGTTTTCATTATTCGTGTTGCGTTTTGCATGACAATTAATAAAGCACAAGGGCAAACAATGGATTCTGTTGATATTTATTTACCTGAGCCAGTATTTAACCACGGCATTTGTTGCGATGTCTCGAGTACGTTCATTTAAAAACTTGAAAGTACAAACAGTTCCAAAAAGCAACACAACAACTAATGTCGTATGTAAAGAAATACTTTAACTCGAAAAGAAAAGTTAAATCTTAACTCAAAAAGAAAATTAAAAAAACCTATCATTGAACCAATATAAAAATTGATTTTCTATTTATTATAGATAAAACTGAATAAAATTTATATTTTTTTCTAAGTACACTTTTTTTTATGTCATTCATTTTTATTATTCATAAGATTTAAATGTAAGATACTTACCTAATATATATTCTTTTCCGTCGAATTTCGACGGGTGCAGCTAGTTAATAGATAAAAACAGTATGTAAACTATTAATTAAAATAATGAATGCCTTATAGTGCTTAGTCATTCCATTGAAAATCGGCAATTTAATAATTCAACCATTTCGAAAACAGAAAAAAATAGTGACACGCAAATTTCCGACTTAGTTACGGAAAATTGCTTTGCTTCTATTTTAATAGACGAATTTATTATGAAAACGTTTCATTTCTTGGGAAGTTAAAATATTAATTTAAAATTGATGTTAATATAAAATTAAGAATTTTCTTACAATCTGGACTAATTTATCTGAATGTCTTAAAATTGAAGAGATCAAATACAAACAATTATATTTGTTAATGCTTGCTAAAACCGAGTTTTTTTTTAAAAGTCTATGCATAATGTAATATTTTAAAGTTTGTATTGCCATATATCTTCATAAAAATTGTAAAAAGGCATGTATTTATAATAATTGTAACTACTGCAACATATGCAATCGTAACTATTGTTAAATTGGGAAGCATTACTGTAACAATTGCACTGTAAAAAAAAAAAAAAAAAAAAAAAAAAAAAAGTTAAATTTACGGCGCAGCAATGTTGCTAGCAGTTTTTGCCGTAAAAATTACAATAAAATTAAATGCAATAAAAATATTTACATCTAATTTTACGGCAATTTTTACGATAAAAACTGCTGACAACATTGCTCCCAGCAGTTTTTGCCGTAAATTTAACGGATTTTTTTTTTTTTTTTTTTTTTTTTTTTTTTTTTTTTTTTTTTTTTACAGTATGATTTCAAAATACTTTTAGCTTTCCAATATACGATACAATGGTGGTAGCTTGGATTCCAAGCTTGTATGAAGTTACACATAGTTACCGGATTCCTGATCGGCTATCTTGTTTTCTAGTTCTTAATTTAATAAAATCTCATTAATCTTTAATTACAAAGAATACTTAGACAACACTATAAACGCGCTAACTCGTTCCTACAATTGTAGATTGGGTTCATATGTGTAAATTTTATCACGGAGCGTGTGGTGGTAGGTTAAAAAAATACTAAAGATATTCACACTGTCGATGAAACATATAACAGTTTTATGCACAATTGCAATGCTGTGAAATAATTAAGAAATTAAGGGAGCAACAATAATTTAGAAAATCTGTAAAAAAAAGCAGCTGATATTGATTTCCCTTTTTTCGGGAATAACTGAAGATATTTTTGGCAGTAGGTAAATTATAAGCTGATTTTCCTGCAAACGATAATAAAAAAAGTAATAACTTCGGTATTTCGCAAGCATAAAACTGTAGTTTATTTTTAAATTGCTCTTACTAAAATGGAATTAATTTTTGGGAAAAAAAAACAAGATCAAAATAAAACAAATAATCTATCGAAAATAATTTGAATACAATTAACTGAGATAAATAAATTATTCAAAATATTTCTGAAATGTTGTTTCCTTCTTATATAGCTACTACGAGAGGGAATGTATAGTATTTAAAAAAAAAAATAGAATGTAATTTTATATCTTAGTAAAATCAAGAAAATAAAATGAAATTTTTGAAAATAAAATCTTTGTGAAGAAATATTGCAAAAGAATTCCTTCTTAATTCAATTAAGTTTTCTTAAAGAAAAAGATAAATTTAGTTTTGATACTGCATAAAACAGCCTTTCTCTTTTATTTGGAGGTTCGTAAAATAAAATAAATCCGCCACACTTTCTCCAATTTTATGTTTTTTTTTGTTTCCTAGTTTTCAAAAAGCGGAAACTGAGATAAAAAATTGCAGGTAATAACATCAACAACAGCTTTCTGAAATATAGTTTCACCATGAAAGTTTATTTCTGAAGTAAGTTATTAAAACCAAAAACTTTCATAAAATAAAACTAAAAAAAAAAAATCCTACGTCAAGCATAGATTATGAAGCATTTTCCAGCGCATTCAGTATAATGTAACAAAGCTGTACCGTTTAAAAAATTAAAATATTACGTCTCATTTCACCATACGGAAATGTATGAGTCATTTTAAAACCGAATTTCAGCGGTTCCCATCTAGAATTGGAAAATTTACCAAATTTTTTAGCAACCCTGTATATGATATAGAGATTTGTATCTTTTTAAAACATACATTCCAAAATTTAGTTCATTTAAGAGACATATTATAATATCGTGTGGGTTCTTATTACTTGTACTGTAATTTCATTAGGGAAACAGCCTTTATATTTCCATCATTTATTTACACTATAATACAACTGCTGATAACGCAGCATCCCGAAAAAAAAAACATTCTTACATCTCCGATCTTATTTGGCTAACATGCATTGCCTCACAAAAACAGATCACGGTATCGTTACGCCATCCATATTCAGGGAGTGCTACTATTCGAAGATATCACAGATATATATTTCGGAAAATTCCCCTTCAACAATTTCCTCTAATAAGAATAATGGTATGCGTATACTTTTGTACAGTCTTGTACATTATAAATAAAGAGTAATATGCAAAATCTAATCAAATTTAAAGGCGTGTCCGAATTAGTCCGTTTTCTAATTACATCCCGTGTGCAATTTTATGATTAAGATAGTGAGTGGTCTCATTTTGTTCCTTATGTCTTGTAGACTAAGAAAAGTAATGGTGGACATCCGGTACCCGCGACTGGGGAGGGGGAGGGGGAGGGAAAGGGTTGAAAAGTGCAAATCAAAAAAATTCCATTTCATAAAAAATAAAGAAAATTATGCATAAATATTAATGTTTAAAACATTTATAGATAAGGAAAAACATTTGTGGACATCCAGGACCCGCGATTGGGGAGGGAGAGGGGGAGGGGAAGGGTTGAAAAGTGCAAAGGAAAAAAATTCCATTTCTTAAAAAATAAAGACAATTATGTAAAAATATTAATGTTTAAAACATTTATAGATTTAGGAAAAACATTTGTGGACATCCAAGAGCTGCGACTGGGGAAGGGGATGGGGAGGGGAAGAATTGCAAAGTGCAAGGGAAAAAATTCCATTTCATAAAAAATAAAGAAAATTATGTATAAATATTAATGTTTAAAACATTTATAGATTAGGAAAAACATTTGTGGACATCCGGGACCCGCGACTGGGGAGGGGGAGGAGGAGGGGAAGGGTTGAAATGTGCAAGGAAAAAAAATTCCATTTCATAAAAAATAAAGAAAATTATGCATAAATATTACTGTTTAAAACATTTATAGATTAGGAAAAACATTTGTGGACATCCAGGACACGCGACTGAGGAGGGTAAGGGGAGGGGAAGGGTAGGGTTGAAAATTGCAAGGGCAAAAAATTCCATTTCATAAAAAATAAAGAAAATTATGAACAAATATTAATGTTTAAAACATTTATAGATTAGGAAAAACATTTGTGGACATCCAGGAGCCGCGACGAAGGGAAGAGGGAAGGGGAGGCGAGGGGATGGGAAGGGGAGAGTTGAAAAGTGCATGGGAAAAAATTCCATTTCATAAAAAATAAAGAAAATTATGTATAAATATTAATGTTTAAAACATGTATAGATTAGGAAAAACATTTGTGGACATCCGGGACCCGCGACTGGAGAGGGGGAGGGGAAGGGTCGAAATGTGCAAGGGAAAAAATAAGTAATAAGGGTAATTGAAAAGGAACTGAGTGAGGATAAATACTAAACAATACAAATTTTTTAACGCTAAATATTATTTATTATCTTTGTATTGTTATTCTATATTATACATCATATACTTAAATAGCAAAAACTTTTAAATTTTAAACTGCAAGTAAAAGTTTAACTTCAGAACAAAGTAGGATCATCGGTATCACTGTCATCATAATTTACAACATCATGATCTCCAACATTATCACATTTATCAGTGTCACACGAACATGAACACATTTCAGTTACAAGGCAATCCATTTTGTGAACATTTACAGGATGCCACACATCTTGACTTGACACACGAACAACACACCGATTAAACCAGTTTTTGAAGAGCACATGGCATGTTACACATGACAGGTAGATATTTTTCCTTTATCATCCAACCAAAATAAGTTGTGAGTGGAATATTAGTTTTTAAAATGTGTGCTCTTTGCCATATTATTGCTTGGTAATGAGCTCTTCTTACGGCTGGGTAAAGGCCGGCTTCAGTTGGAAGCATATTTGTTCCTTTATCTTGCTTTTTTGTAAATAACCACCATCTTAGCTCACTCAATGTTTAATGTTTAATTTTGGCATATACACTGAACATATGTATTCATCAAGTGCAATATATGTTTCACTCTCAAGGACATGGGTTTAACCTTATGCGGCAAGTGCTTTCAGAATTCTGTCGTTAGCATTTATGAAGCTCTTGCAAAAACTGGTTTTTGATTTACCACTGAATGAACCAGTGGTGTCAGATCCAGAAAGAGAATGCAGTTCCACTAAAGCTTCAGATTTTTTCTTGCCTTTTTCAACCTTTTCCCCCTTCCCTCCTCCTCCCCCCAGCCTAGATGCGGATCCCGGATGCCCACTGTTGCTTTTCTTATTCTATAAAAGATTTAAATACTAATATATATATATGTATATAAATATAATTAAATGGCATTTTTTCCTTGCCTCTTTCAACACTTTCCACTCTCGTCCCTCCTCTTCCCTTACCTCCGTCTTCCTAATTACAAGTCCCGAATATGCACCAATGCCATTCTCATTCTATAAACGTTTTCAACTTTGATATTTATGCATATTTTTTAACAGAATTTTTTATTGCCCTTTTGAAATTCCTCTCCTCCCCCTCCCCCTCCCCAGTCGCGAGTCCCGGATGTTCACAAATGTTTTTCCTAATATAAAAATGTTTCAAACATTAATATTTATATTTAATTTTCTTTATTTGTTAGGAAATGACATTTTTGTCCCTTGCAATTTTCAACCCTTCCCCTTCCCCTCCCCTCCCTCTATCCAATCGCGGGTCCTGGATGTCCACAAATGTTTTTTGTAAACTATAAATGATTCAAACATTAATATTGTTACGAATTTTGTAAATAATTAGTGTTTGTACTGTAAAATAATGTAAATAATCTTATTAAGCTCCATTTCTTTACTAATATTAGTTTTTGCTACATTGTCTCTGTTATCAAGCAAACTTGTCTATTATTTTCAGTGAATGTCTATGGCAGCTTTGCGAAATATTAGAGATATCGCCAAGTTGGCGTCACTTTTGGCGACTAATTTTGGTCGCCAAATTTGGCGATATATTGCCAAGTTGGCGACAAACTTGGCGATTGTTGGCGATGGTAACCCTTCCCTAACTCTATGGTAACCCCCCCTATTGATATAGTGATACATTGAATGTTGTTCCGTGGATTTTTCGAGATGGTTCTAGAAATTTCCAGCACCTGCTGCGAGCCTATATAAGGAGAGCGATACGAGCTGTTGTTGTTATTATTTACCAGTCAGTCATTGAGTGAACTTCTAGGGTATTGTTTAAGCAAGTTTGCTTGAGCTTTATTTACGTTCTTTTGAATGTTATTAAGTGTTGAGACGTTGTATAAAGAGTCTCTGGGATCTAAAGCTGTACTTGTACAATAGATTTGAACAGTTATTTTTGAATATTTAGTAATATTTGTGAGTTTCGAAGACTCTGTTGTTCTGAAGGTCTGTAAATAAATTATTTTCTACTTTTCTAAGAGCAAGAGTTTGAAGCTGTCTAACCATAAGATCAAAAGAACTATATATACGCAACATTTGGTGTCAGGAGTCGGGATCTTATGGCGAAAACAAGAACGATGGACGGACAATTGAAAGAACTGTTAGAAGCTATTAACGGATTCAGGACAGAGCTGACCAATAAAATCGACAAAGGCCAAGAAGAGTTATCAAAAGGCCAAGAAGAGTTGGCGGAAAAGATGAATAAAGGCCAAGAAGAGTTGGCGGAAAAGATGAATAAAGGCCAAGAAGAATTGGCGGAAAAATGAATAAAAACGAAGAAAGAATGGAAGAGTTGACAAATAAAATTGACAAATGCCAAGAAGATGTGACTGAAAAGATTAATAAAGGCCAAGAAGAAATGAAGAAAACTTTAAAAGAAAAGTTCTCGTCGGTAGAGAGAAGAATAGGCTCGGTAGAAGAGAAAATAGAGGAAGTAGAAGAGAAAATTCAGAATGAAGTTAGTAATGTTGAACAGAAAATGGAAAAGAAAATGGCTGAAGTAGAAAAGAAAATTCAGAATGAAGTTTGTAACGTTGAAGAGAAAATCAGTAACGTTGAAGAGAAAATCAGTAACGTTGAAGAGAAAATCAGTAACGTTGAAGAGAAAATACTAGGTGAAGTAGATGAAAAGCTAAATAAAAAAGTACAAGATCTTGAGAAGAAGCTTTCAGCGTCCAGTGGTAATTATGAAGAATTTAGGAATCCGCCTGCTTCTCCCGTGCACATCAAGCTGTCGACATACGACGGAAAGAGTTCCTGGCAAGTTTACAAGACCCAATTCACCATTGTAGCCGAAGCGAACAAATGGAGTGACGAGGTGAAAGCTTGTCAACTGGCAGCATCTTTAAGAGGAGAAGCCGCCAACGTGCTGCAAACATTGCCCGATATGACGCAACTCAATTTTGAGACTTTAAGTTGTGCACTTGAAATGAGAATCGGAGAAAATTTTTTCAAAGATTACACGAGAATACAAATGAAGAGCCGCCATCAGAAATCGAGTGAAACACTTCAAGAGTTTGCCTCAGAAATAGAACGTCTGGCAAATTTAGCTTTCATCGACTGCCCAACAAATGTATGGGAAATGCTCTCACTGCAGTACTTTGTTGACGGAATAAAAGATCCAGAAGTGCAGAGAGCGGTACGAATGGCAGATGTGCAGGATTTAAAGGCTGCATTACTATATGCCTTAAAGTTGGAAGCAGCTACACAAGCCAGCCGAAGAGATCGTCATTCAGTCCGAGGGGCAACGGTGAACAAAAGCTCAGACACTGAAATCGACGTCTTGAAAGAAATTAGGAAAATAAATCAAGAGCTTAAAGCCTTAAAATATAGAAGAACAAGCTCAAGGAGACAGAATCTCACGTGCTGGGGATGCGGTGATACAGGACATCTCCGAAGAAATTGCCCCAAAATCCACGAACGTGAGATAAATTCAAACAGTCAGCAGGGAAACTAAATTTTGGCCATCTCGCGAGGCGGAGGTTGCCAGAGAATGAAAAGACCCACCTGAAGATCCTCCAGATATCAAAAATGAGTGGTGGTGATAATGAATTATATGTGATAGGCTTTATTAACGGAATTCAGTGCCGTATGATTGTCGATACAGGAGCCAATGTGACAATAATAAGAGAAGATTTGGCTCGAAAATTGAAATGTAAACTCATCTGGACTCCACCATGCGTTACCCTGCAAACTGTGACGGGCGACAAGATAGGCATATATGGAAAGGCAAATTTAACCATCAACTTTGGAGGAACGAAATATTACCATACGGCATATGTGGCTGACATAACCGATTCTTGCTTAATCGGGCTAGATTTTCTGAAGAAGTTTGGCTTCAAACTTGATTTCAAAAATAACAAAATGCTCTCAAAATTTGAAGAAATAAGTCTTTTTGGATTAAATAACGAAATTGAATGTAAACAAGCAGTAATAGCCAAAGAAGACATCAATCTAGATCCAAGAACAGAATTTTTAATTCCGGCTGTAATTAAAAATGAAACTAATTACCGATTTGGCCATATAGATTATCCAGAAGACAATAGTACACAAGCAGGAGTATTGGTGGCTTCTTCTGTGGTAGACCTCTCAAAAAAGACCATTCCAGTCAGAATTGCTAACATCAGTGATAAGACGAGGACTATCAAGAAAGGAGAGGTGATAGCATCGTGTGCTCCTGTGACGTGCATAAGTCAAAATTCCAGTCACTCTGAGAAATCTTCAGATAATTTAGTCAAGGATTTGTTACAAAATACAGACTTAGATCCAAAACAGATGGACGCCGCGGAAAATTTAATTAGGGAATTCCAAAGTTTATTCTCCCAAACATCTGAAGACTTTGGAAGAACCAAAATGACACAACACCGAATCGATACTGGAGATCACTCACCTATTAAACAACACCCTAGACGATTATCTTTTGCCAAGCAAGAAGAGGTGCAAAATTTAATTAAGGATATGGAAGAAAATGACGTCATCGAACCATCGACAAGTCCCTGGCGTTTCCCATTGTATTAGTAAGAAAGAAGGATGGTTCTACAAGATTTTGTGTAGACTACCGCCGGCTGAATGACGTCACTAAAAAGGATAGTTACCCTCTGCCAAGGATCGACGACACTCTCGACACACTTGCGGGCAACACTTGGTTCTCGACTCTGGATCTGAAGAGTGGTTACTGGCAGGTAGAGATCCATCCAGACGACCGCGAGAAGACTGCTTTTACAACGGGACAAGGACTATGGCAGTTCAAGGTAATGCCTTTTTGTCTATGTAACGCACCTGCAACTTTCGAACGGCTTATGGAAACGGTTCTCCGGGAGCTGTCATATGAAGCATGTCTTGTTTATTTAGATGATATCATAATCATAGGAAAATCTTTTGATGAACATCTGAACAACCTCAGGCGGGTGCTACAAAAATTAAAGGAAGCTAATTTGAAGTTAAGCCCTTCGAAGTGCAGTTTGTTTCGTAATGAAGTCGCCTACCTTGGACACATCATTTCGGCGGAAGGAGTTAGGACTGATCCGGAGAAGATATCGGCTGTGAAAAATTGGAGTCGTCCAGCAGATATTCACCATCTTCGGAGTTTTCTAGGATTATGCACCTATTACAGGAAATTCGTCAAAGGCTTCTCGATGATTGCAAGACCACTTCATAAATTAACAGAAGCCAATCAAAAATTTATGTGGTCACAGGAATGTGACGCTGCTTTCGAAAAGCTTAAGGAGGCCTTAACATCCACTCCAATTCTGTCATATCCTCAAATCGATAAACAGTTTATACTTGATACGGATGCAAGTAACGAAAGCATTGGCGCTGTACTGTCCCAGGAAATCGACAGTCAGGAGCGTGTTATCGCCTATTTCAGCAAGTGCTTGTCAAAGGCAGAGCGAAACTACTGCGTAACAAGAAAAGAGCTTCTTGCTGTAGTGAAAGCCATAGACCATTTTCATCACTAACTTTACGGTCGAAAATTCCTGATCCGAACTGATCATGCTTCTCTAACATGGCTATTGAATTTTAAGAACCCTGAAGGCCAGATAGCCAGGTGGATACAAAAGCTTCAAGAGTACGATATGGAGATACGCCATCGAAAAGGCTCATCACATGGAAATGCAGATGCTCTCTCAAGAAGACCCTGCTCAGAGAATTGTAGATACTGCGACCGGGTTGAGAAGAAATTTAATGTCAAAGGTCCTATAGTAAGACAAGTTACAACTGGGTCTACATCATCGCAAAATCCGTGGAGTGACGAGAGCCTGCGTAAAGATCAACTTGCTGATTTTGAAATTAAGCCAATTCTAGAGCTGAAAGAGCAGTCCAACAGGAAGCCCAGCTGGCAAGACATGGCCCATCACCATCCTACGACTAAACGTTATTGGGCTCTCTGGGATTCCCTACATTTGAAGAACGGTATCTTGTTCCGAAAATGGGAGTCTGACGATGGAAAGACATGTAGATGGCAACTACTACTCCCTAAGTCGAGAATTTCTTTGGTCCTTAAAGAACTGCATGGTAGTCCCACAGGAGGTCATTTTGGTGCAATGAAGACCCTGCAAAAGGTTCGAGAGCGTTTCTACTGGAATAATGTTCGTAGTGATGTAGAGAAGTGGTATCGAACTTGTGACACCTGTGTAGCACGTAAAGGTCCAAAGAGGCGCACCCGTGGACGATTGCAGCGTTATAATGTAGGAGCTCCTTTCGAACGAATTGTTCTAGACATCCTGGGTCCTCTTCCTAGAACATCGAATGGCAACAAGTACATCCTCGTTGTCATGGATTACTTCACCAAGTGGCCTGAAGCCTACGCCATTCCTAATCAAGAGGCGGTAACCGTAGCAGACATACTGGTTCAACACTGGGTTTCCAGATACGGATTTCCTCTTTAAATCCATTCCGATCAAGGAAGAAACTTTGATTCGGCTGTATTCAAGGAAATGTGTGAACTACTCGGCATGGACAAAACTCGAACAACACCTCTACACCCTCAGTCGGACGGCATGGTGGAGCGTTTCAATCGTACCATCCTGAATAGCCTCTCTCTCCTGGTGTCTAGAGACCAACAGGACTGGGACAAGAAATTGCCTCTTTTCCTGCTTGCCTACAGGAGTGCCACTCATGAGGCCACTGGTTACTCCCCTTCTCAAATGCTCTTTGGTCGTGATCTTCGTCTGCCTGCGGATCTTTTGTTTGGCCGTCCTCCTGACGCTCCTTTGTCGCCTGAAGAATACGTGGATGGACTCCAGCCACGGATTGAGGAGATTCATCGTCTAGCGAGGAACCGAATCGGACTGGCATCGGAAAAGATGAAGACACGGTACGACACAAAGGCAACTGGACATGAGTTCAACGAAGGTGACAAAGTTTGGTTGTGGAATCCCATACGTCGTAAGGGACTGTCGCCAAAACTACAAAGAAACTGGGACGGTCCTTACACAGTCGTCAACAGGCTGAATGACGTCGTCGTACGCATACAACAATTGCCACACGCCAAACACAATGTCGTACACTATAACCGGCTAGCCCCTTATTTTGGCCAAAGTAATTAGAAATTCGAAACTTGAATTTCAGACCATGGTCATGAAAGTCACTTTTTGTAAATATGTAAATAGTAATTAGTTCTTATTTATGTAAATTTTATTATTATTGTTATTATTATTTATTTATTTATTTATTTGTTTATTTATTTTAAGTGTTTTCCTCTAACTCAGGGATTGCACTGCCCGGGACGTGCAGTCTTTGAGGAGGGGGTAGTGTTACGAATTTTGTAAATAGTTAGTGTTTGTACTGTAAAATAATGTAAATAACCTTATTAAGCTCCATTTCTTTACTAATATTAGTTTTTGCTACATTGTCTCTGTTATCAAGCAAACTTGTCTATTATTTTCAGTGAATGTCTATGGCAGCTTTGCGAAATATTAGAAATATCGCCAAGTTGGCGTCACTTTTGGCGATATATCGCAAAGTTGGCGACAAACTTGGCGATTGTTGGCGATGGTAACCCTTCCCTAACTCTATGGTAATCCCCCTATTGATATACTGATACATTGAATGTTGTTCCGTGGATTTTTCGAGATGGTTCTAGAAATTTCCAGCACCTGCTGCGAGCCTATATAAGGAGAGCGATACGAGCTGTTGTTGTTATTATTTACCAGTCAGTCATTGAGTGAACTTCTAGGGTATTGTTTAAGCAAGTTTGCTTGAGCTTTATTTACGTTCTTTTGAATGTTATTAAGTGTTGAGACTATTATGTTATTAAGTGTTGTATAAAGAGTCTCTGGGATCTAAAGCTGTACTTGTACAATAGATTTGAACAGTTATTTTTGAATATTTAGTAATATTTGTGAGTTTCGAAGACTCTGTTGTTCTGAAGGTCTGTAAATAAATTATTTTCTATTTTTCTAAGAGCAAGAGTTTGAAGTTGTCTAACCATAAGATCAAAAGAACTATATATACGCAACAATATTTATGCATAATTTTCTTTATTTTTTATGAAATGGAATTTTGTTCCCCTGCACTTTTCAACCCTTCCCCTCCCCAGTCGCGGGTCCCGGATGTCCACAAATATTTTTCCTAATCTATAATTGTTTCAAACATTAATATTTATACATTATTGTCTTCATTTTTCATGAAATGGAATTTTTTTCCTTTGCACTTTGCAACTCTTCCCCTCCCCCCGCTCCCCAGTCGCGGCTCCTGGATGTCCACAAATGTTTTTCCTTATCTATAAATATTTTAAACATTAATATTTATGCATAATTTTCTTTATTTTTTTATGAAATGGAATTTTTTTGCCTTGCACTTTTCAACACCTCCCCCTCCCCAGTCGCGGGTCCCGAATGTCCACAAATGTTTTTCCTAATCTATAAATGTTTAAACATTAATATTTATACATAATTTTCTTTATTTCTTATGAAATGGAATTTTTTTCCCTTGCACTTTTCAACCCTTCCCCTCCCCCTTCTCCTCCCCAGTCGCGGGTCTCGGATGTCCACCATCGCTTTTCTTAGTCTACAATACATAAGGAACAAAATGAGACCACTCACGATACTTAATCATTAAATTGCCCACGGACCTATGAAAAGCTGTAATTAGAAAACGGACTAAATTTTAAAAGTACTTTTCAACAATTTTTGTGCAAATGCTGTACTGTAAACGATTTGTTTTGTGTATCCCTGTAAATTAATAAAAAATGCTATGTATTCTCTGTTTTAACGTGATGGTAGTGAAATTCAGTGATTTTTATCATTTTCAATACACTTGAATAGCATAATTTCATTAAAATACTCGCCAAAAGATTTTCCCCATGTACCATAATGTAATCCAATTATTTTAAGTGTCCCTTTAAATGAACCATTAATCGTACATACTTCATATGCAATACCAAACATGTTTTGGTGAATCTAAATAACTTTTATCAATTTCATGAAAATCCGAGTATATTTACGGGAATTAGAGTGTGGAGAGACGGACAGACAATCCGAATGCATGAGTACTTTTCAACTTTATTAGAAAGTGCTATAAAAGTAAATACAAACTAAAATGCTTGTAAGTATTTCATTGGAAGATTATATTGCTGTTAATTTTTTTTATTACATGTTCATTAAGCAGTAGAAATTTAACAAAAAAGGTTCGTAAATTTAAAAAGAATATTGTTCGATCCATTTTTATCAATAATTTTAAATTTCCTATAATTACCTTTAGTATTATGAGCATTTTGCGTCATGGTACTACTAAGAATTTTAGGGAATCGATCGAATCATTTACTACAAATTCTGGATAGATTTTTTTTGACAAATTCTTTACAGAGATTCAATTTGTAAACAAGGAGAAAATTACTATGTGAATATAGAATTACTTCTACCAGTGGCCTTTGTCAGTGGCGTAACCAAGGGGTGCGCTGATGGGGCTACAGTTCTCTCCGCAGTTTATAGAAATGTCAAGTTAAATTGCGAAAAAATGACGAAATTTAAAAGGAACTAGAAAAATATTCGATTTTAGACAGATTTTAATCTTAAAAAATGCATTATTTCGCAGAGACCATGATATTTTCCATTTCTGCCAAATTTCCGTTAAGCAGTGGTTTATTTCGGTTTTATTTACTGTTTATTGAGATACAATTGGCAGTATAATTTCAGTTTTCTGTTATACGAAATGTTGTATAACCACGGAATTATACTTATAAAGGCAAAATCTTGTTTAAAGCAAAAAATTCCCCAGTCTTATGCGATTCTATCTTAACAAGTTTGATTTTGTAATAGATGCGTTACCCATAATGATAAAAAAATCTGCTTAAAACGTAAATTTTCTGGTTTCTTGTGTTCCATCATAGAAATTTTTACTGTATCTCATCCTTCTTCGAAATGTTAAATCTAGTACGTCACTGATCTGTGTGCTCCGTGTGGAAATACCTTAATTTGGTCCTACATTCTTACATGATAATCCCCCCATGACTCCCCCCAAATCAACCGTCACCGAAACTGACTTTTTCTTGCTCACATTCCCATCATTATTTACGATCAAAGATTTTTTAAAGAAATCCAAACTAATTCCTCTATCTTTCATGTAATCTATGCCGACTACACGATGCGTCGTTAAACCATCCAGCACACAAAACTCCCAACATGTCTTAACCGAACAAATTTCAAACTCCAAATCCACTGAATCTTTATTAACACACGCTACTCCTTGCGCCGAGTGAACCACCAGATTTGACCTTCTCAATTTTTTATACCAAAAGTATTTACGATAAATATCATACGAAATGAAAGACTTCTCCGTTCCTGTATCGAAGAGACTTCTAACAACAATACCATCCAAAATAATTAATAACTCGGATAACTCCACCGGATTGATAGTCACACTATTCAGATATACAGATTGCTTTCCCTTTTTGACCTGTGACTGCATACCTTCCGAAATACAGCCACCTACCAGTTTAACTGCTCCGATCTCTTAATACTTCTTTGCACTGACCTGCCTCCAGAATTCTCATCCAAAGTTAATCGCCTTACTCGTGAAGGAGGAACATTCCTTTCACGTACACCCCCTCTCTGACCATAGTCGCTACTCCGCCTATTTCTATCAACATTTTTGTCATCGCCTCTAAAATTACTAACACAACCGAAATTTCTATTACCATTACCAGCATTTGACACATTTCGACTAAATCCATAATTACCATTACTCAAATTATTACTCATTACTCGCTGTCCCACTCTCAAATGTCTATCCCCCTCATTTCTCAAATGATTATCCATGATGGGTCTCTGTCGAGGGCTACGCGACTCCCATTGATCCGAGCTGTGCCGAGACTCATACTTCAATAACATCTGATGCATTTCAGAGGAATTTTTTGGTGACCTGAGTTCTATATAATCCTGCACATTTATATTAAAAAGAGGAAGAACTATGTCTAATAACTCCTCAAATGTGACATCCAAACCTAATTTATTTTTCAACTCAAGCTTACGTAGATAAAACTTTGCGGCCTGTTCATATATATTTTGTTTATTGCAATAAAATTCTCTACGTAAAATACTTTTACCCTTAACAGGAGGAAACGCTTTCTTTAATTCAGCAACTGTCTGTTCAAACCGTTTAGTCTCATCAGTAATTAGAAATTTTCCTATGTTATCTTGCTACAAAAGTGCATCGCTCTTTAGCGAGTATTTCAGCACTATACTCTGTTCCACCTTAACTTGGCAGTACTGTGAAAGGTAGAAACAGTAACATTCCGCCGTGAAAAATAGTTCTCCGATATTTTTTAATCTTGTGATGAAAATACATAGAAATTTACATGGTTATGTTTATAAATTAATAAATTCGAGATTTTGTAACATATATTCAAAGTAATTTCTTTGTTAAAAGTATTTAATGCAAAAGTAATTTTTATTTTAAGCGCACGTATAAAGTAAAAATCTTGGCGTAAAAAATTCTCCTTTGGCGAGGAACAAATCTTCAAGGTTAAATATCTGGCGCGCTTTTTAAGCGTCTGTCAATTGTTTAACTTGTCATTCTCACTTATCGCATTCTTATTGTTTTTATGAAAAGTTCTGAAGTATAAAACTGTATATTAAAATTATGTTACTACTTGGAGAATTAATTATTTAATAATTATTAAGATGCTACTTCAATCATGAAAAATCCCGTTCGCTAATATTACTTCTAAGGAAGAAATTATAAAAAATATCTAATTTGCTTTTCCGTATTTTTAAATTATTAACTTTGCATTTAATAGCTGAGGTCGACAGTGTTGAATTCAGATATTTTTCTCCGGGAGAGATTTCTGCGGCTTCGGAGGGGGGGGGGGAGAGGGATATTTTAAACTACTGAAAAGAAATTGCAATTTTTTGGCCATTGAAAACCCATAATTTCAAAATTTTCGGAGGGGGGATTTCATTGTTCCGGAAAGGGATTTCCCCATGGCCACCTCCTGAATTCGACATTGGAGGTCGAGTTTTTCAACGACCCTTTTTACTTTCTTGTTTTTGTTTTAGGACTTTTTTTGCTAGGATGATTTCACTTTCGATACAAAGTCTGAAAATTGAATCCCTTCCCTCCCCTCCGAAAATGAAATCCTACTGACAAAACCTAAAAATTTTAAAAAGGGTCTTTGTAAAGATTGAGCTCAACTATCCAAGCAAGATTAAAAAAAACCTCAATAAAATATTGAAATACAAACGAGATATTTTTAAATAATCGTCCATAGTATTGAATTGGAGTGTTTTTGCATGAGTGAAGTAGCCCCTTAATTTTAAGCAGTGTTAGCAAGTTAGTGTTAAATGCAGTTTTAAATTATTTTAATAAATGTAAATATCTGTTACATTTAATATAGTTTTCCATAATTATTATAGAATTTTTACGAACATAATGTTATTGGATATTAATAAATAATGAAATTACTAATTTGCAGTTTATATAATTTTCGAAATTTCTAACTAATAATTATAATTTTTAGAATTAAAGTAACATATTTTATATTAGTAATTAAAGCTGTAATCGTTTATGAAACAAACTCTTTATCAGAAATTATGTATTTTAAAGCAAAGGCGGGGGCGATAACAAAAAATTATAAAATAATTTGATCTTTTAAAAATCATGACGTTTTTACACCCAAATATCTATAATTTTATATGCATTAAAGTTGAGAGATACTTAGACTGATAGCGTGGTACCTGGCTTTTTCTAGATTTCCCCCAGTGGTTGGGTAAAAATAAAAAAAAAATTCTGTTTTAAATAGATTTTTGGAGAATTTGGCTTTAATGTTTCAACTCAATAAAAATAATGCTTTCCTCTTTTCAATAAAATTTGCTTGCAATTCTATTTTTATTATTTTTGATTTTTTTAATGTTATTTGTAAAATTTTTTGCTTTTTGAGACCTTTTTTAACATTTGTAAGAAGTATTAGTTTTTAAATTTTTAGTATAAACTTAAATTTTGTCCTCTCTCCTCTGCAATTAGAAAAAAAAATCAAACCCAAGCGAAAAAAATCTCACTGAAAATTCTTAAAAAAAAAAAAAAAAAAAAAAAAAAAAAAAAAAATGTGACATTTATGCATGAAATTCAATTTTAAGTTTTTAGCTTATTCCAGTAAAAATTTCCATCTTTTTCCAGAATTTGTGCAAAGCTTTTAAATTTTTTCGGGATTTTTTGATATTTTTCGCATTTTGTGAGTCGGGCAGATCTAGGGCCTGACTATGAATAATTGGGTCTTGGGACCCTGGACAAAGATAAATTAGGGGACCCCTTTCGAATCATTGCAACGGTATTCAAATAGAAATGATGGTCACTCATATGTGCACATGTAATACATAAACATTTCCGCACCTTCGATTAAATAGAAAATTCTAAGCTTTGTCAATTCTAAATTAACTACCTTAATTAATAAAAGTACACTTTTCCTCCTTTAGTACAGAATAAAACTCTTTTATATAACTGTAGCAATTTGTTATATTACTTTAAGATTAGTTTAATAACTTCAACATATGAAAGAGTTAGAATTGGAAAAAGAACAAAAATACTTTATAATTTAATTTATGGATTTGAGGGCCCCTTAAGGTTCGGGACCTATGGGCAAAGTCCCGATTTGCCCATGCGATAATAAGGGCTTGGGCAGATCAACAATAATATGAAACAAAAATGGAAAAAAAAAATGGTGAAACAAAGAAAAGAATAATAATGATGTTCGTTATTTTAGTAAATGTTTATGTAATAAAATTAATTTCATTAGAACCTCAAAACATATCAATTTTTGCACACGCATTATATTTTCACGCCAAAATGGCGCTGTTCCTTGTTTATTTGCAATCCCGTACTTTTCCAGCAAACCCTGGTTTCTACGGCAACGGCTGTAATTCGGCTCTTGTAGCATATTCAGTACTGCCAAGTTAAGGTGAAACAGAGTATATGTACTTATTCTTCTTTGGTACATTATTAAATGAAATATAGTCCTGCAGTTTCACTAAGAATTCGTCAACATCACCTTCACCAGTAAAATGCACTCTTGGGACAATCTCGCAAGGTTCGAAGTTTCGTTGGGTGCCATTTATGACGTGTCGGTCAAATGAAGACATATTCTGAGTAGTGTTAAAACGCAGAACTTTTATTTACTGTAGTTGGGGAACGGGGAGTAGAGCAATGTTCGGTAATTTTGACAATTAAACACACTACTATGAGAATAAACTTTAGCTTATACTCACATTACAATTAAGACCGGCTCAAATCACTAATTCGGCTCTTCTCTTCAGGTCGCGGACTACTTTTACTAACCTGTAAATAAACAGCCCGTGGCTGCACAAATATCTTTATTTTAAACAACCACAGTGCGAAATTTACGCTAAACCAACTCTTACCGAACTCCGGTACTGAGGCTCTCTACCTTCACACGTCAGTTTTACTATTCGTCGATGGAGGTTTTCCCAACTCACCATACCACACACACTCCAACTCACAACTTACAGCTTTTATATTTTGCAAACTGGAGACGGAGCTAGAAATTTGCATAAAAACTCAAAAAACCGTTGTTAACTGTAGATCGAAGGCGCCACACACACTTCGGAAAATTAGAGTTGCATAAAGGATAGATGTCGCTTTTGCGCTACATATGTTAGAACATTGACGTCACAATCTCACTCAAAACACCAGAGTGCCTTTCTTACAAAGGGATACTCCCTCACAAACTCTTATAAAGTTTTTTTAAAAACTCAATGCTAATTATTTTCAGTAATGTTAATTTGGGGATGAACTTCAATATTGCGGGAATGACATTATTTGGCAAAGATTTCAATCACGAAAGACGTTTTATTCTAAAAAATATTTTTGAAGCGTTTACTACATTTTTGTTCAGTTATGATATTGAAGAATTGATAACTTGATATTTCATATTTATTTACTAAAAGGGTTTTTTTTTAGACACGTATCATTATTAATATTGTTTTCCTACAAAATTACTAAATCTCTACAGTTTTGTGTTTGCTCCAGAGTCGGCAGCTCACGGGAAAATATTTCATCTTATGCTGGGGCTGTAGCCTTGCCAACATGTGATAGTGAGAAATGCGTGGGTGCAAAGTCCTCCAAGTTACCTGTGAATTATACCTCTAGAAGTGCCTAGTCAGGTGAAGATCTCGTCACCTATTCAAGGATCTAAAATAAGAGATCAAAATCGAGTGTCGGTTGTCTCCCTTATAGGCGGCTCATATGACTTCCGTGGAAGAGTTAGCATTACTTACGCCTTTTCTTTTTAATCCCTTCCATTTCCAACAACGTACGAACGAACCCAAATAGATAATTAAAAGTAACCTATATCAGGCCAGCATAGTAACAAGTATGATATAAATAAATAATAGCGATACAGCCACAATCAGCTTGATCTCAACTTGTGGCTTCTGCCTCACAGCCAGGTAAAAAAACTCGTTAAGCAAGGCATGTTGCCCGGCATGTAG
This sequence comes from Maratus speculifer, assembly GCA_964019185.1. Taxonomy (NCBI): domain Eukaryota; kingdom Metazoa; phylum Arthropoda; class Arachnida; order Araneae; family Salticidae; genus Maratus; species Maratus speculifer. The sequence goes on from OZ025291.1 coordinate 54,612,238, forward strand.
GGGCATGGTCAGCGGTATAATAATAATAATAATATTGAGACGTTCCA